>JZKD02S1663336.1:57620-87986 GCA_000966675.3 Picea glauca
GAGATTACTTACAAAAAAGGAACCCCCTCATAGTCCATAGTTAATCTCTTTTCAAACTCCCTAAATATGAAAAGATCACCGAGTGACCTTGTTTCTTTCACACTCATTAATTGGTCCAGAAAGAACATCTATTTGGCATGATTTTAACCCTTTTTCCATCCAATATATTATCCAGGAAAAAGGTACGCCTTAGGAGACTTGTCTCACCGTCAGAGTTCTCCTAAGTTATATTTTATACTTTTTTGGGATAAGGAGACTAAACTTAGAAAAATGCAGTGAGTACTTAGTTAAGCTCTTTTCAGACCCATTAAAATTGAAAATATAGTTGAGTGATATTATCTCAGTCACACTCATTAAAATGGTATTGAAGAGACATATTTTCAGTATAAGTTTAACCCTTTTTTGAACCAACTAGACTAATTGCGAAAAATGAACTCCTTTGAGTCTTCTTTTAAGCGTTTTTTTCAGACTCTCTAAAACGTGAAAAAAACACCGAGCTTACCATCTCTAGGCTCATAAAATTTCACATGGAAAGAGTCTTGTTGTGTCATGCTTAATTGCATTACATGTCTCATCTTTGTGTCTGTGGCCTAATGCATGCTCCATGTTTCTCTCAACAGAACCTTTAAAGCATTCCTTATATGCAAGCCTTGAAATATGTTTTCCCTTTGCGATCCGACACCTTGACCCATGGAGGAATTTTCCCAAGTGTCCTTATCCTCCACTTGTCTCCTTGCACCGAACATCAGTATGTTGCATGCACCTGGAACTAGTTTTCTTTCCTGTGACACTTGTTCCTCCTTTTTAATGTAGCATCTTTTTATTTTTTTTCAATCTCGTTAAAAATTTGAAAAAGACAACAAAATAAAATATTCCAAAAAGAGGGGACAAGATATATAAATTATTTTTTCGATAGCAAGAAAGTATCCCTAGGACAAAGAACATATTTTCATTTGTTCTCCAACCATTAGGATCTAGTATGACCTTAGGAAGTTGTTCTCGCTACATAGATTTGTGTCCTCCTTTGTTTGGTTAATCTTCCAACAATATGGAGAGTTTGTTGTGTCTCCTACATCACAGACTTATGCCAATATTATGCTTCATGAGACTCATCATTTTTCATGATTTTGTCCAAGGGAATTTTTATCCAACCTGAGTCAGGCATTATGTAGTTTGTCTCTTCACCTTCATGAGTCTACCATCTCAAGAGTCTAGTCAAGTCCATATTCAAAATCAATGAAGTTATGTTCTTGATGATCGAGATCCTCCAGTCTTTCCCTGATGACTTGTCAAAGACCTCAAAGTAGTGATTCTTACACTCCTATTTTACTCCTACCTAAGTAGTTGAAGATCTTGAAGTTGTTTCTCAAGCTATGGTGTCCACATATCTAGCCATAGGAATCATTACTTCTTGAAGATGCATATTATATTATACTTGAATATCATCGAATGATTTTGAGATGTATATCCGTTGTGTATTGATTAAAGGTACACTTTATATAGATATTTATATGACATGGATATGTAGTGTACTTGATTGGAAGTCATGATTAGTTCATCTCGAGCATGGGTATGCCTGCCTCGGAGAGATTATTGTTATTTTGCAGATGGCATGTTTCCAAACTATGGTCCTGGGCTCACTTGACTCCATGCCTTCCCACTGGTAAATATATTTTCATGTATTTCATCCATGAGTTTCTCTTCTAACCTCACACATTAGGGGGCATTTGTTATAGCCCAAAAATTCCTTACCTATGCATACATGGCATTGGCCTTTTCACTTACACATTTTTCCAATTTACTATTGAAGCTCTCTCTTATAAAACCATTTTTTTGAGCATGTACATGCCTTGTTTCACTACTTCCCGTGTACAAACACATGATGCATACTAGAAAACCCACATACATAAGCGATCTTCATGCTAGACAACCTATGTTTACCTGCAAAATTTACAAAAAAAAAAGTTCCAATGAATTTGATGGAGTTTATGGTCTATCGAGGGTTTCCCAACCATTTTACCCATTGTAGCATGTCCCCAAACCGAATAACCATCTTTTTTTCATATAAAAAGAGGTCTTGGGGTCTTATTCCAACATCAGGCAAGAGAACAAAGAAACTTTACCAAAATCCCTTTCCCTTCTAGCCCAAGTTTTGCAGCGCTTTCTGAGATTTGGCCTCAACATTCCACTTCATCCCTTTCTCTTTATACAATCCCTTCCCTTTACCCAAAGAGATCAGTTGATTGTGAGAGTCAACATGGGAATGATGCACTTGGAGCAATAGTAAGAGGATCTCGGACCTGGTTCCCGGAGCATTTTCCAATGAGAAGGCTGTAATCTTTTAATCTTCATTTTGAATAAAATATTTATTTTCATGTCCCAATACATTGTGTTTTTATATATTTATTGATTAATGCATATAATTTTATATCTGAACACTAACATTGATAAGTAGAGATGGTATATTTGTATCATTGTTTGCCTAAGTGTTGTTCCAGGTCAACATTGGGAGGAGACCCACAACCTAGGAATCTACAAAGGTGAAGGAAGTCTACATCGGATGTTAGGACCAATGGTACACCTACTAATCGTCCTTCTTCTCTTTTGTCTTTCTTTTCAGATAGTTTGGGGTAGTTTAAGAAATAGAACTGTGTTTTAAGGGAATTCAATGCTCTGCCTATATTCTGACCCAGTATAGTAATAGGGGGATTTCCCCCGCTAGCAGAAGCTAGTAATGCAGTGATTCCAGTATCCACCATTTGCATGCAATCTCCCTGATCATTAATTTTTCAGGTATATACTTAGGGAGAAGGTGTGGTTCACTTGCATAACCATAAATTCTAATATATGTGTAATACCTTCCTATACAACAATCGCCAATGTCCCTAATGGTTTGCATGGATTTTGGGGATATTCTTAGAGGGTTTTGTTTGTATATCATATCATATAGGGGAAAAAATAATGATCATATATATCATACAAATTCCTTCTATAGTTATGTTCTCACATTTGAAAACAATAGAGATGTACTGGGAATAGAGTAGGGTTTCAATCCCAACCCCCTCTAGCAAAATGGTTTGCAACACATATAGAATCTAATAAATAGGAAACCATATAGAAACTTGGTGTTTTTAGACTTGGTTATATTCCTACTGCCTCAAAGACATTGATGGACAGTAGTCGCGCCTAGTTGAAAATATTCCCTTTATCCACCATGTAATGAGCAATCAGGGTCCATTCTAACCTAAAGTGGGTGCACTTATCTTCTACGTACAACCTACATATCTTGGATGAAAGTAACTCGTAGGGTTATTTCATATGGTGAAGATAAAATAGTTTGTTTCCTTTTGAAGAAAAGGACACACCTTCCTCCCACCAATCCTGAATTTCTTTAGCCATGTCTCGGTTCTCTTCTTTGAATGCATCCACCAATCTTTTATTCAAGGGTGAATTTGGTTTAGGAAGCTAGTACTGTACATGGATGTATTTTGGTTTTAAGGAAGCTATTGGTTATTTGAGCTCACTCAATATGGTAGTTGTCCCTTCATCCACATGTGAGAAAACCCATATGTTTTCATCATTGTATGGCCTAAGGGAGGGTATAGAGACTATGGCATATAACCCACTTTTCCTGATATTTCGATATACACCTAGGTTATCCTCTTCTAATGGGAAATCCTCCTTCAAGAATTTTTCATACATTTTGTTCTAGATGAGGAAGCCATTTAAGCCATTGTGATGATTGGTGTTTGCTAACAATAGGCCCTCTGGACGTTTCACTTGGACATGAGGGCTCTTTATGGTTCCTCTTCCTCTTCACCCTGAAGCCTTCATTGTGTTATCTCTAGAAATCCTATGTAGTTATGGATGATCTAAGTACATATGAATTCACTGAGAAGGAAAAATCACATAATTTGTTTAGTTGAAACATTACCTATGTGTTAGAAAATTTAACTATGAAAAAATCAATGAGAAACTAAATCACTCCTTGCAGTGTTCTTTTGCAATGAAAAACAACAAGTTTACTACATCAAAAGTAGGTTATAATTATTTACTTGTAGTATAATTATGTGTTCAATGTTGTGAACAGATTCAAGACTATGTCTGATGGGTAATAGTATAGAGCCATTAATTTCCTTCAGAGAATGCTAATTGGGAGAATGCATTTGGAGACACAACCTTTTAGAAAATCTTGTTGTCGGGAACTACTATTCTTTTCTAACCAATGACAAGGGACCCAATGAAAATTTAGATAGATTTTACATACATAAAAAGGGAGGGCCATGAGGTTCTCCAGATTAGCTTATCGGTAAAAATAATTTAGGAAAAATGTTTAACAATACACTCTCTACTTTCTGATGGGGATGAAAGACGAAAATGAGAAAATACCGATAGACCGTTGGTCTTTGGGTTTCGAAAAGAAATTATGCCACACATCACAAACATACTAATAAAAAATATCCAAAAGAGATAAATTGATATGTCATTCTTCCTTCAGACTTCAAAGAATTATTCATTACAACGATTCTTGTCTTCCTGATTATGAAAAATCTGGTTAGTACGTCCCGATAGTTTTTCAGATTTATATGTTTACACAAGAAATTAATTGTTCAATCATGAATCATTATCCAAAAGAAACTTAAGAAATTTATGGCTCAGTAAGAAATAAAAATTGAAAGTTAGTGAAGATTTATCTGCATTTCGATTCTAAGTAGAAAACCATCAAGAATTTGGGATTGCATAATGACAATTATGGTTCCCCTGTAAATACTCATATTAGTTAAAAGTGAGATTTTACCCATGCTTTTCTTATCTCATATAAAAATTTTAGTAAGGGGTCCCATTTAATTTCTCCGAGATAGAGAAATTCAATGAGAGGTTGTTGTAGGCACAACACCTCCAAGATGTCAAACACTAGCAAGATGAAAATTGTAACACCAATAGAATAAATGATGTCAAGGAATATTCCAAGGGTGAAATATTACAACAAACCCTAGATGACAATCTAAGAGGTTGGAAGTTGAGGATAAGTCCTAATCTAACCATGAAACATGAAAGGAATGGTAAAAATATAGTTTAATGTCACTTCTGAGAGAAAAAAATATGAATTCCCTCTATCTTCCTTTGGCATATGTAGTCAAATGATGCACTTTCTTGTAGAGAAAAGGAAACAAAAAGACCTAAGAATTAAACCCTAGAGTAGTACACTACAAACCCTAGTTATTAATTATTTAGGATGGAAAATTAAGGTAGTCCACTACAAACCCGAGGAGGAAATCCTATGTCTTCTAAGAAACTTTAGCAAAAGATCAAAATGGATCTTGGATAAAACCATAGGGTAGTCCACTAAAAACCCTAGAACTTTAATCTACAAGAACAAGACTAGGGTAGTCCACTACAAGCCCTATAAATATACTTATGTCCCTTAACAAGATTTAAAAAAATGATTACAAGGAAAGTTTGTAATATCCCCAAGGACGAGCCCTGTTTTAATCATGTTTATGAATTGTAATCATGTTTATGAATTGTAAATCATGTTTTGTAGGTTAGTGAGCCGAGTATTGATAAGTTGGTGGTCTTATGTGTTTATTAGGATAGAGAGCCTAAGTGTTAAATGCCAGGAGCTTGTTTTTGTATATGCAATTATGCAGGACATTAATAAAGATTAAACATCATTGTGTGCAGACCGACCACGAAGAAGAGTGATGGGGGACTAAGCTTCCATAGGGTGGGTAAGGGAAAAGGGGGTTGAAAGGTTGGAAAGAGGGGCTACTATTAGGGGCTTAAGTCCTTGAGATAATAATTTATTATTATTCCAAAGTGGTGTGAAAGGTATACTTTTATCCTAAGTTCCTCAAAAAAGGAATCCATACTTGATGGAGTGCATGCAATGTCATGGGCGACATGTGTTGGCCCAGGCACAAGCAATTTAACCCAATAATTGAGCCATGATGGGGGTTCATCCTCCATTCTTTCGTCCACTATCTGAACCATGCTACCTCTGCGTCTTATCTCTGCATGCATACCTCGCGTAGCTCTGAAACCCAAAACCGTGAGGCCAACCTATGATGTTTTTCCTAAGAAGTCGAGGCATCCTCCGTCTGAACCGTTGGGTTCTACATTCAACTCTTGCATTGATTCCTTGTCTCGCACCCTGAAATCCAATGGAAAACCCGTGGACTGAGCCGTGTCACTTGTTTGTCTTATGAACCTAGTTTAGCCACATTGCAAAGCCGAGTCTGTCCTTTAACCATTCTTGGGTTGCAACCTTCTATTTTCCTGAGTGGTGTTGACCAGTTACTGTTGCTGTCACCTGCACCTTGTTGGAACTGAGTTGAAACTGGTTGAAGAACCAGGTTTTTAGGCCTATGGTAGAAGAGGCAGGTTGTCAAGCTTGTGAGCAGCTCTCTCCAGGTGAGAGAGTCTGTTGGGAAGTGGTTTTCTCCGAGAGAGAGTACAACAACAACTACGAAGGTCTGAGAATTTCTGATCTGGACTATTGTTGAGACCCAAAGAGGGTGGTGAATCACTGATGGACTGTGCTTATGAAGGTGTATACTCTCGGGTGGAATGAGCATGTGGGGAATGAGAGTATGTGAGTAGTGGGTGTAAGAAAGATCCTGGAGAGAATCCTTCCGGATGCTCTGTGCAATTTTCCTATAACCTCGGCCTAGTCTAGGATTCCCTTTCCTTGGGTGGAGCTTAGTCCCATCTCGGGGGTGACCCACTACTGAGCATGATGAGAAGCATGGTCCAAGGCTGGGAGGTTCATGGAAGGTCTACACGTAGTTGGTGGAGTTACTACAGTTTCAAAGATAAGTATCATTATGTGTTTAATTTCAATTAAAATGCGTGTCTGTGATGCTTGTAATATTATCATGTATTTTGTTGCAATGATATTTACTGTTAATTCCATTAATTATGTGTGTTAGCACTAATACTGTGACTACTATATATTGTCGATTAAATTTCATTAAATCTATTAATTTGATTTAATATGCATGTTATATATATAAGTATGAGAATGTTCTGCGTAGTAGCGTTTCCCAATAGTGGGGTTGATGACCGGGGACGTTACAATATGGTATCAGAGCCCAAGGTTTCAATGTTGATCCTGGATGGGTCGGATAAGTGGTCTTTGGACCCAAGGTTTCGAGTGGAAATGGTGTTCGTATGGAACCAATTTCGAACATTAGAATGTTTCTGAGTGCCAAGGGGTTACCTGGCCGTGTTACGAAGCTCAGGAGGAGTAGCGATAGAATAAAACCACAACCATCATGGTATTTGACCAGAGAGAGAGAGAGAGAGAGAGAGAGAGAGAGATCAACACTTGGGGTGTTGGAGCCGTAGGATCTATTTTTGAAAAGGAGAGTCCTTTATGACCGTCATATCCAGAGAGGGTGTAGGAAGGTTATCCTGGAAGCTTTTCGGAGTTCGACATTTGGGAGAAGTGGAATGCGCTGAGGCATAAAATTTTGAAGGAGATATACACCGTAGATCGTAGGAAAAGAGCCTTACCATTAGATCCATGTCCAAGAAGGAAAAGGAAAATCACTTTGGAGGATTTCTAGTGTGGAGTGTGACAAACTCCCGAAGTCCCAAAGTAGATCACAACCATCCATTATGAAGGACACGCATCAAGAGATCGTGTAATTCGGGTGGAATTACTTCGTGAGGAGGCAAGTGTTGTGCGTTTGAAACTATCGAAGACTGAAGTGGTGAATTCAGTCATAGTCATTGATCATGAAGGATTACACACATCGGTAGATCATGAAATTCGGGAGAAAGCACTCCAGGAAAAAGCGAGCGTAGAGGAGTTGAAAATACCGAAGTCCGAAGCTCCAAAGCCCGAAGTTTAGAAGTAAAAGCATAGACATGGTGGGGTTGGACGACGTCGCTTGGGGTGACATGGAACTTTCTAGGTGTACCACGTGCCATCACCTTAGTTGGTGAAAACTGTACTATGTGGGCCCGGAGGATAGAGAAGCTGAAAGTTCGTAATTGGGAGATCGAAAGGGAAGCAAGTGGGAAAGCTTCTGGAAATCAAAGTCCCAAAGATATGAAGTCTCAAAGTCCCAGAAATCAGACACCTGAGATTCCATAGTGAGTGTTAGCCGTTGGATGTTGGGTAGGCATGGACTATTGATCCACTCTACTTTGCGAGTTTGCTAATTTAGAACTCTGAGAGATTGTTGTGATGTGCTTTAAAAATTACCGAGGTTGAAGGCCTGAGGAAGCGCTTATTGATCTAGCGCTTGCTCATGACCCATGGTCATGTGAGTTGGGGAACTGAGAGAAAGGGGCTAGTGCCCGAAAACTTAGTAGAGAAGATCTCCGAAAGAATAAATTTGCGGGGATTATTGATTGAACGAGAATCACATAGAATGAAAACTAAATGTTTTCTATAATCAGATTTGTTTTTGAATGCTGTGGGAATTGTTAAAGAATGATGGTCTGACAAATTTTGGTTGTCTGCACAATGTGTTTGTAGAAGTTTAACGAGTGCCAGAACCGAATAGAGTTGCCATTGAGTGCAAATAAATGGAGGAGGCACATAATGCTTCCAGTTCAGAGAACGAAGACAAAGGGATGGATGTTCATTTGGGATTTGAAGGGCCGAACTCCAATGGAAATGGAGAGGAGATAGATAAGGAAGGGCATATGATGAAAATCATTGAAATATTGCATAAATATGCCCAAAATCATCGAGCATATAGCAAAAATCTTATGAAAGATACGGAACAATAGTGAGAATACAACTTAAAGTTGATGAAGAGTCTCGAGAGAATAGAAAATAAGTTGGCCAAGGAGAGAGACTCGAGAAAAATAGGGAGTCACTAGAATTCTGAGGGAATAAGATAAAGGAGTGCTGGTAGACACCATCATCACTCCCAAGGTCATTCCAAGAGGAGGGAACACAGTAGTTCAAGCCCATCTCCTATTAGAAAGCACGGGATATCTGGAGTGGATGAACTGAAGGGAGAAATGAACAAGATCAAGCCTCCTACGTTTGATGGAGAACATAAGAAGGAGGAAGATGACGAAACATGGTTGCTTGGAACGAGGACATATTTCCAACTACAGAATTATTCCTCTCATGCAGAAGGAAGAATTGCAATGTATCAACTAAAGGGAAAAGCATCCATGTGGTGGGATCAACTTGTGTAGGTGAAGCACATTAGGGAGAAAGATATCACTTGGAATGAATTCAAGAGGTATTTCGAGAAGAAATACTTGAATAAACGATATTATGACAGAAAGATGAAAGAGTTCTTTGAACTCAAGTTGGGTAGCATGACCATTGATGAATACGAACGAAGTTTTTTGGAATTACTGAAGTATGTTCCGTTCATCAAGGATGAGACTATCAATATTCAAAGGTATCTGAGTGGACTGTCGCCTTCCATTGGGGACACGATTCAGTATGATGACCCAAAAACTATGGAAGAAACTATAAGAAGAGAGAAATGATTATATGAGAAGCAAAGAGAGAAGCCTACCTTCCAGAAGGCTTGGGAATACAATAAGAAATTCCAGATGGATCAAAGGAAGAAGGGAACTAAGCCACCCTTTTTCAAAAATAGTACTCAAGGACAACCATTGTTTAGAGAGCTGAGAATGGATGAAGTAGGGGAACAAAGGACAAGGAATGTGCCCATTCAGTGTTGGGGCTGTTAGGGGAACCACAAGTACATAGATTGTCCCCATAAAAATGGCAAAGTGAGAGTCGTCCATAATGTTCAGCAAGATGAAACAATGGAGGACATGGGCAATAGAATTCGAAGGATCTACACATCCCTCGACAACACGCAAGATGAATATCAGTCACACATGATTGAAGTGGAAGGTATGATCAACAACCATGCCTTTACCATTTTAATTGATTAAGGGGCTAGCCATATTTATATAGATCGTAGAGTGGTGGAAAGTTTGAAATTGTCGAGAAGCAAACATGAAAATTCTTGGTTAGTGCAGTTGGCTACAAGAACCAAGAGAAAAGTCACTGAGTTAGTTAAGTCCTATTCAGTGGACATGAATGGACTGAGCATAAAGGATAAATTGAAAATTATGCATTTAGGTTCTTTGGACTGTCTAATTGGGATGGACTGGTTGGATCAAAACCATGCCATCCTAGGCTATCATAATAAGGAATTCACTTTCCTAGATGAGGAAGGAAATCAGAAAACATTCCAAGGAATTCCCAGAGTTGTTGTTATCAGAGAAATATCAGCAATGCAGCTAAAGAAGTGCTACAAAAAAGGATGTCAATTATTTGCAACCCATGTGGAGGAAGCATCTAAGGATGAGGTCTCAAAAATTGGAGATCATGCGGTACTAAACGATTTTGAAGATGTATTTTAGGAGGTACCCAAACTATCCCCGAAGAGAGAGATTGACCTTTCTGTAAACTTGATTCCTGGAGCAGCTCTAGTGTCGAAATCTCCTTACAGAATGAGTACGTCGGAACTGAAAGAACTACAATTGCAGCTTGAGGATCTCCTGAGGAAGGGGTATATACACCCAAGTGTGTCACCTTGGGGTGCCCTGACCCTGTTAGTGAAGAATAAGGATGGGATGTTGAGATTGTGTATTGATTTCAAACAATTGAACAAAGTAAATGTAAAGAACAAATATCCTCTGCCGAGAATTGATGACCTCTTCGATCAGTTGAAGGATGCGAAGATATTTTCAAAGATATACCTCAGGCCGGGATATCAACAGGTAAGGATAAAGGATGAAGACATCAACAAGACCTCCTTTAGAACAAGGTATGGTGATTACGAGTTCATAGTGGTGTCGTTTGGGCTGTCGAACACACTCATTGTTTTTATGTGCCTGATGAATGATGTATTCAGGGACTATCTAGACAAGTTTATCATAGTCTTCCAATATGACATTCTAGTGTATTCCAAGTTAGAGGAAGAGCATGAACAACATACAAGGATGGTGTTTCAGGTGCTAAGAGAGCACGAACTGTATGCCAAGTTGAGCAAGTGCTCGTTTTATCATGAACAGATCCATTACTTGGGGCATATTATTTCGAAGGATGGGATAGTTGTAGATCTTGAGAAGATTGAGGCCATCAGAGAATGGTTAGCACCAAAGAACATGATGGAAGTCAGATCCTTTATGGGTCTAGCTAGTTATTACATAAGGTTTATTGCAGGTTTCTTGAGGATAGCTCACCCTATTATTTTCTTGCAAAGGAAGGAGAAGAAGTTTCAGTGGATAGAAGATTGTGAGAGAATCTTCCAACAATTTAAGAAACTATTAACCAGTGCTCCAATCCTAAGGATTGTAGATCTGAATGAAGACTTTGTAGTGTGTACAAATGCATGAAAAGAAGGACTGGGAGGAGTCCTCAGTCAAAATGGATTCGTAATCTATTATGAATCTTGAAAGTTGAAAGAGCATGAAAGGAACTATGCAACTCATGATTTGGATTTGGCAGCCATAGTACACGCTCTAAAGAAATGGAGGTATTACCTTATGGGAAGGAGGTTCGAACTGAGAATAGACCACAATGGTTTGAAGTATTTGTTTGATCAACCAACCTTGAATGATAGGAAGACTAGGTAGTTGGAGTTTCTCTGTGAGTACGATTTTGATATCAAGCATATCAAAGGGAAAGAGAATAAAGTGGCCAAAGCACTCAGTAGGAGAGTGCATGAATTGCATGCTACAACCATTAGCATGTTCTGAACTGATATTAAAGGCATAATTTCGAAGGTTGCAAATGCAATTTTGTAGTACAGGGATTTGGTAGCGAAGCTACAACAAGGTAAGATGCTGCAAGGAGTGGAAAATTATAAATTGGAAACTGACGGAGCACTTCTGTACAAGAACAAAATTTATATACCTAATGTCCAGGACTTGAAACTTATGATTTTGAATGAAATGCATAATGTGCCTTATGCTAGGCACCCTGGATATCATAAAAATGTGGCAACAGTCAAGAGCCATTACTTTTGGCCATATATGAAGAAAGATATTTTTGAATACATCACCATATGTATGGAGTTCCAGAAGTTTAAAGCTTAGCACAGGCACCCAACAGGTTTGTTGCGGCCTTTACCCATTCTTGAGTGGAGGTGGGAGGCAGTGACAATGGATTTCATCACAGGATTTCCCAGAATAGGAAAGCAACATGACTCAATCATGGTGGTGGTGGAAAATATTACGAAATATTCCCATTTCATTATGTTAAAGACTACTCACATGGAAACATATGTTGCCTACATCTTTATGAAGGAAGTGGCACGATTGCACAAAATTCCCAAGACAATTGTGTCTACAAAGATCCAAAATTTACCTCAAATTTCTGGAAAGGGTTATTCAAGGGGTTTGGAATGAATCTGAACTTTAGCATAGCTTATCATCCTGAGTCTAATGGACAGACAGAGAGGGCGAACAAAGTAATATAAGATATGCTGAGGATGTATGTGATGGAAAAACCATCTAAATGGGAAGACTACCTACATTTGGTAGAATTCGCCTACAACAATGGGTATCAAGCATCATTGAAAATGAGCCCATTTGAAGCACTTTATGGCAGAAAGTGCAATATTCCAGTAAGTTGGGATAACCCAGCTGATAGAGAAGTAGTTGGGCCAGAGTTGGTCAAGGAAATGGAAGAAAAAATGCTAAAAATTAAGCAGAATTTGAAACCTGCCCAAGATAGGAAGAAAAGTTATGCTGATAAAAACATAACCCACAGAGAGTTTAAAGAGGGAAACCATGTTTTATTGAAACTGAAAGCCAATAGAAGTTCCCTAAAGCTGGGAAACTGCACCAAGTTGGCAGCTAAATTTTGTGGGCCATTTGAAATCCTATAAAGGATTGGGCCAGTTACATATATGATTGCATTACTGTTATAACCCTAAATTGCACCACACATGCTTACCTGGCATCAGGCCAACTCATATCCCTTCATTGCCAAAACATCTGCTGGATCACTCAAAATGGTTTTTGGTATAAAGAAACTGATAAAAGGGCCCCAAAAAGTGACAAAAAGAGGCCAAAAAGTCTATAAATAGAAGCTGGCAGCTCATTATCACCATTGCTGATTTGGAAATTGACTCTGGAGCCAAAAGACCCCCTTTGCCAAAGATCATGATTCCGGGAGCTACGGTGGGCGAAACATACTTCTGCTTGGACCAAGTAAGTACAAACTCTCTTGTCTAGCTATTCAATACATCATTTTTATCATTTAGTTGATTTTGGGGGTGGGCGTCGACCTCAAAAAGGTCGGCCCTAGGCAAACGCGGGCTGACAGATGTTTTGGCAATGAAGGGATATGAGTTGGCCTGATGTCAGGTAAGCATGTGTGGTGCAATTTAGGGTTATAACAATTACTTTCATCCATGAATATACATAATTTATTTCATGTTTCATTTCTTAAGAAATATATACCTGATGCTAATCATGTAATTGATTCGAATGTGATTCAGGTGGAGCAAGAAGGTGTCCTGCAAGTGCATCCTATATGCATATTGGACCAGAAAAGAAAACAACTCTGGAATTGATCCATAGGGCTTGTAAAGGTCCAATGGACCTGGTACAGTCCTGAGGACGTGACTTGGGAACATGAAGATGCTACGTGGGAAAAATATCTGCATATTTTTGAATATTTTGAAAATCTTGTTGATGATGTGTAAACGTTGCTTTGAGGATAGTGAAAAAATAAGGGGAGGGGATTGTAATATCCCCAAGGACGATCCCTGTTGTCAGCCCAGACACATGCAATTTAACCCAAGAATTGATCCGTGATGGGGGTTCATCCTCCATTCTTGCATTCGTTGTCTGAACCATGTTACCTTTGTGTCTGATCTCTGCACTCATAGCTCATGCAATTCTAAAACCCAAAACTATGAGGCCAACCTGTGATGTTTTTCCTGAGAAGCCGACACATCCTCTATTTGAACCGTTGGAGTCTGTGTTTGACTTCTGCATTGATTCCTTGTCTCGCACCCTGAAATCCAGTGGCAAACCCGTGGAATTAGCCATGTCTCTTGTGTATCATGTGAACTCAGTTTAGCCACATTGCAGAGCCGAGTCTGTACCCGAACCGTTCTTGGGTTGGAACCTTCTATTTTCCTAAGTGGTGTTGACAAGTTACAGTTTCTGTCACCCATACCTTGCTAGAACTTAGTCAAAAGTGGCTGAAGAACGAGGTTGTCAGGCCCATGGTAGAAGAGGAAGGTTTTCAGGCCCATGAGAAGCTCTCTCCAGGTGAGAGAGTCTGCTGGGAAGTGGTTTTCTCCTAGAGATATTCCAGCACTAGCTACAGAGCTCTAAGAATTCCTGAGCCAACATGTTGCCAAGACCCAGAGAGGGAGGTGAAGCACTGATGGAATATGCTTGTGAAGGTGTATACTCTCGGGTGGAATGTGCATGTGGGGAATGAGAGTCCATGAGTAGTGGGCATAAGAAGGCTCCTGTAGAGAATCCTTCTAGTTGCTCTGTGTAGTTTTCCTGTAACCTCATCCTAGTCTAGGATTCCCTTGCCTTGGGTGGAGCTTAGTCCCAGCTCAGGGGTGATCCACTGTTGAGTGTGATGAGCAACATGGTCCAAGGATGGGAGGTTTGTGGAAGGTATGCACATAGTTGGTGGAGTTATTGCATTTTCAAAGATAAGTATCATTATGCGTTTAATTTCAATTAAAATGCATGTCTTTGATGCTTGTAATATTATGATGTATTCTGTTGCAATGATATTTACTGTTAATTCCATTAATTATGTATGTTAGCAGTAATACTGTGATTACTCAGTATTGTTGGTTAAATTTCATTAAATCTATTAATTTGATTTAATATGAATGTTATATATATAAGTATGAGAATGTTCCACATAGTAGCGTTGCCCAACAGTGGGGTTGATGGTTGGGACGTTACAAAGTTAGTCCACTACAAACCTTCCTAGGGTTTCAAGATAAGGTTTATTCAAGAAAAATACAATATAGGATGCAATATCATCACTTTGATAAGGAATTCACTTAATACATCAAGAAATAAACCATGAAATACTTACAAAGAGAAATTACTAGGTAAATCAATGAGAATAAAAAAAAAACTAACCATGAAATCATCCACAGAGCTTGAAAGTCATCCACAAGATCATCTCAAAGACAAGACGAATAAGTCATCCATAGTGAAACAAAAAGATAGAAGAAAAGTGTAGTGACGATTCTCGAGAAGTTGATTTATTATTCACAAAATGGAGCACTCCCTCTATATATATGTGGTAAGCAAGTGATATATTCTCTAATAATCCCTTAAAACATGTAAATCCATCCTACAAGGTGGATAGGTCTTAGGCCAACCCCCAAAATGCCTCCAAAATAAAATATGTTGTTAGTAACATATTTGAGCCTGTCACTTATATGAATATTTAACAAGGTTATAAGGTCAAGGTTGAACAAATCAGGGACAAAGGGAGAGCCTCCAGAGCTTCTATGTAGAAAGGATCGAGTTATTTTGGGGAAAATGAAGAAAATAGAATAAATTCCATGCCCTAGGAGCTTAAGGCACGATCTAATCTCTTGTGTGCTTATTGGAAGACAAAATAGATCCTATCACGACCAAAAAGTACCTAAGCTTTACTAGTCGAGGAGCTCACCACAAGACTAGGGTCTGGGAACCAAGTGCGAACAAACATTCAAGGCCTAATCATTTGATGACTACAAGTGAGGAAGATCAATGACTTATGATAGATGTCACACTGTGAATATGCTCGATAGTTAATGAGCCTGAGTGGTGCAACAATAGTTTGAGGGAACACACGTCACGTGGTATATGGTGTCACTTGACAAGAGAATGTAAGGATAAACTACCTTAATTGGGTCAGGATAGTGGTATTTTTTTTCACCAAACCACCCTTCATCCCCAATACAAATCATACACCTATCCACCAAATAAGCATAATGTGGAGCCAACTCAACATTCCACTAGGGATACTTAGAAAGACCAATGACGGGGTGGAACAATAGAAGCTCACTCACCAAAGAAAATATAAATTCGCCACCTAAATAAAGGGGAACCGTCGAGGACATAGATTGACACATCGAGCCTAGTGACACGTAGTATATTCCTTGGCCACATAAGTGCCAACATGGATCAATGAAATACCACCATTTGTTCATGGGACCATGCTGACATAAACAATGACATCACTGAAAATTTGACGCTCTTCCCAAATATTCAAAGGTATGATCCAAAGGGAAGGTGACATGTGTCCAAAAAAATCATAGGAAAGGGGTTTTTAAACAAGTTGTAAGTTATGGCGATGCCACACAAAAAAAAAATGATGGATGAGACAACATATAACTTGAAATTTGGCCTCACACCTAGAAATCATCATTGATCATTATACCATTAGTTGCAGCTGATGAAGGAAGAGAATAAATGACCACATATGCAAACCCAAGTAAGTTTCATATTTCAGGATATCATTGTCATGTGTAGAAAATAATTTCACCCCATCAATGGCCTATGCAAGTATGTGTTAATCCCTTATATAAGAAATCTTGATGAGCAAAAGAAATCAATCTATGAGTAGTTCAGATTCTAAAGGTGAGTTACTTGTATTCCAGGAGTTATAGAAGATGATCCAAATTCACAGTTTCTCCCCTCAGGAGAGTTCAATCAACCATCCTAGTTATATATATGTGAGGATTTTCTCCTATGTTTACAAAGAAGGAGAATGTCCCTTTCTTCTCGCACTGACTTATACGTAAAAGCAATGAGAATTTCTATAGTCTATCCCAAAGTACACTTGAAAAATACAACCGACTCTCTATAGAAGCTTGAGGTAGAGAATTCAAAGAGTTGGTCAATTTTGCTTTGCATCATTGAGTGGTGGTGGATGAGAGGAACCAATTAGATGTCCTTCCATCCAACCAAGGAATTCATTTTTTCAAAGGTTGAGAATGTCTAGCAAAAAAATCAAATTCAATTGAGACATTTAGAAGAATCCATAAAGAATATCAAATTGGAAAAAGGATGCACTCCTCATGACACATCAACAGGTTTTAACTCTGGTGGTAAAAACAATTTTTACCTAGTAAAAATTACCCAACAAACTAGAGGCAGTATCAAGAAGTAGTAATGGAGCCAACGAATGGTTTTCGCACAATTTAGGCATGTAGAAAAAATTATAAGGCATCAACCACAAAGAGATTGATCCCCTATGTTATGTTTCAGTTTGTAACTCTTCTTATTTTTGTGTCTTTATTCCTATAAATCCACCTCTACCATTTTAGATTCTAATATCTAATTAATAAAATCTCAAGTAACAGATTAGCCACCGTATTCATTGTTACTGTAAGATTTCTAGTCATGCAATATAAGTGATTTCCTCTTAACATATGACCATTTCTTGTCATTCATTTATGCATTTAAATGATATGTAGAGGGTACCTTCATGTATTTGAATGTATGAGGATGTATAACTGTTTGAAGCATGTTTTCCCTGATCTGTATACATTTGTTAGAACTGATGAATTCTTAATTTCTCAACATGTTATTCTTTTTCCATAATCTGAAAGATTCATTCTCAATAGTTCCTTGTATGTTTATCATTTTTTCCTTCTAATTCACCATTTCACTCACCTTGAAATATTATTTTTTTGAAACACTCATGGACATATTCCTATTAGGGTTGAGAGTTTTTATCATATGAGATAATACTGTTTGAGAGAGAGAGAGAGAGAGAGAGAGAGAGAGAGAGAGACCTAACAAATGTCGTACAATATTTACATTAATACACTTATGGATTGAAGACTTATCTTTAGTTTTATCCTCCGGGGTGCCTCGACATTGTTCCAATAGCGGCCTAGAACATATCGAGGGATAAAATTCAAAATGGCATCATTTTCGGGGATACAATTTGAAGATATTTTCCCCTAGGATACAACATTTTAAGCCCTGATCCTTGATGATGAACAAGCCTCATACTCTTGGTCGTTAAATTTTCACCTAGAGATTCCTTAGAAGGAAAACCCGACATCTACTAGAAGATACACCAGAAGTAACACTGATCCTTCTTAGATTGTAGTGTACTTATATCCAAAACATCTTGTGACCTGGAGGAATATTAAAGAATTCCATATATCATCTTCTTCAGGTAACCCTCATCTAGAAACATCTCCTTTTTCTATTCATAGAGGTAATGTATATGTATATATAATTGATATACCTATAGATTCACATTCTTCTTCAAATCCCCCCCAGACCCTTTTATATATCTCAAGAATTATCCTTTAGAATTCTGTCACGAAGCAAGTTCTTCCCTTCGAACCTTCTTGAAAGAATTTGTTACTCCTCTATCTTCTGAAGCCAATAACTTCATTATGCAAAATATCATGGTTGGATTAGGTGGAGGAAGAGATGGGGGAAATCAACTTCCTTCTCCACCACCTTTAATCCCTTGGGTCACAACCAGATATGGCCCATTGAATTTGCATACAAAATTTCATGGCCTCCCCAAGAATTACTTGAAACTTCTACCAAAATATGATGGGGAGAAAACCTATTCTACCAAAGAACACATGGGTTCCTTCTAAGACTTCATTGATAATCTATTTTTGGAGCATGACGATGTCTTCATGAGGCTATTTTTCTAAACTTTGGAGGGATATGTCAGAAAGTGTTTTAGGTAGCTACTTGTCGCTTCCATTGATAGCTAGTAGGCTCTACAATTTGCGTTTATAAGATAGTGGGGTGAAAAAAGGGATAATATATATTACCTAACTAAATTTGGCTCACTCAATAAGAGAGATATTGAAGTTGTTGTTGACTTCAATAGAATATTCAATAATATCTATAAAAAAATCATTGTAGATATAAAACCTTCACAAACAACAACCAAAGTTACATATGATGGGGAATTCGATGTTGATTTTTCTATGGTGTTCAGGTAAAGGAGATGCCAAAATTTACCTGTGATGCAAGATGATGCAATATACATTGAAGGAAACATTATTTCGTCTAGAAAAATGAAACAAAAATTGGATCAAGTAGAATGGAAAAATGTCAGAGAAGACTGTGGTACCTCTGATCCAAATAATATTCCCAAGAAGTGAGGATTGAAAACATGTCCAGACTAGTTAGGAACTTAACAAATAATATGTATATATTTTATATGGAGAACAACAATGTAAAACATGATCCTCGAGAATGATGTATGAGAAACCCTAATTAGTTTAGAGACCTTTAAATCCACATTTGATGAGAAGGGAAAGAAGAAATGAAGAATATCCCATACAACCCCCTATAAAGACTAAAAATGATAAGAATATTGTTGACGAAGTCATGGGTGAGCAATATGTTGAATATAGAGAATGATCTCACCCGCTCCGAGATGAAAATAATGTTATACATCTAACCCATAATCATTTTGAAAACTCATTGAATCCTAAGAAGCAGATTCCTAAAAATGAACCAAACCAAGAATCTTTATCCTTAGTTCAATACAAAATGTTCGTTGATGCATTGTAGGAAGAGATGCATAAGAAGTGTGATCTTATGCATAGGAAAAAAGAATTTGTACCAGACAATTAGCCTCATTGTAAGAAGTCTAGTCCAATTCATCCCAAATATAAAGACAAAGAAGTTTCATACATTTCTAAGGTTAATGAGGCTTTGGAACCCTTGAAAAGAGAAATAGGACCTAAAGAATTTAAGGAATCAGTTATACCTTCCAATATTGAGCGTGAACTATCTAAAATAAATATCCCTGTACCTTTGGTGGAATTGGGGAAGAACCCTTCATATCATAAAAAAATAAAGAAAAAGGACCGACAAACCCTCCCGATACTTTGAATTTGGTAGATGAGTTGCCTACCATTGTTTTTGGTCCCTAGATAGATGAGAAGAAAGAATTTGTTGCACCCTTTTATGTGAACTTAAACATCTATGATAGAATATGTTGCACCATGTTTCAATAGTGTAAGTCAAGTAAAGCAAGAAAGCAAAGGGAGGAAATTTGTATGGCCAAGGGGGCATATTTTAGACAGTCACATGTTTGCATGGAGACCAAATTTTACATGTAGATTTTGGGAAACAAGAGGGGAGATTAGTATTGAAAATATCACCGGCCATGTTGTGTTGGAAGGAAACCATTGTTTGGTTGTATTTTATGTTGAGAGAGAGTCTTGTCTGGATGTAAAGTGGGATATAAATTTGTATAACATTTTTTCTGTTGAGGAAATGGATCAAGAGCCTTGTGAAGGCTATTGTGAGCACTCCTAGAGTAGCTAGGAGGATGTTTGGTTTACCAGATGCACTGAAACCCTAGAGGGAAGTGAAAAAGGCTTAAGAGAATATGTGTAGTGAAGGGGGTGTTGAAATGGACATTTGACACCGAGAGGGGGGGGTGAATCAATGTCACAAAACTTTGGACAAATTTCCACTTTTAATAAATTAACTGAACAAAATATATTTATTTCATTTTCTCAACCAATATACAAAAGAATTATTTATTTATTTATTTATTTAACTTGAATGAATACATAAGATCAAACTTTGAATATCTTCAACTTCAAGAAACTATGAGAGACCCAACTCTGCTACAAGACCCAACTTGTAGTTCTCAGATCCAACTGAGAAATGAGGGATCCAACCCTCATAACAAGTCCCATATTGTTGATCTAAGATCCAACTGATATGTGAGGAATCCAAAATGGATGATTTTAAGGATGGAAATTTATATTAAAATGTAGAAATGTGGGCTAATATTACTAGTCCTTAATATGCAAAATGTAAAATGTTTGGCGATAGTTTTGTAAAAATATTCAAATTTCTAAGGATTTTATATAGTTTCTATAAAATTTTGGCGATTTGTAAGGTAAAACAATTTTATTCTATGGAATTTGGGCGAATTAGTTTTAGAAAAAATGGAAATTGGTGAATCTTTTTTTGGGAAAAACCATGGAAAATTAGCCCATTTGTGAAATCTAGCCCCTAAAATCATCTATGGAATCCAATCCTCTTACAAGACCCAACTCTCTATTACAAAACCCATATTGTAGTTCTCATATCCAAGTGAGAAATGAGGAATCCAACCCTCATAAGAAGTCCCAGCTTGTTGATCTTAGATCCAACTGAGAGTGAGGAATCCAATCCTCATACAAGACCCAACTTGTAAATAGATACCAACCCGATAGAATGAACCTTCATTCAATCCATTATATATAAATATATATACTTGAACAAATTCAACTAAAATCTATTCTCACCATTCTTTCTTGTTTCTATAGTCATCCAATTCGTGTGAATTTGAATCATTGCATCTTTTGATATTGAACCATTGTACCTTTTCATTTAAATGATAATATTAAACTTTAAATAATATCATTTTTCCTTTTATCCTTTATTCATAATGCTCATGATTTAACTCTCTTAATTATGACTATGTGTCAGTTCTTTTGTCTTCATGGGGTGATCACAGACATGGGTCGACTCATTATATCATTCTCCTGCTTCTGCTACATTCTCAATTCATCAACATATCAAATTCGATCTTTCACCTATTCTCTGTATTGTTATTTTGTTAATTCTCTGTCGAAATACAGAGATGAAATAACTATGAGGTTCTTCCTTCAAACCATTTTCATATGACCATAGGCACAAAACCACATGCTTATTAATTTAAGCGTTGCCTCTTCTTCCACCCTTATTCTTCTATCACAAGACAAATGTTTCATGATTCAGAATTCTTCCCCTTTTTCTTTTTATCCCCCATATGTTCAGTGTTGGGACCGTGTTCTTTGGTACTTCGTCCTTCTGGACTTCATGCTTTTTCAACCTTTCAAATATCCCGAAGCAGAGTTCGTCGAAGTGCATATACAGATTTCACTAGTAGATCGGATGTTCCATATTTAATCTTCCATGAACAGACAATCCTTACTTATCTAGAGGCTTCAATAACAATAAACGATTATGACTTAATCAAGAGTTGAGATGAACGGTTCTCATTCACTCCAGAACTTTGACTATTCATGGCTCTTGGACTTTGTAGTAGAAATTCCTTCGAAGTGATTACCTACTGAATAATTCATAAAGCGGTGGTGACCACTTGTTGTCGGTTAACACCTCCACTTACACTATCCTTCCACTATGATTGATCATCGATTGAGAATGCTCCCGAAGTAGATCAACAGTTAGCATCACTTCATGATTTACGCTTACTCTATCTTTCCACTGTACTTTTATCAATGACTATGAATTAATCAAAGATTGAGATGGATGGCCAGGATTATTCATTGATATGTGTCTCGGATCGAGGACTGAGAATTCTCCCCAAGTTATCTTAGATCAATGATCAACGTTGAATTTGGCCTTCGATGCTTCGGGTGATTTCTCTTTCACATCCCTTCAATCTTCCAGAGTTCATTTCATCAAAGTAGATCGGATGGTTGGATTTTATTTGCAAGATGAATGGTTCTTGTTCATTTCAATACTTTAGGACTTTGGGCATTTGCTGGTGGTGAAAATATCGAAGTACAAAAATCCTGGAGTGACGTAACTTTCCGATGTCACTGCTGACGTGGCACTAATTGAGTGGCTTCCACGTGTCACTTAGATTCATAAATTACACATACCTGAAATGCCAACTTCATATTGACACTTGTCATTATTTTATTGTGCCATGTGTCCTTGCTGACATGGATCTCCTCATGTGGAACATGTTCTCCTCCTAGATCTAATGGTTTTCATAACTCCGAAAATGTATCTTAGATCGACGACTGAGAAATGACTCCATCCTTCGGTCCTTTGGGTGAATTTACATGTTCTCAATCCTTTTTTTCCGAGGTGGCCAGTGCTGAAGTTAACCATTGTTATGATCCAATGACCATCATGTATTGTCCAGATCCAATGGTCCTCGTTCACTTTAGTACTTTGGGGCTCTGGCCTTCGGGTGAAATCATATGTTGTGAATCCTTTTTTTCCGAAGTGGTCAGCGCCGAAGTTGACCACTATTATGATCCAACGACCATCATGTATTGTCTAGACCCGATGGTCCTCATTCAATTCGAGACTTTGGGGCTCCGACGTTCATCTTTTCTTATCCTATCCTTCCACTTTACTTGATCCAATGGTCGGTATATTATCCGAAGTGTTCCTTGGATCAAACGAATCATGCCCACTTTGATTGGTCGGTATATAAGAATAACAACATAAATAACACTTTGATTATGAGAGCAATGTTCACGGGCCTCTTCGAGGGGGCAACCTCCAGTCGTGCAGAGCTCTATTAAAATAATCTCCAAGCTAGGGTTCTCATACCCTTGACTCCTATTTTTACTAAATATGTCTATCAAAAGAAGCATCTAGAGGAAGACCCTTCTAGAAGTGGAAGCTTCTATTAGGTCTTCTTACATTTGACTTATTCTATTTTATTGCAAGACCTTATTAATATTGACCTTTATTACATCCGAATATATTTTTCTACCTATGTGCGGGCTAGAACCCTAACATGTCCTCCCCCTTAAAAACAACCTTGTCCTCAAGGCTTGAGATGTGGAAATTACTACAGAATGGTAAATGGTTCCCAAGTGGCATCTGCTGGAGTTGTATCTTTCCACTGGACTAACACTTCCTTGATGGTTCTCTGATGCAGGCGACACTCACATTGGTCCAAAACTGCCTGTGGTTGTAGCCAAATGGATCCTTCTTTGGCTAACTCAGGAAGGTTGGTTTGAATTTGGAACTTAGTTCCAATCACCTTCTTTAAGCATGAAACATGAAAAACAGGATGTAGCTTCAAATGACTGGGAAAAGGTAACTGATAGGCTACTTGTCCCACATACTTGAGAACAGTATAAGGACCATAAAATTTGGGCACTAGCTTCTGACAATGCTCAGCCTTGAGGGAAGTTTGCTTATAAGGTTGTAGTCGAAGAAACATCTGATCCCCTTCTGCAAATTGATGTTCAGAGAGACCTTGATCTTCTTGTTGCTTCATGCGATTATGTTCCATGACCAAATTTTCTTTGATGGTATGGAGAATAGCCTCTTGAACTATAAGTGTTTGGTCAACCGCCTGGACCTTCAAGACACCAGGTAAGTATGAGAAAACGAAAGGTGGCTTATGTCCATATACCACTTCAAAAGGAGTCATGCGTGTAGATGTATGGTATGAAGTGTTGTACCACCATTCAGCTAGGGGTAACCATTGAGCCCACTGATTTTTCTTTTTCAAGGAAAAACCCCTCAAATATGTTTCCAAACACTTGTTGACAACTTCCGTTTGACCATCAGTCTGGGGATGATAAGATGTGATGAGATGCAATTGGGTGCCTTGTAGCTTGAACAGTTCTTGCCAAAAATTTCTTCTGAAAGTTGGGTTGCGATCATAAACAATAGAGTGTGGCATGCCATGAATATTGAAGACCAGATCCATGAAAATGTGAGCCACTGTGGATGTTGTAAATGGGTGTTGAAGAGCGCAAAAACGAGCATACTTGGAAAGGCGATCAATAACCACCATGATGACTGATTTATTTCTCGATTTGGGTAAGCCTATAATAAAATCCATAGAGACATCCTTCCAAATAGCAGGTGGAATCGAAAGCGGTTGTAGTGTGCCCGGAGATTTGAATGTTTCTCTCTTGTTGCATTGACACACATAACATTCAACAACAAAATTATGAATGTCCTATTTTATACCATCCCAGAAAAAAGAATGTTTGACCCTATCATAGGTTTTGGTGAACCCAAAGTGCCCCAATGTGGGTGTAGCATGAAGCTCAGAAAGTACCGTGGATTTAAGCTTTGATTATTTACTTAAATACAAATGGACTTTATATCGAAGCTCATCATGGAGCCAAGAGTATCCTGAAGAAGCTAGAGCATTGGATTTCAATTGTTGTATCAGATGTGGAATTTTGGGATCTTGTAGCCATTCTTGGTGAACGGCTTGGAGCTAATATGGTACAATGAAGGAAAGAGAAAAAATGGATCCTTCATCGTCATATTTTCGGGAGAGTGCATCCGCCACCACATTGTCTTTAACTTTCTTGTAAATGATCTCATAATCGTATCCAAAGATATTATTCACCCATTTTTGTTGCTCCATGGAGGAAATGCATTGTTCCAAAAAATACTTGAGGCTTTGATGGTCTATCTTAATTTGGAAATGTTGCCCCAATAGATAAGGGTGCCACAGATCAATGACATGCATAATAGCTAGCATTTCCTTTTCATAGATTGATTTTCCTAGATTTCTTTGAGATAGTTGCTTGTTGGTAAAGGCCAAAGGCTGACCTTATGGCATAAGGAAAAAACCAATTCCTTTCCCCCAGGCATCACATTCCAGGAAAAAGGTCTTTGTGAAATCAGGAAGGGCTAGGACTAGAGTGGTGCACATGGCCATCTTCAAGGTTTGAAAAGCTTGAGAAGTGGTTGGAGTCGAATAGAAATAGTTCTTTTTTAGGAGAGCAGTGAGAGGTGCTGCAATATTTGCATAATTCTTAACAAACTTGCGATAATAACCTATTAAGCCCAAAAATCCACGCAAGATTTTCAGAGTCCTTGGGTGAGGCTAGTCTTGCATAGCTTCAATCTTTTTTGGATCCACCCTGACGCCATCCTTGCCAACCATATGACCCAAATATTCTACTTCTGAGGTGCCAAATGCACATTTAGACTGTTTCAAGAAAAGTTGGTGCTGAGAGAGTAGATGGAGAAATCGATCCACACGAGCAAGATGGTATGTCTAGGTTTTTCTATAGATGAGGATATCATCAAAGAAAACTAAGAAAAAATGATGGAGAAAGGGATGAAAGACATGATTCATGAGGCTTTGGAAGGTGCAGGGGGCATTACACAAGCCAAAGGGCATGACCAAAAACTCATAGTGGCCCTCATGAGTTCTAAAGGAAGTCCTGGGAATGTCTACCTATTTCATACGTATCTGGTGGTATCTTGAACGAAGATCAAGTTTAGTAAAGAATTGGGCACCACTCAATTCATCCAGGAGGTCATCAATGACATGAATGGGGAATTTGTCTTTAATGGTAAGTTTGTTGAGGTCATGGAAGTCAGGACACATTTTCCAAGAACCTTCTTTCTTCAGGACCATGACCACAGGAGAAGAGTAGGGGCTCGTACTAGAGTGGATAACTCTTGCATTAAGGAGTTCCTAGACCATTTTCTCAATTTCATTTTTTGGGAAAGGGATGACGATACAGAAGGATATTGGGAGGAAGGCTTTCGGGTACAAGGAGAATGGAATGATCATGAACACCATGGGAAGGAGGGAGTCCCTGGGGAGTGGAAAATACCACTTGATATTTAGAAAGGATGGCTTGGAGGTCTTGCGGCACCGAGGGTGTCTATGTTGCTTGTATGGCATGGAGTTGGGAAATAACACCAGAATGACCTTTTTTGAGCAGTGTTTCCATGCGATGGGAACTAATGATCTCAGATGAACCAATGGTGATGCCTTGGAAATTATATTGGTGGCCTTCCCGGTCGAATTGCATGGTTAATTCATTAAAATCCATGAGAATGGGACCCAAAGTCCTTAGCCAGTATGCACCCAACACAATGTCACAATTGCCCATGTCGATAACAAACATATGAGATTTCAGGTGGTAGTCACCAATTTGGAGATGCACATTTTCACAACGCCCTCCACATTTCATGGAGCCACCATTGGCAATCATGATTTGGAAATTATTAACGGCGTGGATGTAGCAATGAGTTTCTTGGGAAATGCGGTGATGAATAAAATTATGGGTGCTTCCACTATCAACTAGAATGATGACCTTATGATGCTTGATGTAAACGATTAGCTTGAGGGTTTGGGGATCGGAGAAGCCAGTGAGAGAATTGACGGAAATGACCGGTTCTACTTCGGGAGGGTCTGAGGGAGGGGTTATGTCAGTGGTTTTAGGTGACTCAGACACAAGGGGAGTTTCAACATCCTCTTCCGAAATATCCTCGGAGATGGCCATAAAAAGATTTTTTTCCTTACACTTGTGGCCCGGGAAATATTTTCCATCACAATTATAACAAAGGCCTTTGAGTTAGTGTTCAACCATTTCATCCCTGGTCAATTTTTGGATCTTTAGTGGAGCAGAGGGAGTATTTGGATTTACTAGTTTAGGGTGAGGGATAAATGAGGGTTTTCGGTTTTGAGAAGATACAACCTATTGTGCTTCTTTTTCTCTTTTAGTAGCCTCCACCGAACTCTGAGGCTGAGCCATGAGGACATGGGCCCGAGTCTCATCCTTGAGGCCACTGATAAAACACTCTTGGAAAAAGGCATCAGACATGCCCTATGTCCGAAAAGCCAGGCGCTCAAACGTATCTATAAAGTCTTCCACTGTTCCTAATTGTTTCAACTTTGTCAAACGACCCAAATGGTTTGTGTCAGTGTCAAAGCATTCATAAAGATCTGCCACAAAGTGTGTCCAAGCAATATACCCTTGACGATAAGTTTTTCTCCATTGCCACCATTGCCAACGTTCTTGATTTAGATGGAGAACACCATACCGGAGTTTAGACAAGTCATATTTAATGTCGTATAAAGAGAAGTAATGTTCCATTTGGGTTACCCAACCAGTGGGGTCTGAGCCATACTAAGGAGGATAGACTGTGCCCTTAGTCATACTACCCGACTACCTAGGTACTAGAGAGTATCTTCCTGAGTGTTGTTCTCGATGGCACTATAATAGTCAGGCGATCGATCGGTTTATCTAAAGAGGGATTTAGGAAATATAGGTCGATCCATACACAGGTGTTGTCTGATGTACTACCACTCGAAGGGGTACCAACAGGGGTTACAAGGGTGGCCAATAGATGTGCACTTAAGAACCACCTATATCTCCTGCGTGTATGAATCCATCAACCATGGGTTTGTGCACATAACGACAAATCTCCGTGGCTTAAAGATGCTGGAATACGTCTCTACCCTGAAAAAAAAATTACCCACAATTTCTGCCAAGAAAAGTGCTCTAATACCACTTGTAATATACCAGATATAAAAAGTATGCAGAACAAAAATAAAATGCTAGAAATGGCAGAATAATAGTAATATAACCAGAACAATCACCACAATAACACTGAAATGATATAAGAATAACAACATAAATAACACTTTGATTCTGAGAGAAATGTTCACAGGCCTCTTCGAGGGGACAACCTCCAGTCAAGCAGAGCTCTATTACAATAATATCCAAGATATGGTTCTCATACCCTCGAATCCTATTTATACTAAATATTTCTATAAAAAGAAGCATCTAGAGGAATATCCTTCTAGAAGAAGAATGTTTTATTAGGTCTTCTTACATTCGACTTATTCTATTTTATTGCAAGGCCTTATTAATATTGACCTTTATTACATCTGAATATATTTTTCTACCTATGTGCAAGTTAGGACCCTAACACCATTTCTTTATGGCCAAAGTTATAACAAGAAAATCAATAGCCATTGAAGGTGTTTCCATTCTTGATTGTATTTTGGCTTGAGAGATCTATCATTTGATTTTCTTCTTCATTTTTACTTCTATAGATTCCTTCCTTAACAAAGTTCATGGCTTGTAATTGGTTTGTGATTGCATTGTTTCCTTTTGAGAAGGTTGATCCTTTCCCGTGTTTGTAAATGGTGCTCCTCTTGTCACTGTCTTCTTTCTTATTGTATCCAAGATGAGTTTTGTCATCATCTGATCTTTGACTGTTCCAACTATTATCTAGGATAACTGAGCTATTCTGGAAATTGACAGTCTTAATTGTCTTCTCATTCAACTTTTTGAGATTGACTATTTCTATTTCAACATGTGACATAATTATTCCCTCTTGGATGATTGCATTATTTGGGCTTCTATATTTTTCTTGGGCTCGAGTTGAATATTTAGATTTCCATTACTGTATTCATTTATCTTCTTAAGGTTGATTATTTTTTATTTCAACTTGAGACATGTTTCTTCCTTTTTAGTGAACTGAATCTTCAGGGCTTCTTCCACTTCCTTAGCATGTTCAAGTTGAGTCTTTAGATTGAAGACTATTTCTTCTATCTCATCCAAGACTTCTTTGCATTTAATAGCTTTGTCATATGCCTTCAATTCTTCCATATCTTTTGTTAGATAAAAAACTTTAGTTTTCAATATTTTGATTTCTTCCTCGTATTCTAGCTTAATCCTTTTGAGGTTGATGTCTTCTAATTCAAACATTTGGCACGATTCTTCCTTTTTCTTGGCTTCTTCAATTTGAGTCATTAGATATGCATTAGTACTTTCATTTATATTTTTGAAATTAATGATTTCCAATTCCAACATGTGGTAAGCATTTTCTATCCTTGTTAACTGGATCTTCAGGACTTCTTCACTTTATTTAGTTTCCTCAAGTTGAGTGTTTAGAATGTTAACTAATTCTTTTGTTTCTTTTAGTACTTCTTTTATTTTGTTATCATGTTTTTTCAATTCTTCTATTTCCTTTATCAGATGATCAACTTCAATCTTTAATCTTCTGATCTATTTTTCTTTGTCTTCTAGCTGAACTCTTTGTTCAAACTCTTCATGGCTAGATTGATCTAACTGCTGAAGTAGAAAAATTTCTTTATGTTGAAGTTTCTCCAACTCTTCTAGAGTGCACATAATTGTATACTCAATATTTTCAATAGCATCCATATGAACTTTAATATGTATATAATTTCTTGATTCCATGCAATCTCTTTTATTGCAACTGTAACATCATTCTTAAAATTATGTAATTTTTCTTTAGTGATTACTGAGGTATGCCTCAATTCATTGACAAGGTTGGTTTCCTCATCCCTAACCGAGGTTTGCATCAAATCTTTCATTTCATTTTGATTAGAAATCTCATTTTTTGTATTATATTCTTCAATCTGATTGGAATTATCCTTTTCTTTATCTTGTTCCTTATCTTGATAAGAATTATCTTCTTCTGAGTTTTGTTCTTTATTCTGATAGGAATCATATTTATTTGAGTCTTGTTCCTTACTTTGATAATATTTATCTTCTTATTGTGCTTCATTCTGATAACAATTTTCTAGTTGGAGCCATAATTCTTTATCAGATTTGTAGTATCTCATATTTTCTTTGACTTGTTCTGATAATCCATCCTGGATTGCTTTTAAGGCTAATGAATTGTTTCTCCTTGCTTCCTTTGTTGTTTTGGTTTTTCTCTTTGAAGTAGTTAAGTTCCAGGACTTACTTACTATCGAATACCAAACTCCAAATCCTCTTGACCTCAAATATATTTTCATATTTTCCCTCCATGATGAATAATTTGTTCCATCAAATAAGGGATCTTCATTTGTGGAGATAGCAATTTGTCCACCCATTTCTTCAGAATCTACCTTTCAATGTTTTAGACTATGTTGAAGGAACTCACTCTGAT
>JZKD02S1663336.1:92518-116640 GCA_000966675.3 Picea glauca
CCCTCGAAGAGGCCTGTGAACATTGCTTTTTGAATCAAAGTGCTATTTCAGTTGTTGTTCTCATATTATTTCTGTGTTATTGTGGAGATTATGCTGGTTATATTACTGTTATTCTTCCATTTCTAGCATTTTATTTATGTTCTGTGTATTTATTATATCTGGTATCTTGCAGATCCCATTCCTTGGGTTGTGTAGGTTGTGGACTCACAACCTCATCTTGGGGGTGGACTTTTGCTGAGAGAAAATGAACAAAAGTGCCTATAGCTAGGAGTTTCATCTTTTTTACACATCCAAATGGTTATTATGCACACAGATAAGTTCTATGTTATGCTATCATGTTTATTCCGTTGTGAAAAATGGCTTATATGAATGTTGTATGTTGTTGTTTTCTTGAGTAGTTTCATTCATGTTTTAATATATGATATTAGATGCATTTAGAATGATGGTATCAATCAAATGGTTTAAATATGTGTGTGATATGTATTTGGTAAGCTACATGAAATTTAATTAAGTAGAAAATATTAATTTTCATGAGTATTCCACATGTATTGTTATTTAGCTGGAGGTTGGGTAAATTACAACGTCAACAATGATGTCACTCAAAATTTCATTATCTTCCCAAATATTCAAATTTACGAGCCAAAGGGAAGGCGATGCGTGGCCAAAAAAATCACAGAGAAGGGGTTTGTAAACAAGATGTGGCTTATGACGATGGCACACCAAATAAATTCATGGATGAGACAACATATAACATGACATTTAGACTACTCCAATAAATAAATTCCAATCATTATACTGTTAGTTGCATCCAATGAAGGGCGAGAGTCGTCGAAAACACACACACACACCCAAGCAAGTTGCAAATTTTAGGATATTGTTGTTTTGTGTTTCAAATCATTTCACCCCATAAATGGCCTCCACAATTATGTGGAAATCTCTTACAAGAGAAAGCCTCATGAGTAGAATAAATCAATCTTCAAGTAGTTCAACTTTTAAAGGTGAGTTACTCAGATGCCAGGTGTCATACAAGATGACCTACTTGCACAATTTCTCCCCTTAGGAGAGATCAATCATCCATCCTGGCTACAACTGCATGAGGAGTTTCTCATATCTTTACAAAGAAGGAGAATGCCCCTTTCTTCTCATGTTGACTTAGATGTAAAAGTAGCTAGAAATCTTATAGTATATCCTAAAGTGAATTTTCTCAATCTGATCGACGCTCTGTAAAAGCTTGAGGTAGAGGATTCAAATAGTTGATCGATTGTGGTCTACGTCATTGAGTGGTCGTGGTTGACAAGAAATGATTAGATGTCCTTCCATCCAGCCAAGGACTTCAACTATTCAAATTTTGAAAATCTCCAACGCAATAGTCAAATTTAGTTGATCCATTTAGAAGAATCCAGAAAAAAAAAATCTCAAATCGGACAAAGGATCCACTCCTCATGACACATCAATAGTTTTTAGATCTAGTGGTAAAAACAATTTTTACCTAGTAAAAAGTACTCAACAAACCATAGGAAGTATGAATAAGAAGTATTGGATCCAATGAATGGTTTTCTCACAATTTAGGCATTTATAAAAAAGGATAAGGAATCCATTGAAAGAGTCAACACTTTGGGGAATTTAAGAGTGTCTTATACTCAAACCTTTTAGATCAACAAACCTCAAGAATGGAAAAATGGTGAAGGCAACATGAACCAAGATATTCATCCCCTGTGTTATGTTTTTATCTATAACTCTTCTTCTTTTTGTGTCTGTGTTCTTGTAAATCCACTTCTCCCATTTTGGTTCCTTGTGTAAGATCTGATTAATAAAAGTTCAAGCAACATATTATGCACCATATTTAGTGCTATTGTATGATGTCTAATCATGGTATAGAAGTGTTTTCCTCTTAACAAATGACCATTTCCTTTCATTTATTTATGAATTTAAATGATATGCAGAGGGTACCTCCATGTTTTTGAATGTATGAGGATGGATAATTTTCCATTGTTCGAAGCATGTTTTCACTAATCGGTATACATCTGTTAGAAATGTTGAATTCTTAATTTCTTATCACATTATTGTTTTTCCATAAAATACAAGATTCAACCGTGCCTTGTATTTTTATCTTGTTTTTCTTCTAAGCAGTGCCTTGTATTTTTATCTTGTTTTTCTTCTAATTCACCATTTCACTCACATTGAGTTTTTAATTGTTTGAAACAATCATGGAGATATTCCTATTGGGGTTGAGAATATTTATCATTTGAGTTGATTCTATTTGAGGGCTAAGAGTTGAGTGTGTGTGTGTGTGTGTGTGTGTGTGTGAGAGAGAGAGAGAGAGAGAGAGAGAGAGAGAGAGAGAGATTTTACCTTAATACACATATGGATTTAAGACTCATCCTAAATTTTATTCCCTGGGGTGACTCAACATCATTCCAATAAAATCGTGTACATTTCGAGGGATAATAGATACAATGATAAAACATCAAAAAATCCTCCTAAAAATACACATGTCTGGGTGTAAGAGGCTTCAAGTAGGAGATGTCATCCTCTAATGGTGTACACGAGCCTCCAAAATTCATGTCTTTCCAAAAAGGTGAAAAGCACCTCAACATTCATGCCTCTACATCAAGAAGGTCACACCCCCTCATCCAAAGGTGCCAACACATCATCATAAATGCTAGGTTGGTTCAAGCAAGCATAAACTCTCCCTAAATCATGATGTCAACCTCTAAACATGTAATGTTCAAGGTGAAAAAAAAAAAAATCATCAAGGACGAGGTCTCCATCACCTCTTTGAATAGGTATACCATCATCATCTCATTCCACATCATCAATATAGACCATAACATCCTTAAAGGGTGTATGATTTCATCAGGGGCTCTAGGTGGCATTCCCAATTGTATCTGCAACATCCTAACTCGTTAATGCAATGTATTAGGTCCAAAGGGTGTTGAAAGGTTTCAAAGGGCATGCCAAGCCATCAAGTAGCTCAATTCTCATCATTAGTTTCCCAATGTCCTCCATATAGTGTGAAACATACAAGGTAGAAGCACCAAAACATCCTTCATAGGAGAATCTCAAGGGGTGATGGCGCAACCTGCCCTCGACAGCACGGTCGCTCCACCAGGACTTTATTTCTCACATGGCCCGAAGAGTCGATGCTCTTCCAACTCCCTCGGGAGGTCTTTACCCACAGTGACTTCCGACAATCCTCCCTTCCTTAGTCAATGAAGGATCTGATCTCGCAACTTCGCAAATTCCACAATAGGAAAATGGACCCTCGGATTCCAAGATCCGATACTCTGGTCAACGTTGACCCCTCCTCGGTCGTATCGGAATCTCGTGCTATTGCGACTCGCGACCAGCGTTCTTATCCCTTCGAGTCCTCAACTTCCGAGGCCCGAAGTGTCGAGGTGCCGATGACTAGGAAGCCCTACGACCTCGCGCTTTCGCTACTCCTGGGATCAGACTTGAGGCTTCCCGCTTTCGAGATCCAATATCCCGAGATCTCCTGTCACCTCATCTGATTTAACATACTCCATGCAAGGCGTTTCGAGACGTCGTGTCTTCGCGTTCTCGTGAATTCGCTCTACGAGAAGCATGAATCTTCCATCGGGAACTCTCGATACATCTGACCCACAAGTCAGGTCGCGATCTTAGTGATTCTTCATGACAAATCAAGTCGTCGATTCTCTTCCTCTTGATGAGCTTCTCCGTTCACCACCTTTGTTCTGTGAGGCCTCTGCAGGCTCGACTCCACAACAAACTGAAAAGGATTATCGCTCCTGAGCTTTGTTAACTCAGACGCTTTCAGAGAACCTTCACGCCCCTGCGCACCCTTCAACCTTCAACCACTTCCCGAGTGTTGAAGTTCCTCTGGGTCTTATGCGCTCCAGCTTGCACCAGCTTCGGCCTTTTCCTCTCAGACTCGTTACTGAGACTTCAACCTGACCTGCACCCACCTGCACGGTTCAAATAACTCAAAACGACTCTGAGTTAAAGAGAAACCAAAGTTCAACTGCTTAGCCTCCTCGACGCACTCTATGCGGAGGTATTTAACTGCACTCGATGCAGAAGTCTCCTGGCTTAAGCAGAGAAACAATTGAACTCATTCTCTCAGGCGCTCGGCTTCTAGTTCTTCCACATAATCATGTACACAACATACGAAAGAAAGATATAACCGGAAACAAAAATGCTAAGGCATAACCCCAACAATGCACAGAGGATAATCACGTCCATGGAATGGGATTCAATTTAGTCACCCCTGGTGAACGAGAAATAAGAGTTCTCTTATTGAACCTCCTCTACGCACCCCATGCAGAGGAATTCAACTGCACTCTATGCAGGAATCTCCGGTTCGATCAGTGGGATAAGTGAAACTCATTCTCTCCTTTCCCCCAGATTCCTAATCTGCCATGAGATCACATATGCAGCATAAATAATGAAAGCATAACAAGAAGCAAGCATACAACAACATAAGGTTAACAGTATACAGAGAATAATCACAGCCATGAAATTGAATCAAATTCCTCTATTAATTCAATATCTGTACATGGGGATTTTCCACCAGCTCTCTGTCTGTTTTTCTTCCTCCTCCTTAATGCCAACACTGATACTGCTTCTACTCCCCTCTCAATAATACAAAGGAGGGTGTCTTTATCCCGTTTTCCCTCTCAAAAGCTAAATTGTCAAATCTAAACTTAATGGTCCTATCTACCTGCACTAAATCTACTCTCTCTGCATTAAATCTAATAAGTGCCTCTGTTGTACAAGGATGAGAGCTTATCTGCTCACGGTCTATTTTAGTATACAAGTACGCCTAAATATGGAGGCTTTTATGTAAACAACGACGCTCATCAAAATGATCTAAACCGTGATGCTGGCATCACTCTGCGGTCTTTTCCTTTCTCTGGATGCAGCCTCGCGTAACGAGGTGCGGATGCTCCTGCATCAGGTGACATCATGATCAAGAAATGATTAGATAATTCAAGTGGTACCAACCATCATGGATACATGAACCATTAGAATCATAAAATGTAAGCCACACATTAATAAAAAATCCATGTAATAAATTCACATTAGGTATCTTCTTCAAACTTCACACTAACTTAAGAATTTATGCAATTCATCAAGTTTAAGTATGGGAGGACCATCACAAGACCCTATTATGTGTTCCAATACCCAAGTATAGGAGTAGTTCCTAAGAAAACCATCAAAGTGTAAGTATAAGTGAATGATATGACATGGGGTTTACTTCATTGTCACGATGTCATTGACATGCAAGGTCATGTGTGAGGTTCATCTCCATGAGTTCCTTTGTAGAGTGAGCACTTGGTGAATTGATTCACCCTTTCCTTGGCATTGTTTCTTTCCACCCATATTCTTTCCTTTTGATTTTCATTTATATATTTTCAATACCCTTTTTAGATTTATGAATTTATTTTTACTGGGATTCAAATAATTTCTTTTAATTTTATATTCATTCAATGAATTACGACTTGGGGTGATGGCCTCATAGTCATGGGGTAGAGATCAAGATAATCTTTGTATTTTTATATTTCATTTGTATCCCATTTCATTTTCCATTCTTTTACCAAATGCATCAACCTTGTGCACTCAATTTTCTTCTTCTCATAGGAGGATGAGAGTATGGAGATTTTTTGGGATACATGTAAAAACCACTTCCAACAGATAGGAGAATAAAAGGAATCAATATGAAAAATATCAAGTATGGAAGGTAATGGTATGTTACCCCTATCAAGGCATACTAGTAGTACACCTATTCCCCAAGAGTGAAAACACCTAACTAGGACACATATGATGGACACCAAGGTGAAACAAGAAAAAAATCATAACTTCCAAGTATCATGATCCATTATCTTACTTCAACCCATGATCCTCACCTAAATTCATAATGCATTAAATTTGACACTTTGTATGAAACAATGACTAATGTACCTCATGTGTGCTAGACCACCATCATCGGATGAACCTACCGATAAAGTGAATGAGCTAATAAATGATGAGGGGTAGGCATATGCGGGGATGTTATCTATGAAGAATGTTGATCATCATCTTTGGGACCATTATCTGCAATGTGTATAATGGATAATTATCTCCTCTAGTTACCCATATGTGAGAGGGGGTAATAGGGAGAACTTGATGGTCCTCTTCTTAATCCAGCATGGAAAGATTGAAAAACTTAAAGTACTCCACATTCACCATTGAATTGATTTTCATATAAAGAGGAAGTCTCAATCTAAAGGAATTCCTCTTCATTTTCTCAATTATTTTAAATGATCCATATTTGAGGGGATTTCTTTTCTTCAGTTCCCCTTGCAATCACTCCTTACAAAGGTAAAGCCACATTGTCTCCAACATGAAATTTATGTTGCTCTCTATGTTGGTAATGTCTATATTTGTATTGATGATGGCTTTTATCAAGCTACTCTTGTACGTTTAGATGTATATGTCTGATATTTTTCATGAATGTGCTTTCCCTCTTTTCATCTCCTTGAAGCTCTAATTCATCCTTCTACTATCAATACAAAAATTTTAAATGGTGAAGCAGGTAAGTAACCAAAAAAGATCTTGAAAGGATATTTTTTTGTGGAATAATGAAGTGCTCTATTGTAGGACTGTTGAATGTAAACCAACTACTCATCTCGTGTCTTTGGATGCTTGTTATTTTAACCTCTCAACAAATGTACCAACGTCTAGTTGAAAACCTTTCTTTTTCTATCAATTTGGGGATGGAATGCAATGGAATACCTTATCTTGGTATCCATTGTCTCCCATATCATTTTCCAAAAGTTTCCTAAGAACTTGTTATCTTAATCAAATATGATGGATTTTGGCAATCCAAAATGTACCAAAACATGGATGAAGAATAATTCAACTACCTCTTGTCCAATGATTGTCTTCTTACATGGAATGGAAATGCACATATTGTTGAAATGATATACCATAAATAAGTAGTCATGGTCTTTATGAGACATAGGATAACCTCCAACAAAGTCCATTGATATTCTCTTCCAAGGATTCCTTGGTACTGACTGTGGCATGTATAGCCCAAGATTTTGGTTTCTTGGATTTCTAGTGTCATAGAAAACATAACCTATAACAAATTTCACCACATGCTCCTACATTTTTGGCTAGTACAGATACCACTGCAAATTTTCCACTATATTTTTCACACCAAAATGTCCAAAAAATCTAGAAGTGTGAGATTCTCTCATCAATTGAATCCTTATATCTTGTGGTATGCACAACTTGTCCAAATTATATAGCAACCAATATTGGAGGTGATATCCATTTCATTCCATGGAAGTGATTGATCTCTCCTTCAGTTTCTTGTATACTCCTCTAAAATATCAATCTCCCTCATAGTATTCACTCATAAGATCATGAGTGAAGGGATGCAGTTGCATTATCACCTGAAATGCTACAATATTCTTCAATGGTCACTAGGATAACATCTCCACTAGCTTGTTTATGGATCCTTTCTTTTACTTGATCAATAGGTAGATTTGTTGCAATAATCCCAACCACTTGTAATGGCTCACCTACTACATATTTCTCTAGCTTTGTAGGTACTAAAAGGGTTGATTATCCATTTGTATTATGGTATCTTTTCTTGAGATATAGTGCTTCCACTTATTCACCTCTTGTATAATTACAAATATATACTTATTATACATGAGGTAGTCAAGTATTTCTCCATGAAAAAACTTTGAATGGTAACACACTAGTCTTCCTTCTTACATGAACATTTCCTCTAATGCATTTCTATATTCCTAACCTCCCTAACACCCCAAGTATATATATAGGTTACTATGAATTGATATGTATTGATCCCATCACGAGTAAATAAGACCCGTCTATTAGTGTGAAAACAATTATTGTAAGAAGGCTTACTAGAAGATTTTTTCTACTAGAAAGTTCCTTCTCTAAATGTTCCTAGGAGGTAGAAAGTACTATATAAAGATGTAGAAGCATTGTAAAATATGTCTTGGAAATCATTTGTAATTTGATATTTTCTCTATTAGAGGTTTCCCCCTCGAAGAGACAAGGGAACATTGCATCCATATCAATAAAGGTATAATATTTTGATAATATTGTCTATTTTGTTTTGCAAATCTATTTCTTTCAGCAATATATTTGAGTAATATATGTAATTTTTTCTCTAAGTATTTCTAATTGGCACATCAAAAGTGGTATTAGAGCTCTTTATTGAGCACATTTTTAAATAAAAAAATTTCCATGTTAGAAATGTGTTTTGGTGTCTATAAATAACACAATGGTATGTTATTTAGTGGGTAAAACTATGGTTGGAGAAGCATATATGCATGGAATACAAGAGGTTTCACTTGGTTGGAAAAACTTGTAACCCTTGTTGGTACCCATTCGATTAGTACCACATAAAACACCACTTGTATATGAAATTTCACTTCCATGTACCCTTGGGTATATGGAAAGTCCTATAGGTTCCCTAAAACTAGCTCTAGATCAATATCTTAACCACATAACTTCTATAGTGTCACTGAGAGAAACACTCACAAAGATTAATCTCTAGTACTTGGGTAATCGAATAGTACAACTAAGGGTACAATCGAACCTCCTTAGTTAGATCCTTAATATATTGGGATGAGTACTACTATTTGACCTTGCACATATATCAAATAGCCATAACACATGGAACTCCCTTGTCCTTAGGATCCTTGAATCCCTAATCCTTGTTGCCAGCCATGGGAACTTATAAAAAAGGGGCTATATTGAAAATACAATAATTTAGTCATTGTAAATCCTAATTCCTACTAACCATGAAGGAAATTACCATGTAATCTACAATATTAATAATTTTAGTATTCTTCTAGTGCAGTATTCTTTAGGTGGGAGTATAACTCCACATGAGTTAAGAAAAGAAAAATAGAGTAATAAGTGGTCCTAGAGATACCCTAATTTAAAACCTATCTCAATAGAATATTTATGTTGAACTCATTGTCATGGTACCACTCTCCTGTAAGAATTTCTTTTGGGTGGACCCACTCACCCCATTACCCACTACCTATTTCAGTATCCCCATAAATAAACCCTGATCACATTGGTACCACTCTCCAATAATCCCTTCTTTGTGGATCTAATCACCCCACTACCATGCACCTATCCCACTATCCCTATCAAGCAGTTATGATCACATTATTACCAATGTCTAGTATATTTTTCTACTGCACCCATCCTAATGGCTACCCAAAAAAACCATGAGTTAGACACCTACATTTATTACTTGGAAAAAATGTGTGACAAATTTCAAAACAAATCAGATAAGAACTAATCTATTGCAATGAAAAAAAATTAAACAGTTAATGCCAATCTCAACAATTTGGAATCCCTCCCTAACTAGTTATCTGAAATTATAAATCAATTGAAGGAACAAACATTCCACCTAGAGGGAGTTGAATCATCCATTTTCATGGGACCTCACTCTAACCAGTTTATTCATGACCTACAATTCCCTAAACTGGATATGAATAAATTTTATGGCTCAGACACCACTGACCAGGTCACTCATATGGAACAATATTTTTTGTTGCATGACATCACCAATGAACTAATGAAACTTCATGTGGTTGTCTTGTATTTAGATCCTTAGCAATCACAATGGTGGAAATGGAATAAGAATTCCCACAAAGGTTATATTGCTTGGACTCAATTTGTAGTAGATATCTATGAAGTTTTTTAGCCTGACACTCATAATTTGGGACACTTGACCAAGCTTAAATAATCAAGTAAACTTCAAGAGTGCAACTCTTATTTTGAGAAACTTTCTTTCCACACCGAAGGTATGTCTAAAACCTTCTTTTTAGACTTATTTATTAGTGGTATTAAGGAAGAGATTTGTGCCCAAGTATTAATGGCTCTCCCTACCACTTGGCTCGAACCCATTCAACAATATAGGGAATCCCAATAAGTTGTCAATTCCCAAATAAAAAAAAACATTTTTTATTCCCCATCCATTTCCATCAATCCCTCTTCTCCCTCCCCTCTTCACAAGCTCCACAAGTTATCTCGTGTTGAAATGGAAGAGTGTCAATTTAAGGGTCTCCGCTACAATTGTGATGAAAAATGTTGTTGGGCCTTTTTTTAATGTGTTTTTTGTTTCTGGGAATGCCCTTTTTAATATTTTTACTCCCTCATTTCAACTTCTTACTATTCATTTTAGCATATTTACTCATGTTTTCCAAGGAAAGAATTACAACAATATCACAAGGTATTGAGTTGTCAATCCTTCATGTTTTTCCTAATTTTTGATAAAATAATAGAGTTAGAACTAGTTTTTCTAAGAATGGTTCTAACAGTTCTAGATCTTGTAACCCCAATACAAATCGAGTAACCAGATCATTGATTGACATACTAGTGCTTCACCAGGAGAAAACCCCCCATATGGATTTTGTTTCTATATGCCCTGAGATGGTTTTGTGTTGATTAGATCAACTGTAGGATAAATCAAGGAAACACTATCTCTTGGAAAAACTTCCAGTCAACTATATTTCTAAATGAGGCATCCAACAAAAGTTGATTTATTTTTTAGGAGGAAGAGGATATTTTCATGCATTTTATGTCATGAAAATATCATGTAATAAAGATATACATTCTATCCTTCACCAACATCAAGATAAAATTATATCATGGCGTTTATCTTACATCTTGTATTTTCCATTAATTGGTTGTATCTATTCTGTCGATGCGTTAAACATGGGAATTGGTTATGGTTTCTAAAACACCCTCCTATGCTTTAAATATGTAATATGTATACAAAGTATGGAATCAATAGTTTTATGCAAAGAGTATCAAAATTATGAACATAACAATTGTAAACTTGTGAACCCGATTTCTATAATACGAAGGTGTTGATGTTCTGAAGAGTTTGTGTGACTATCTCATAGTACTGTAACTCTTCTTGTAGCTCAAGCTAGTTGGGAAGCCCTCCTAACCTAGTTTGCATTGCAATATATATATATATATATATATATATCTTTTAGTTAGTTAAGTTAATATATTTCATTTATTGTTCATATTTTATTACTTTTATATGCTTTCTAGTTTATCTTTTTAATTCTTGCTATGCTTTCATTGATAACTGTGTTGATCATCTATAGGAATCATTTACTCACTAAAGGATGATGATAAACTCGCTTCATAAATTATTGTAGTAACATTTGAATTCTTTAATAATATAAAATACTATGATCTGTGACTGAAATAACATTTTAGTAAAACATCAATCCAATGATTAAATATAGTTCTGTGGTGTAGTTGATTTTGTATCTTCATTATTTTTTAATATGAGTATGTTTCCTAAACTACCAACATTAGAATGATGATTTATGGAAATATGGAAATGCTGATATATGAAAGGAGATAACATGATGAGTGTTATGATCCAATGCCTTAAAATTGATAAAAAGTCAATAATTGCAGTCCACTTCAAGGGGGAAACGTCCTTTTACAATATATCCACTACATAATACAATATGAGATGAGATAATATGATCAAAATACTATATCTCCTTCATATATATATAGAATACAAATAGTTACAATTATGATGAAAGGATGCAAAGAAGGATTCTATTCGACCTACTAGAATTGTAATAATTCAACATCTAGGGATTAATAAGGGGTTTTATACATAACATGGGGCTTTGTCTAGGGTAACATGGGGCTTTGTCTAGGTCTTAACATGCCCCTCCCCTTCAAACAAGTGTTTTCCTCAACACTTGAATAACCATAGGTTCTTCTTCATGAATAAATCATCTTTCCATGCTTCCTCTTCCATTATTAGGATCTTCCAGTTGACGAGGTACTTCGTAATTGTGTGATTTCTCGGCTTCTTAATTCTTGTTTCAAGGATTGTTTTTGGCTCTAGTATGATTTACCCTTCTTCATTGATCTATGTTAATATATTTTGGACGAATATCTTGTTGTCAATGACCTTATTTAAGAAAGAAACATGGAAGACTAGATGTACACGTGAATATGGAGGAAACTCCAATTTGTAAGCCATACTTCCAATCCTTTGCAAAACCTTATAGGGGAAATAATGTTTGGGTGGTAATTTATTTTTGTTCTTTTGTTTCTTGAGGGAAATTTGTTTGTATGGTTGTATCCTTAGAAATACCCAATCCCCCACTTCAAATTCTCTTTCACTGCGATGTTGATATACTTGTTTTTTCATCCTATTTTGTGCCATGACCAAGTTGTCCTTCAATAGTTTGAGGACCTCTTGTTGGTTCCCTATGTGGTCCTCCACTTCTTGAACCTTTGTATTCCATTTCAAGGGTGATGTGATGCATGGAGGATGATATCAATAAAGTTCCATAAATGGGTACTTTTTTTATGAAGTATGCAAGGATGTGTTGTAGCACCATTCTACCAAAGGAAACCACTAAACCTAATGTGTCTGTTTATTGGATGCAAAGAGAAAAATATATCCTTTTATAAATTTATTCAAAAACTTGGTTATCCCATCATATTGAGGGTGGTAATATGAGCTATGAGATAATTGATTACCAAACAAGAAAATAATTCATTCCAAATATTTCCCGTGAAAATTGGGTTTCTGTCACTTACAATAATATTGGGGACTCCATGTATTTTTTGAACTATTTCCATGAATGTTGCAGCTACTATACTTGATTTAAAAGGATGAAAAATACATTAAAAATGGGAATACTTTGTTAATCGATCCACTACTACCACGATGACAATTTTTCCTTTGGATTTGGGTAAACCTGTAATAAAATCCATTGAAACTTCTTCCCAACACTGACTTGGTATAGGTAATGGTTGTAGGAGACTTGAAGTATTGATTATATCTCCCTTATTCTACTGATAGACCAAACATTTAGACACAAAATTTTGAAAATCATTTTTAAGACCTTCCCAGAAAAATTCCTTCTTGATCATGTGGTATGTTTTCAATAATCTTGAATGTGCCCCTATAGGAGAAGTGCGCAATTCCAGAACGACCTTTTATTTGAGTTGGGAATTCCTACATAAATATAGGTGATCATGATACCATAGAAAATTATTCTTCCATACAAAACTATCTACTGAACTAGGGTCTTCATATAGTTGTTGAATGACATTTCATACCTCTTGATCTTGATTCCATTCTATCCTTGATTCTTCTACCCAATTAGATTGCAGAGGAGAAATTGCACATAGTGAACCTTTTGTTTCTTCTTCTTTCCTAGAAAGGGCATCTGCCACAATATTATATTTTCTTTTTTGTATATAAATTCAAAGTCATAACCCAACATATTTGCAACCCATTTTTGTTTCTCTTTTGAAGATAATCATTTCTCCAAGAAGTACCTCAAACTATAATGATCTGTTTTTACTTTGAAGTGTCTTCCTATTTGGTAGGGGCGCCATTTATGAACTGCATATAGTATAGCCAACATTTATTTTTCATAAATGGGTTTGACTAATTTTTTCCCTTTAATTTGGCTTATTTTAAAGGAAAGGGGCCTTCCTTCCTGCATTAAAACTGCACTAATTCCATGGCCTGAGGCGTCACACTCAACAAAAAATGCTTTTCTAAAGTCAAGTGTGGCCAAGATGGGAGTTGTAAACATAGCCTCCTTAATTTTTTCAAAAGCCTTTGTTTCTTCTTTGGTCCAAGAAAATGCTTCCTTCTTTAATAATTTTGTTAGAGGTGCTTCTATTGAACCATAGTTCTTGGAAAACTTGCGATAATAGCCCGTTAATCCTAAGAATACTCTAAGTTTCTTCAAGGTTTTGGGAAATGTCCATTCCCTCATAGATTTAATTCTATTAGGGTCCACTTTTACACCTTCCTAAGATATAATATGACCCAAATTTTCCACTTCTTGAACCCCAAAGGAACACTTGGAAGAGTTTACATAAAGTTGTTTCTCTTCCAATAGTTGTAATAATCTGTCAACATGTTGCAGATGCTCTTCCCAATATTTACTGTATATTAGTATGTCATCAAAAAATACAAACACAAATTTTCCAAGGAAGGGATTGAAAATAGAATTCAACAAGATTTGAAATGTTGAAGGTGTATTAGTAAGTCCAAATGGCATAACCAAAAATTCATAATGACCTTCATGTGTTCTAAAATTTGTTTTAGGAATGTCCTCCTGCATCATTCTGATTTGATGATACCCTGAATGAAGATCCAATGTAGTAAAGAATTTTTCTCCATGCAATTCATCTAATAATTCTTTAATGACATGAATAGGAAATTGATCTTTGACGATCATTTTTTGAGTTGTCTATAATCTGGAAACATACGCAATGAACCATCATTTTTTGTAACCAACACCACTGGTGAAGAGAAAGAAATTTGGCTATGTCGAGTGATGTCAACCTATAACATTTCCTTGATCATGTGCTCAATCTCACTCTTCTATGCATATGGGTACATGTAAGGCCTAATGTTATGTGGTAAAATTCCTAGTTGAAAATGAATAACATCTCGAGGTATTGGAAGACCCTTAGGCATTTCACCAAATACCTTGGAATGATTGTTGATAATTATTTGGATATATGATGGAGCATGGGCTATAGATGTTTGAACATCAAGTGAGCACAATTGTGTAATTACACCCTGGTTTCCCTTTTTGAGTATTTTTTCCATGCTATTAGAGCTTATCACTTTAGAGAGTTTCTCTTCAATACATCTAAGCTCAATTTATTTTCCATTTGAGGAAAATCTCATGAAAACATTTTGAAAATCAAAGGCCACTATTCCCAGTGATTACAATCAAACACCCCCTATTTGGATGAAAATCAAGGGGATATCCATAAAATAATCCCCCATGTTGAGCTTACTACTATGGCATTTCCATAAACATTTATGGTACCTCCATCTACAACCATTACTTGAAACTATGGATTGGGATATACACATAAATTGAGATCTTTTTCTAATATGTAATTGATGAAATTATGGGCACTACTAGAATCAATCAATATTGTTACCTTTTTATTTTTGATGTATCCTTGTATCTTGAGGGATTGTGGAGTAATGATGTCGGCCAATGCATGGAAATATATTGTTGGATTGGACTCTTCTAGATCTGGATCTTGTGATGGTTCCAATTCCTGATGTTCTTCTTCTTCATAGTCTATGTAGAATAATTTATTATCACTACATTTATGCCACTTACTGTACTTGATATCAAAATTGAAACATAGTCCTTTTTCTATTATTTCATCCATTTGTTGAGGTGTCAACCTTGTTGTTTTAGGTACACTATCGTCTTCTTGTTCATAGTCTATGTAGAATAATTTCTTCTCACTGCATTTATGCCCTTTAATGTACTTGCTGTCAAAACTAAAACATAGACCTTTTTCTCTTCTTTCATCCATTTGTTGACGTGTCAACCTTATTGGTTGAGTTATGGTTGTCTTATTACCCACAAAATTATCTCTACTTCCAATTATAGACTTGTGTGTAGCCTTATTTTTGGCATGAATATGACGAGCATTTTGCATATATTCCATAATATTTGTAGTATGTCTTAATATAATCTCATGTTTAATGTCTTTTTTTAATCCACCCATGTAAGCTTCCAATGAGTATTCGTCACTTATGTTATCCACCCTCGTGGCCAATACCTGGAATTTTGAGTTATAATTTTCAATATCAGCTAAGTTCTTAATTCTTGTCAATTTACTTAAGTGGTCTTGTTCCAAAACTTTCCCATATTGTGATTCTAAGTATCTTGTAAATAAACCCAAAGTGTAGTGAAATAAAGGGGGTTTCCTTTTCACTACCATTGATACCATTGATATGTTTTTTCTATGTGAATCCTTTTCTTATCAACCATAATATTATGTAGTTCAAAATATTGCTATGTTTGGTTCGCCTAGGTAAAGACCTTTTACCATAGACAATATTAGATGTGCTCATTTTACCATAGACAATATCGCTATTTTCACCCAACCATAGGCACACAACCACCCATGAGCACCATAACCTTTTCTAGATAGAATGATTCTAGAAGAAACACTAGAACCAACATATAACCAAGAGAGCACATATTTCTCCAAAGATAGCTCACCAAACATAAAGTCCCAAAGCCATAGAACAAGAACAATACTCAGTTGTAGCAGTTGCAGTTTTAGTTGCAAAAGTTTCATCAACTGCAGTTATAGTTGCACTTACCGCGAACACCACTAAGAAATATCACCAAGAACACCACCAAGAGATACTAGAAGGTAGGGTGCACATATTAATCTAAATGGCACTAGAGAGAGAGACCAAGAACCATCCCAGAAGATCCACCTTCCATCCTTGCAATTGCAGCTCCAAACTTGCACCATCCTTGAGAGAGAGAGTGAAGTGAGTGTGTTCAAATGAGTTAGATCATATCTTATTTATAGTGTTTCTTATCACTTTTCTTGGCCAAATTTTCCTTTTAGAATATAATAATTTAATATTAATTCTTTTACTAAGCCGACTTGTCTTCTAGGATTTCTACACATATGTTTAGGGTTTCTCTTGCTTTCAGAATATTCTATTCTAGTCAGAGGTTACACATGGAGGATGATACTTCCCACATCTACCATAATATCAACACTCCCTCATATCTAGGGAGGTATTAAATGTAATGGTCTCAAACACATCCATCCATTTCAAATGGTATAGAAAAGGATCACATAGTCTTGCTAACCATTCTACATGTAGCATCATCATAGCCACATAGGATATTCCATGATCATGCATATCACATCATGAGAATCATCATCATTATCCATATAGTCGAAAATCACCTTAAACACTACTGGTTGGCACACCAACCTAGGAAACTCCTTCAACACTACTGGTAGTCTCCATGGAAATCCTGTAGTAGTACATAGTTACTACAATGACATCCAATAGATCAAAACAATGTTGATCCATAGTAGTACAAGTGGTACAAAACCACTCCTAGTAGCACAAATTACTATCTAATGACATACAATCACTCTTAGTGGAACACATCCACCACAGTAGTGCATAGCTATTGTCCAAGGCCACATAATCTCCACCGCAATCAACTAATATCTGCACAAGATATCACCATGTAGTACAACAGTCTCCTGGAATCAAATCATATCATTATTTGCATCATATCTTGAGGCCATACACCATCCGAGTAATCAATAATGATGTTGAATAAGTCATGTGCTAAACTCAATGCACTCAACAAAGTGTCTCACATAAGTCACTCACTCAACAGAGTGATACATGGACCATTCTTATAATATGTAAATAGATCCTAGAATAATGATTGTCCCAATAGATGATGAATGCCACACAATGGTTACAAAATCCATCCTCTCCGTCGTATAATCTCTAAGTCGTACTAGCATGATGTGAATGCATCATATCTAAGTTGTTATGGAGTTATGTGGAGTACCATATACATCATCTCTAAGTTGTACTAGAATGATGCGAATGCATGATATCTAAGTTGTACTAGCATTATGTGCATCATCTCTAAGACGTACTACGATGGTGTCAATGCACCATCTATAAGTTTTATTGGCATGATGAAAGTCATTTGCATCATCTTTAAGTTGTACTAGAATGATGCCACTGCATCATATCTAAGTTGTACTGGCATGATGTGACTTAGACATATGAATAATCTACAAGTTGTACTAGCATGATGCTAATGCATCATATCTAATATATACTATCATGATGCATATCAGGACATCTGTTTCATATCTAAGTTGTACTAGAATGATGTTGAAGCATCAAATCTAAGATGCACTAGCATGATACAGGTCAACAATCTTCCAACTTGGACCATTCTCCACAGGGAGAATGTATGTCCACTAACACAAAAATTATCCATGATGCCATATAAAAACACTCCCTCCCAACCAAGGAAGTCATATCCTCCCTTTCAACCAAGGGAGAAATATCCACGAGTCCCAACTTTTCCCTCAAGTATGCAAACTTTATCTTGGACATAGACTTCATCAAAATATAATATGTCTTCTCATCAATGGAAATATACTAGAAAATCACTTCTCCCCTCTGGACTTTATCACAAAGAAAATAGTATTTGATCTCAATGTGCTTTGACCTGTCATGGAATGCGGGATTATCTGAGAGCTTCACATAACTATGATTATCATAATATATCACAATCAAATCCAACACCTGATCAAATAGTCCAGAAACCATCTTACAGAGCCACACTTCTTCTGTACAAGAATCACAAGATTCAATATACTCTTCTTTTGTAGTGTTGAATGCAACATACTTCTTTTTCCTTCTATCCTATGATATCATAGAAGAACCGAAACTGGAACATATAATAGAAGTACTCTTTATGTCATCTGCACTCCCTGCCCAATCTGAATCAGTAAATCCATGAAGTTGTACATCATTGTTTGAGGCATACCTCAAACCATAGTTTAGCATCCCATGAAGATATATCAAAATATTCTTTGCATTTATCCAATGCTCATGTCTAGGTTACACCTAGAACTGGCTTAACATGTTCACAACAAAGAAAATGTTTGGTCAGGTATTCACCAAATACATCAATGAGCCACTCAATTGTCGGTACAAGGATGAGTCTACTAGATGAGAATCAAAGTCTCTCAACTTCCTCATATCTGTCACTATGGGAGTTGCCATGTATTTTCAATCCATCATCCCAAACTTTTGAAGGATATTTACAATATACTTCCCTTTCCCTAAGAATACTTTACCATGCTTCTACCATACTTATAGTCCCAAATAATAATGCATGAGACAAATATCCTTTATATCAAATTCATAGGATAACTCCCTCTTAAGATGAATAATGAGAGGCTTTGCATGAATCTATTGGAGCTTAATTGATTCCATACAAGGCCTTCTTTAATATTTATACATGGGTTTCTCTCGGGTGTACCTTTTGAGAAAAGAAGTCTTTACATCCATCTGATGTAAAATCCAACCCATGGATGTTACAAGAGATATGATAGAGGTATATTTGGAAACTGGAGAAAAGTTATCATTATAGTCTTCTCCCTCTTGCTGGGAGAACCCTTTATCCACGAATATTGCCTTGTATTTATCAATAATTTATAGACTTTCCTTTGGGTCTAGGCACAATTTCCCATTCATCGTGATGGATTGATATTCTTCCAGCATAGCTTCATTCTGTTTTTTCTTCTTGATTGACAACCAAAGATCCTGAAGTATTCAAAACTTGGATTCTTTCATGAGAAATCTTCTTATGGAGTCATGTTCTTCAATATATATGATGAGGAATTATATTTTGAACATATATGGCTGTCATAGTTGCTTCATATAAAAATGAATAGATTCTTGTCATTCATCATTGTCGTGATAGATTCTTCAATGGATTGGTTCTTTCTTTTTTCTACACCATTTTGCTGAGTATTGTAGGGAGTAGTGAGCTCCCTCCTAATCTCGACCTTTCTGTAGAATGTCTTGAATTCATATGAGGTGTATTCTCCCTCAAGGCGAGGAGATTGAAAATGGTCCATGCACATCTAAGTGAACGATGTCCAAAACTTATTTTTCTTACCATGATTCCTTTAGAATTGGTACTTGGTGAGATCACCTATCTCACAACTTGATGGAGTCATATGCTCCATGTTTGCAATTGTAACTCCATCTCCTTCTTAGAGCTATCACTTGTGATCTACTTGGAAAAAGAACAATAAGAGAAAAAATATTTCCAATAACATTTTCATAAGAACATATCTATGGTAACAAGGATCATAGAATTACCAAGTTGACCTTCCCGGAAACAAGAAATATCTCCTAGAGGAAATGCTAGTTCATTTTGCAAACAAGTACAATAAGCATCTATATCAATAGTACTTACATATAACCAAGTATTCCTAGAAGTAGTATAACCCTTCAAATATTTTTGTCTCAACTATAGTATTTACTTGTATATAGAAACTATCAAACTTGAATTGTGCACATTGAAACTTAATAGTTTTATCAATCAAACCTAGAACCTGGAGCCTCAACTACTTGTTCCTATGAATGTATTGAATCTAGGATCACTATTTGGACAAGGTCTCTTGTACATTCCCTGCAAAATACACTCATGCTTTGTTAGATGATATAACATGAAAAGCATATACAAGTGCATGCTTTTGAGATTTGCAACATCGTTCAGCCTGTATTCTAATATGAAACTAGACACCATCTTATTAATAAGAAGTTATAAACTGAATAAAAAAGGTTTAATGATCAGAACAAGCTAGAAAAACTGAAATTTCAACTTTGACCACAAAATCAATTTTGGCCAAAAGTCAACCTTTGACTTTGACCCAAAAATTCAAAATTGACTTTTTTGCTGACTAAGGGCACCAGACGGTGCGCAGGACTAGGGTGCACTAGAATACCAAAAATTAGGTCCAAAAATTCACTGAAAGTTCGCAAGAATTAGATTAGGGTTTGCTGCAGTTGGAAAAATCAGAAACCTTAGTTGCAGCTGCAACTGGTGTTACAATGAGCCTAACAAAGAAATCTTGATATACCTTCCAACAATTAGACTATTTTGAAGGTAGTGTGGGCCCATAACCGATTAAAATATTTGATTTGATCATTTTACCATATACAATATCATTATTTTCACCCAACCATAGTAAGATAACCACCCTCGAGAACCATAACCTTTTCTAGATAGGATGATTCCGGAAGTAGCACTAGAACCAACATATAACCAAGAGAGCACATCTTTCTCCAAAGATAGCTCGCCAAATAGAAATTCACAAATCCACAAAAAAAGAAAAATACTCAGCTGCAACAATTACAGTTGCAACAACTACAATTGCAGTTGCACTTACTAAGAATACCACCAAGAAATATCACCAAGAACACCACCAAGAGATACTAGAAGGTAGGGTTCACATATTAGGCTAGATGGCACTAGAGAGAGAGACTAAGAAGCATCCCAGAAGATCCACCTTCCATCCTTGCAGTTGTAGCTCCAAACCTACGCCATCCTTGAGAGAGAGAGAGAGTGAAGTGAGGGTGTACAAATGAGCTATATTATCTCTTATTTATAGTGGTTCTTGTCACTTTTCTAGTCCGACTTGTCCTTTTAGAATATAATACTTTAATATTAATTATTTTACTGAGCCGAATTGTATTATAGGGTTTCTAGTACACATATGTTTAGGGTTTCTCTTGCTTCCAGAATATTCTATTCTAGTCATAGGTTACACTTGGATGTTGATACCTCCCTCACCTACCATAATATCAACATCCCTTTCATTTTCATATCTCCTTTAGGGAATCTCTCATCTAGAGCTAGAAATATCATGGAAGACATGGAATTTTGCATTTTTGTCATCGAATTTTTTATTTCTTCTTTAATGTCATTTTAATTTTCTTCCATATTATTTTCCATATAATCCATCTTCCCTTCCATTAATTGATTTTTTCTTTGTGTGTTTACCCAATTATTAGAATTGTCACTCAAATCCTTAAGTTGTTTCTCCAATTTGGACAACCTGTTATATATGTCCTCATTTTCTTCTTGAGTCACATACGAGACTTCTAGAGGTTTAATTGGTGTTGACATATTTTTGGGACCCATATGAAATAATAATAATAATACTCCTCTATTCTATATTTATCACAAATTTTGAATCACCAGAAACAAATATTCTAATAAAAAGTTGCATGCCAATTTTAAATTATGTACCTTTCAAACCCTTAATTTGGAATATGTCCTCCTATCCGACCTTCCTTCTGATGTAGTTCTTCAATTTGAGTCCTTCCAAGTCTAAAATTTCTTCTTGTAGTACTATGATATTTCCTCTCTACAATTCCATAGGTCTGGCCAAAATTGGATGTGCCAAGAAAAAGTTAGGGTAACTTCTCCACACCTTGCTGATTCTTGGCCTCTAAGAGAGTGAATGTGTACAACATGCCCCACACACAATATTTGATATCTAATTCTGAAACTTGTACCATAAATACTACAGATTGTTCTCTTCCCAATGAAATATGGCTCACTCAATTTGGAGCTTCTCTGAAAACGATGTGACAATTTTACCAGGAACACCTTTTTGAGACTAGTTAATAGGACTAGTCATATACGCTATCTTCCATAGGGTGTTTCTCCAAAAGGTAAAATGTTTACCAAAAATACCTTGATATATCCTATGAATAACCTACAAGTTTCACGATCTGAATCATCCCCCCAAAAAAGATATAGATAAATTTCTAAGATGACTTGCTTGGAGAAGAAAAACCCTAGGATCAATGATCTTTGATACCAAATGTTATGATCCAATGCCTTAAAATTGATAAAAAGTCAATAATTGTAGTCCACTTAGAGGGGAAACCTACTTTTCCAATACATACACTACATAATACAATATGGGATGAGATAAGATGATCAAAATACTATATATCCTTCATATATATATATGAGACAAAGGGTTACCATTATGATGAAAGGGTGCAATGAAGGGTTCTAGTCGACCTACTATAATTGTAATAATTCAACATATAGGGATTAATAAGGGGTTTTATACATAACATGGGGCTTTGGCTAGGGTAGCATGGGGATTTTTCTAGGGCTTAACAATGACAATAGGATCCCAATAGCATGATTGGTGGACAAGTATATGATCATCACCAAGAGTGGTTGAGTTAGTTTTTTATTTCATGCAAGAGTGTTTCCTTTATGCAAGTTTGTTCAATACTTTCATTTTCTTAAACCTAGTTTTGTTTGTGATTGTTAAAAGTAGATAAAAAATAAAAATGATCTAATCATGCACACATAGTTCCTTCATTTTAGAATTTTACGAACTCCAATTGATAATTTAATGTAACAATATTTATGCATATAAATTTCCTGACATTTTTGGCATCATTGTCGGGGAAATGATAAAAGGATCAAAGAATTGATAGTTTGTTTTTATATTTTTCTTTCTCTTGCAAATGATTTGTTTTGGTACTAACATTCTAGATACAGTGGAATAGAGACAGTAATATGATAGGTAAGAAACTTTGAATTCACTATAGTGAGTACTCTATTTCATTGGATCTAAATTATGTTAGTACTATATACATAGGTTTAGAAGTAGTAAGGGTAGATTTCTTAGACAATTTTTCAAAGTATTCTAAATAAAGGTTCTATAAGAACCTTCATCCATTTGTAATAGGAACTCTTCACCAACAAATAGGATCTAAGGATTTTAAATATTTTATTGAGGAAAGGAGGAAATGCTACTCCAAAACATATCTCAAATCCTGACAACTAGAGACAGATATGGATCTCGGGTGAAATCATGAATATGGGTTACACTTTTGCTTGTTTTATGAGAAAAAAAACTGTATTTTCGCAAGTTCTTCAACTTCTGGCATACAAAAGTATTTTTTATTTATTTAGAATTTCACTTTACAGTAAAAACAAAACTTGTGAAAGGTGGGGTAAGTAGCCGAATTGGTAAGTCGCTCTTGTAACGAAGGTGTGACCCATGTTCGAGTCTCTCGAAGGCATTTCTCACTTGAATGGGAGTGTTGATTCGGTGATTGGGCATGTTAAGTTGCATTGCATTGTAGGGGAATTTAATCGGGATATGAACCCCCATATTTTGTCTCCAATGTGTAGGACAGTCGGTGACGAAGTGTGTTTTTAAGCCACTTCATGTTGAAAATTCACCGGTTCGAAACCTACGGGCACAAAAAATCCAACCATGTTAAGGGTTGGTGTGGCTCAGGACGGGTGAGATCCTCGGGTTGTTTTGACGGATTAGATGCCCCTGAGTCGTGGTTTCTCAAGCCAAAGGTTAATCCTGCTGCCAAAAAGGTCCAGACAAATTAACAAACAAAAAAAAACAAAACTTGTGAAGAATTTTGTTAGCTTTGCAATGACTATTTTTCATTTTTTTTTTATCACGATTTGATATGTCAATTTGATAATTGTTTAACAGTATGTTCCTTAAACATGAAAGGAATGATAATGAGTGACTTTTTCCTACAACAATGTTGTTTTTAAGAAATGAAATATACTGCAACAATCTACATAGACTCTATTTTATTATGACTATAATTTTGAATCTAACGGATGAATATTATAATTTCTAGAATTTTTTTAAGTTGA
>JZKD02S1663336.1:116690-126908 GCA_000966675.3 Picea glauca
ACATGTTTTTCTACACCTTGTATCTATCTTAATTTTTACTTAAAACTAAAATCTAAATATACCCTTTTGAAAAGAACAGTTTAAGGATTATGAATATATTTTTTTCTAAATTTTTACTGTATATTTTTAGAGATACTGATATTTCATTTCACTGAATCACAATGTCTGCTGAAAATGTTATGTAGTGTTTTTTTTTTAAATTAAATAAAATTAGATAAAAATGAAGAAAATGAAAACAAATTATAGGAATTGAAAGAAGATTCAATTTTGGAAATGCTGGTGTCATTTTTGAAACCAAATTCTTAGTATTTGCAGGAGTCCGCAACCTACGAAGTTCAGGTAAGCTTGGGGAAATTCTCTGGTTTTTTTTTTTCAGTCCTAATTTCATGTTTTCGGTCGAAATAATCTTTTGGCTGAAAAACTATTATTTTGGTCGAAAGACTAAAATCTAATGGAAACTGTTAAAACTGAATGGTTTCCATGGTTTTCGGCCGAAAAAACCTTCTTTCGGATGAAAGGTTGTTGAGTGAATTTCGTTGGTCAGAAAAAATGAAAAGACACATCGTATCCTTTCATTTTGCACATGAAATTGTATAAATAGTGATGCAGGAGCATCACTCACTCATCAAGCGAGCCAACGCGTGGAGCAAAGAAAAGACAGCTGGAGAGCGCCATCATTCAAACTTTGAAATATTTTGATATTTGGTGCACCAAACATTAATGCATTGGTGTAATGAAGCGCACTTGTACATTGTAATGGACCTTGAGCAGATAAGCTCTCGTCCTTAGGTAACTGAGGCATTTATTAGATTTAATGAAAGTAGATAAATCAATTAAGTCTAGATTAGACAGTTTTGCTTTCGAGAGGGAAAACATAATATAGGCACCCTCCTTTGTATCATTGTATTATGATCCAGCATTAGCATTCAGGAGAAAAGAGAGAGAAAAGCAGGGAACTGGTGAAGAATCCCCATGTACAGATATTGAATTAATAGGAAAGCTTTGATTCAATTCCATGGCTGTGATTATTATCTGTGTGTTGTTGATATTATGTTGTTGCCTACTTTCTTATTGTTATGCCTTCATTGTATATGATGCATATGTAATTTCATGGCAGATTAGAAATCTGGGCGAGAGGCGAGAATAAGTTTCAAATTGTTTCTCTGTTCGAGCCAGGAGATTCCTGCATAGAGTGCAGTCGAATTCCTCCGCATAGAGTGCATTGAGGGGGCTCTACAGGTAAACTCTTATTCTCCTCTACCGAAATTGTGTTGGGTTATTCGAATCGTGCAGGTGAACTGCAGGTCGAGGTTGAATTCCCAGTGGCGAAGCTAAGCAAAAGAGTTGAAGACTGCTGCTGACGGAGTGTGTAGGGTCAGAAGATTCAAACACTTACCATATTTTGAATATTTGCCGCAAAGGGTGCGTGCAAGAATTTCTTCCTGAGAAAGTTGAAGTCGTGAAGCTCAGGAGAGATAGGCCCTCAAGTTGCGGAAAGGCAATTAGGAGAAGTTACATGGACATATTGAGAGGAAAGGTCGAAGGCTGACGAGTCGTCTCTTAGAGAGACACCTCTTGTTCGAGAACGCAGTAAGGAGGAAGATGGATGTGAAGTCTACAGTGCAAGCAGGGAAGGTTTGAAGCTTGGGAGAGTAAAAGCGTTGATCGGGACCACGAGGAAGTGTGACTCGACTTGTGGATTCGGGTGAATCGACAGTTCGTGAGGCGATCTCGAGACATCGGGTCTCGGGAGTTGAAGAGCCAAGCGATTGGTCTCATAAGTCGCGAGTTCACGAGGAGACGAGGTAGCGATACTCAGGTATCGACGACTCGGGCCTCGAAAGTCGAGGTGAAATTAATTTGAACTCGCGAGAAGAGAAGCCACGAGATCGCGAGATCACGAGTCTTGGCATCTCAGCACATCGGGTATCAGGAGTTGGAACCCCGAGTGGTTGGTGGCGTGAGAGGCGAAGTCCCAATCCCCCGAGTAAAGGAAAAGAGGATAGAGAGGAGTGAACTGTGGGTGCAGATATTTCGATAGGAAGACAGAAGAGTATTGACGCTCTTCGGGTTGAAGAGAAGAGGAGGTCCTGGTGAGAGCGGGTTGGACCATGACGGTTGCGACTACGCACCAAGTGGTATCAGAGCGGGAGAAGAGTTCTCTTTGTTCAGGTAGCAGAGAGAAGCGGATTACACCATGCCGCCCAGAAGAGAAAGGCAATCACCTGATCGAGAAGACAGGGATGCTCGAAGAAGGGGTAGGCCAGCAGGGAATCTAGAGATGGAACGCCAGATACGAGATCTCAGGGAGAGAATCGAAGAGATGGAGACCACCCAGAGGCGCGGGTCTGGCGCTGGGGAGTTAAGTGATTTCGAAGTTGAAGAGGAAGCTGGACACGAAGAAGAAGAGGTCTTAGTGGAGGATGCCTCAACAGAGAGGTTGATCAGAGCCATTTCCAGAATGAGCTCGAAGACAAAAATGGACATTCCCGTTTATGAGGGAAGTCTAAATGCAGAAGAGTTGTTGGATTGGATCCGAGCACTCGACACCTACTTCGATTATGAGGACATCGAAGAGGACAAGAAGGTAAGGCATGCTGTAACCAAATTGAAGGGACATGCAACCTTATGGTGGGATGAATTGCAGGCTGATAGGCGCTGCAAAGGAAAACAGAAGATCAAGAGATGGGATCGGATGATCGCTAATATGAAAGAGAAATTCATCCCGAGGGATTACCAGATCACTCTATTCAGGAGAATGCAGAACCTGAGGCAGAAGTTGATGATGGTGAAGGAGTACACCGAGGAGTTCTACAGGCTCAAAATTTGAACTGGTCATCAGGAGAGTGATGATGAAAAGGTGGCGAGATACCTGAATGGATTGAGGTACAACATTCAGGATGAGCTGAGCATGGTTACCATCCGAACAGTTAAGGATGCGTACCATATGGCTCTGAAAGCTAAATAGAAGATGAGCCACAAACAGGGACAGCGAGGGCGAGGAAAAAGTCAGACCAGAGGCAAGGCGGTTGCCCAAGAAAAGATCCAGAAGCCCAAGGAGGAGTGGAGGAAGCCTCAAGGTAAGGTTGAGAGAGGTGGAACCTCACAACCAAGACAGCAATATGCTGAGTCGAGGAGGAAACATACAGAGAAGGGTGGCAGATATGCTGACGCCAATGCAATTCCTTGTACCCGAGGTAGAGGAAGAGGTGGAATTATCACATGTTTTACATGTGGGAAATACGGACATAAAGCCGTTGACTGTCCAGATAGGAAGTCGGACAGAAGTGAAGCTCACATCGCTGAGGCGCAAAAGCGTGATGATGAGGATGAAGACACCGGAAGTGGGAAGTCACTAACGGTGCATAAAATTTTGTTAACACCTGAGAAGGAGGTGGAGGACACAGCATAGAGATGCAGACTGTTCAAAACGACTTGCAAGACCAAGGGCTAGAAGTGCAAGGTCATAGTGGACAGTGGCAGTACTGACAATCTCGTTTCAAATGAGATGGTGGAAAAGTTGGAGCTGACAACCACTAAGCACCCGAGTCCATATAAGGTCTCGTGGCTACAGAAAGGACACCGGGTAAGTGTCACTAAACAATGCTTAGTTGAATTTAAAATGGGTGAATATAGAGATAAAATTATGTGTGATGTTATCCCCATGGATGTCTGCCATGTATTATTGGGTAGACCATGGCAGTTTGATAGGAATGTTGTTCATGATGGGAGGATGAACACATACACCTTGGAGAAGGATGGGAAAACAAACTGATTGCTTCCGATAAAATATAAAGAAGTGAAGCCGGAAGTGAACAACACAATACTTCTCATGAGTGGGAAAGAGCTTCTCACAGAGCTAGAGAAGGACAAAGATCCACAATTCTTTATTGTCAGGAAGCCGAGAATCGTCCTGACAAGCACAAGAGTGGACGACTTGCCGGAGGAGATTCATGAAATGCTGAGAGAGTTCATTGATATCATCATGGATGAACTACCTCGTTCATTGCCACCGATGCGGAGTGTGAGTCACCACATCGACCTCATACCCGGAGCAAGTTTTCCGAACAAGGAAGCGTACAGGTTGACACCTTAGCAGAACGAGGAGGTCAAAAGGAAGGTACAGGATCTGCAGGACAAGGGACTGGTCAGAGAGAGTCTGAGTCCATGTGTCGTTCCAACGGTACTGATTCCGAAAAAGGATGGAGGCTGGAGGATGTGTACAGACTCTAGGGAAATAAATAAAATCACCATCAGGTACAGATTTCCACTGCCGAGGATGGATGACTTGATGGATTGCCTGATTGGGGAAAATTATTTTTCAAAGATTGATCTCAAGATCAGATATCATCAGATCCGGATGAGAGAAGGAGATGAATGGATGACATCATTCAAGACAAATGAGGGTTTGTACGAATGGCTGGTCATGCCGTTTGGTTTAACAAATGCGCCAAGCACTTTTATGAGGCCGATGAATGAAGTCCTGCGGGAATTCATCGGTAAATTTTTGGTCGTGTATTTGGACGACATACTAATTTTCAGCAAGACGGAGGCTGAACACATGAGGCATTTGGCCATTGTGATGAGAAGGCTACAGCAGGAGAAGCTGCTGATCAATTTTAAGAAGTGTTCGTTCATGCAGACATAACTCATTTATTTGGGCTTTGTAATCTCGGCGAATGAATTGAAGATGGATCCTGAGAAGGTGGAAGTAATCAGGAATTGGCTATCGCCGAGGAATGTTTTTTAGGTAAGGAGATTTCATGGTTTAGCTAGTTTCTACCGAAAGTTCATTCAGAACTTCAGTGGAATTAGCGCCGCAATGATGGACACCATGAAAAAATGGGATAAAATTTTTCACTGGACAACAGAGGCTGAGAGGAGCTTCAATCTGTTGAAGAGAAAGATAACAGAGCAACCAATTCTGGTGCTGCCAGATTTTCAGAAGACCTTCCAAGTGAAGTGTGATGCCAGTGGGTATGCTGTTGGAGGGGTCTTGAGTCAGGATGACAGACCTGTGGCTTATTATAGCGAGAAGTTGGATGATGCAAAGCTGAAGTACTCCACGTATGATAAGGAATTCTATGCCATCATACAGACATTGAAGAAGTGGAGGCATTACTTGATACCCAAAGAATTTGTTTTGTACAGCGATAATCACGCATTGCAGTTTGTAAGTCAACAGGAGAAGTTGAACCAGAAGCATGCGAAATGGGTAGAGTACATGCAGAATTTCACGTTTGTGATAAAGCACATTTCAGGAACTGCAAACAAGGTGGCTGATGCCTTGCACATAAAATGCTTGTTGTTGCAGGAGTTCAGAGTCAAAATGCTGGGTTTTGAAAATCTGCAAGATATGTATGCAGGTGATGTGGATTTCGCAGAAGCATACGAGGCGGCTGAGAACCCAGTTCTCAGAGATTAGACTCCATGGATTGATTACCTGATCCAGGATGGATTGTTGTTTCGGGGCAATCAGCTGTGCATACCGAATTGCTCCATGAGGGAGAATTTGGTGAAGGAAAAACACAGCAGTGGATTAGTAGGTCACTTTGGGCATGAAAAAACATTCGCCAAGCTGAGCGAATCATATTTCTAGCCAGGCATGCGCACCAATGTAAAACGTTTTGTTGACAGGTGTCGGATATGTCAACACGCGAAGGGCCGAAAGCAGAATACTGGGTTATATCAGCCATTACCCATACCTGGAAGGCCATGGGAAGCCATCAGTATGGATTTTGTACTAGGACTGCTGAGAAAACAACGAGGAGTTGATTCCATCTTTGTGGTGGTGGACAGGTTCTCGAAAATGGCACATTTCATACCATGTCATAAGACCAGCGATGCGACCCACATCGCGAATTTTTTCTTTAAAGAAATTGTCAGATTGCATGGATTGCTGAGAAGCATAGTCTCGGATCGGGACACAAGGTTCATAGGGAATTTTTGGAGGACCCTATGGAAGAAGATGGGTACTAATTTGGATTTTATCTCAACATACCATCCGCATACAGATGGACAAACTGAAGTGGTCAATAGAAGCCTGGGAGATTTATTGAGGAGACTGGTGGCAAAGCATCACAGCAGCTGGGATCAGATCCTACCACAGGCAGAATTCGCGTACAACGATTCGGTGAATCGGAGTACAGGTAAGAGCCCGTTCCAAATTTTGTATGGGACACAGCCGAGAGGAGTTTCTGAGCTCAGGGAGTCAGAACAGGCTGCAACTAGCAGTGCGAGTGCGGAAAGATTCGCTGAGGTGATGCAGGAACTTCACGCGGAGGTGAAGCAGCGACTGCAGAAGTCCAATCAAGAGTATAAGCGCAGAGCCGATCAGAAGAAGAGACAACTTCATTTTGACATTGGGGATATGGTTCTGGCGCACTTAAAGAAAGAAAGGTTCCCGAGGGGAACGTATAACAAGCTCAAGATGAAGAAAATCGGGCCGTACAGAGTCCTGAAGAAGTTCGGGGAGAACGCTTATGAGCTTCAGTTGCCAGAGGACATCGGAATATCTCCGATTTTCAATATTTCAGATTTATACCCATACAGGGCCAAGGATGCAGAAACTGGAACTGATGAACCAGTGGTCCAGTGGCAGACACAATTTCCAGTTGCACAGAAACCTCAAATGGAGTGTATTCTGGACAAGTGAGTGGGAAGGAAGACCAGGAGAAAGCAATATTTTGAGTACCTGGTAAAATGGAAGAATCACCCAGTGGAGGATGCCAGCTGGGAAACAGAGGCAGTCATACTGAAGCATGGTCATACTGTGCAGGAGCTCATGGACAGGAGCCCATGAAATTTTTGAGCCGAGGAGTATGATGCAGGAGCATCGCTCACTCATCAAGCGAACCAGCTCGTGGAGCAAAGAAAAGACAGCTGGAGAGCGCCAGCATTCAAACTTTGAAATATTTTGATATTTGGTGCGCCAAACATTAATGCATTGGTGTAATGAAGCGCACTTGTACATTGTAACGGACCTTGAGCAGATAAGCTCTCGTCCTTAGGTAGCTGAGGCATTTATTAGATTTAATGAAAGTAGATAAATTAATTAAGTCTAGATTAGACATTTTTGCTTTCGAGAGGGAAAATGGAATATAGGCACCCTCCTTTGTATCATTGTATTATGATTCAGCATTAGCATTCAGGAGCAAAAAGAGAGCAAAGCAGGGAACTGGTGAAGAATCCCCATGTACAGATATTGAATTAATAGGAAAGCTTTGATTCAATTCCATGGCTGTGATTATTCTCTATGTGTTGTTGATATTATGATGTTTCCTACTTGCTTGTTGTTATGCCTTCATTGTATATGCTGCATATGTAATTTCATGGAAGATTAAAAATCTGGGAGAGAGGTGAGAATAAGTTTCAAATTGTTTCTCTGTTCGAGCCAAAAGATTCCTGCATAGAGTGCAGTAGAATTCCTCCGCATAGAGTGCGTTGAGAAGGCTCTATAGGTAAACTCTTATTCTCCTCTACCGGAATTGTGTTGGGTTATTCGAACCGTGTAGGTGAAGTGCAAGTCGAGGTCGAATTCCCAGTGGCGAAGCTGAGCAAAAGAGTTGAAGACTGCTACTGACGAAGTGTGCAGGGTCAGAAGCTTCAAACACTTAGCGTGTATTGAAGATTTTCCGCAAAGGGTGCGTGCAAGAATTTCTTCCTGAGAAAGTTGAAGTCGTGAAGCTCAGGAGAGATAGGCCCTCAAGTTGCGGAAAGGCAATAAAGAGAAGTTGCATGGACAGATTGAGAGGAAAGGTCGAAGGCTGACGATTCGTCTCTTGGAGAGACACCTCTTGTTCGAGAATGCAGCAAGGAGGAAGATGGACGTGAAGTCTACAGTGCAAGCAGGGAAGGTTTGAAGCTTGGGAGAGTAAAAGCGTTGATCGGGACCACGAGGAAGTGTGACCCAACTCGTGGATTTGGGTGAATCGACAGTTCGTGAGGTGATCTCAGGACATCGGGTCTCGGGAGTTGAAGAGCCAAGCGACTGGTCTCATAAGTCGCGAGTTCACGAGGAGACGAGGTAGCGATACTCGGGTATCGACGACTCGGGCCTCAGAAGTCGAGGTGAAATTAATTTGAACTCGCGAGAAGAGAAGCCGAAAGATCGCGAGATCGCGAGTCTCGGCATCTCAGTGCATCAGGTATCGGGAGTTGGAACCCCGAGTGGTTGGTGGCACGAGAGGCGAAGTCCCGATCCCCCGAGTAAAGGAAAAGAGGATAGAGAGGAGTGAACTGTGGGTGCAGATCTTCCGATAGGAAGACAAAAGAGTATTGATGCTCTTCGGGATGAAGAGAAGAGGAGGTCCTAGTGAGAGTGGGTTGGACCGTGAGGGTTGCGACTATGCACCAAATAGGCTTTCGTCTGAACAAATTTAACACAATTCATCAGATGGACAGACATATATGAGCTCAGGGATAGGGATTTCAAAGAATTTCTATTACTGATTGCAGCTGTATTCTTTTCTTTCTTTATTTCTTCCCTCTGTTCCATAGGCTTAATCGGAGGATCAATATCGATACGTGATGGTTTTCTAGAGAACCTAAACAAAAATTTGAATCATCTTTTTGGTTTTTGTTGAATAAGGTAATTGATGTTTGTTCAAGTTTTTATTGGAATAACAATTTATATGTTGAAAGATAAATGTTGAACATTTTTTCAAGGTGAAGTTCTTATTGAACATATCTTTTACAGATAACTATAAAAGTCATGGGAAACAAAATTTTGCACAAGAGAAAATTTGATCGTACTGGAGATGATACTCGCCAAATCGAACAAAGGAAAGAGATTTATTGGAGAAAGAAACAAGAACATGAAAATATTGAAGAAAGAAACGTTGATAATGTCAATAGAGATTTTCAACAAGAATAAGTTCAACCATGTATGCATGCAAATATGACGATTGAGCACATGACACACATTTAGATTGTATTCATAAAGTACATAATTCAAAGTATAGAATTCAAATTTAAAATATTGTAAATAATATAGTTGATTGTAAAAACAATTTGATGTTTTTCAAAAAATATAAATAGATTTGTCTCATAATGTCGAAGAAGATGTTGAAACCAAAATTAAGCAGAAGGCGTTGAAACCGAAATTGAAGCAGAAGACGCTGAAACCGAAATTGAAGCAGAAGATGAATCACCTATAGGTATGTACATAAATTTAGATAATACAAGATGAACATTCAAGTATATATAATTTAGTGAATTTGTGTTCGAGTTATTTTTTTTAATATAAACTTTAAATTGAAATATGCAGGAGAATCTATCAATATTGATGATGAAATATTAGAAAATGTTGATACTGACAAATTTGGGAAGAAAAAAGCCAAGCATTATATAAGATATTGAACTAAGAACATGTATAATACTTTTTTCAAAGATGAATCGGTAACAGTACAAGCTCAACTTTTACTTTGTCTAATGAAGTCAAGAAAGTTGAAAGAATCTACATCATTATTGGGTATTCAAAAGTCGACAAAGCATACAATGGTGAAACAAAATGTCTTTAACAATATAACTAGTGTATTAAAATATTTTGGAAAATCTCGAAAAGAAGATGTACGTGTTGGACGTAGAGCGATACAAACAACAATTGTTTCATCTAGCAATATAAAATCTCTTTTGACACGACATATGGAAAAAATGATGGGAATGTCAAGAAAAACATTGCACAAACATAGAAAATTTCGATTGCAAATAGATGTAAATGATTAATTGACTTGTTGGATAGTGATTTCTAGACAACCCTACAAAGATAGACTTGCAAAAAATGTTAAAGAATTGGCCCGTAATTATTGGTTGGAAGAATCTCGTGTTTCACCACATACAAGGGATGTGTTGCGACAAAGAATAACATGAAAACAATATGAAGAACATCCAAAAAATATATTGCCAATGACACAAATAGAGTTGTTCAATAAGTTCAAAGAAGAGAACAAAGAAGTTAAAATTTCCATCAATACATTTGTGCAACAAAAACCATGGTTTGTTCAACCCATCATTGTTTGTGACACTTATTGTTGTTGTTATCATGTGGAATTTGCATTGTATTATGACCCTTTTTTGGATTTTGGTAAAACTTTATGGCAGTTTCACCTCCTCCTTCCACATTCCGTGTTTTTATATCTGAAATTATATGTGAAAGAGAAGATGATGATTTATTTTACAAAAAAAATGTGTTGGTGGAAAGAAATGTGATTGTTGTGG
>JZKD02S1663347.1:11468-30448 GCA_000966675.3 Picea glauca
CGACCTCGTAACTACGGTCGACTCGGTGCGCATCGGCATAACTCTTCTGTCGATCCTGCGCCTCCTTTATCCTTTGTCTTATGGTTTGCATCTGTTCTTCCATTTCTTGGATCGCTTCTGGTCCTACCAGGACCCTATCCTCAAGCCGATCCCAACTCAAGGGCATCCGATACGGTCGCCCATAAAGAAACTCAAAAGGTGCCATCTTAATGGTGCTCTGGTAACTGTTGTTGTAAGCGAACTCTACGAGAGGTAAGAATTCCTCCCAATGCTTTTGTTGGTCCATCGCGTACATGCGCAACATGTCTTCCAAGGTTTGGTTCGTACATTCTGTCTGTCCGTCAGTCTCTGGGTGATACGCAGTACTAAAGTTTAGTTGAGTTCCCAAGGCCTCTTGGAAACTCGTCCAAAATTGTCCAGTAAACACCGATCCTCGATCGGATATAATCTTCTTAGTGTTTGCTACGTTGCGCCAGGGGGGTTTGAGGGGGGTGCAGGGGCAACTCCCCTAAGAAAAAAAAAATCTGCCTCGAGAAACATGTCACATATTTAGGTGGTTTTTCAGCACATGGTTTTTTTCCAATGGTTTTCTATTTCCAATTAAGTAATTAGGGTTGTTGACTAATCCAGGTCATTGGTTTAGGGTTTTGGATGTCATTGGCTCCTATATGTATATTGTATTGTAAACAATGTATTATGATGAATGAATATAGAATATGTTGGTTTTCCCAGTTTGGGTTTCCAGGGGAAAAATATCTGTGTAATGTTTGTATTTTCCATTGTATCTTTTCTGTTCTTTTACTGAAAATATGTTTACAGAAAATATTGTACAAGGTTAAAATCTACAAAATCCAAATGACATCTTTCTCACGTATCTCTTTGTTTCACATATACAGGTATGGGAATAGGATAATGAATGGCCTCTCAAAAGATGGATTGGGATTGGAGCAAGGAACTTGGCTCATATCCATACTTTAGGATGGGCACTAAAATGACTTCACTCATGAGCCTTGGCTATAAAGTTATACTATTATGTTGTAAGAAAGTGAACTATTTCCAGTGTTCATTTTTTAATGATGTAACTATTATACCTTTTTTGTGTTAAAGAAAATATTTGATTTTGTTGTTAAAAATTAATGTTATGTACAAACAAGGCAAGTTTGTAGAGATGTTGCTTCAAGGGGATTTTGAGCACTTTTTTTAATTCCTTTTGGCATGTGACTATGTAATTTTATTTTGTAAACAAAATTACAATTGTTTTTCCTTGGAAAAAAAAAAGGTACTGATTGAAAGGGTCTCTCATATGAATTTTAATATAAGGTGTAAGTTCCTTCCATGTAACAAGCTATGCCTCCAAGATATATTTGAGGGGATATTTTACTCCATATTGACCATAAAAAAAATCTATCCATATTGGGGACACATGATTCATTTTGTTCCCAAGTTTCTACAAGCAAGATAATTTCAATTTCTCTCTAGATATCCAACTCAAATTCGGACCCTTACTCCATAGAAATCCTCAAGTTCAAAGTAAGGATCCCAAGTTTCCTAAATTCCTATTTATTGTTCAATATTTGGTCCTTATCTCTAATAATTTCTTTTATATTTCTAATTATTACCCGTTTTCCTTCTTTCCTAGCCTCTTTTACCTTTTGGACTTCCTTCCCCATTTCAACTTAATACATTGGAATGAGATTCTCATTTTAAATACAACTTGAAATTTAAGACCAATTTTTTTTCTCAGTATTCCATATTTGTTTTCAATGGAAATTACCTTAACTTGAATTAACCTATTTGTATGTTTAGAGAGTATACCTAACCTTTCTACTTTTCAGAGTATGCAAATTTTCACAGTTCCTCATAATGATGTTTCAAATTTATGTATGTAAACTGTGTATGGAGTTTTTTAAATGTCCAACGTTTTGAATGGACACTCCACCCATCATCAGGGATAGTTGAAGCAATGAGAGTTCAAAAGAGTGCTGAGGGAAGGGGTTTATAAAGGCTGAGAAAAAGGACGTTGGGGAAAAGTGGACAAAAACTAGTCGTTGGAAATTATTATTTCTACTTTTATGAGGCAAGTCGTTTTGATTTATAATTTATTTTGTAGTTCATCATTGACTAGCCCTACACTGTATTCTTCTCCTTAAACTTTGTTTAATCTAAAAATCATGACATTTGAGGATCTTTTATTTCGTTCATGTTCCAATTCTATTAATTTGTCCATTTCCTCTTTTATGGATTTTATATCTAACATACCTTTGAGATTGCTTAGAGACAAATTGTTGTTTAGCTTCTCTTCATGCTCTTTGATCTTGTCTATCATTCTAATATTTTATATTTTGTCAATTTTTTATTCATGGCTTTGATTTTCTCCCTTGTACATGTTTTCCATTTCTTGTAGTATATTTTCCATTAACTGCAACATATTTTCCAAAGTTGTTATCTATTGTCTATTTGTTTTTGAATATTATCTTAAAATGCTACAAAATTAATGTTAACTATATTCTTTATGTTCAATTGGAATTTAGATTCTCTCATTTCACTTCATTTTTTGAGAGATTCCATGTACTCACAGAAAGAGTCCACGGTCATATTTTTGCTAGGGATCCCTAGTTTATTTTATTTAATTATAGGAATGGATGTTGTATCACTCATTATTACAAGTAAAAACTACAAAAAAAAATGGAAAGGTGAAATTAATTGTGCACCTAAAATAAAAATGGTGTTTGATATTACTCATCACTTAATATATTTATAGGTTCAAGAGAGATCAACTTGCCACAATGTTTGTTGGGAGCCTACTTATATTAGACTCTATGGTTCATCAATAAATGTGCAAATGCTTCAACAAATTTTTCAAAGACAAGAAACTTTGATGTTAGTGGAACATTCTTTGAGGCAATGGAGAGATATAGTCAATAGATATGCACAATCTTGGTTTATATCTACTAAGGTTTGAAAATTATTTTATGCTCTAGACACGGATAATGTATATGCCTTGTGCTTAGTAGAACATATCTACAAATTTATTTTTTGTGATAGATCTGCATATCTATTAGAGTTTATGGTTCAAAATAATATTTCATAGATAAATAGATATGTGATCAATCGATTTTCCCTTGAAATGGTAAAGATAGATGTCTTAGAGATAGAACTATTGTTTCAATCATAGATAATTCCCATCTTCTTATTCTTCACTCCTTTTAGACTGCTATATCTAGGATGTCGTAGATTTTCTATTCGTTAGAAATTATGCAGAGAAGGGTTATTATGATTAGCATCAATAGTTTGATCCTTTTAAGAATACCAGTCTTTGATTTCTCATTAATTGGTACTCTCTTCATTAGTTACAAATCAACTAGATTTGGTATGTTCATCAAATGATATTGTGCCTAGAATGGACAAATATATGTGTCTTTAATCCACTTGCAATGATAGTCAATGGAAATTTTAAGCTCCACTCACAAGCGTTATACTTCAATGGTTCTATTAAGCTTCAATAACCCTAGGCTTGGAATGGATGGAACATACTCTTTTTTTCTCCAATAATACAATGTACCTGAATTACTTAGATCTATTAAGCATCAAGATAAATAAAAAATAAATTGATGTAAATCTCTCAATACATCAAATATTTATATAGTTAAAATGGATATATATGTATGCATGCATACATGTATGTATGTATGTATGTATGTATGTATGTATGTATGTATGTATGTATGTATGTATGTATCTATAATTTTTCCCTTGAAATAAATCCCCAAGAAACTCCCATGCACTTCCTCGCATTCTAAGGATGGTACCCAATTTATAGTAGGGGACATATATTCAATGCACTTAACCTCATAGGAATTGAACAAAGGACCTAGATAAAGTGCCAAATTACTAGCAATGTCCTAGCAACATCTATACGACTGATTAAGATAACCCTTGAGACTTATCTATATAAATAAATTGCTATAAAAATAGATCCTTATGGTAATAGAGAAAACATATGTTTATCCTACAATTACATAAAGGCTTTACTTTCTCATGAATTTATAGTAATCCATTGGCATATCTAAAGGGATAGAGAAACAAAGTTGTTGTTGCATGAACAAGTTTATGCCTAGTATGAAAACTACTATGATTATCCTGACATCTACACCAATGCTCAATACTACATGTTTATCAAGCTATAGAAACCAAAGAGGAACACAAACTATCACTTAAATCATTGATTCTTGAAGAGAGAGTGTTTATTACCAACCTTAACCAAGGAGAGCCTCATGAACTTCATCAACTAGTTGCCAAAATTCATCTTGTCTTTCATCATGTAGCCATTCCCTCTCAATCACTACAATTTATTATATGGTAGATCTAATGAATGATATTCCATGATTCTACAATTAATCCATCCAAGGATTTTCTTGGCCTAACTAGTTGGAGGAATATTTTAGTTCCATCTACTAGATGCATGTATGAGAGCATGAGATCACACTAAAGTGTTGATAGAGAGAATTTCAAATTGAGTGCACGTCTAAAACTAGTTACACTCAATTGTATATTGAGAATTTATACCATTTGAAAATAGAAGTTATTGATATACGAGGGGATGGTTTGGTTCGATTTCCTTTCACCCACCCAAGAGGTATGTCCTAGGAGGTTCGACCTTCCTTCAAAGCATTTGGAACTAAGCAATCAGATCATATATTTGATATGATCAAGGGTGTTTGGGAAGTGCATCATAACTTGAGTTAATCATGCATTTGAACTTGGTCATTGTGGGATAATGGATGGTCCCATGCATGGTCTATTTCAAAAGTGAAGGTTTAATATTTTGTATAAGTGAAGGCATGGTTGAAAGAAACATAGCACATGGAGACTATGTCTTTGTTGGTGATTCAATTTTCCTATCTTTTGGCTGATCAAAAAACATGAATGAATGTCACTAAACCAAACGTTAGTTTGGTATTTTATCTAGTCTATAACCAATGTCATTTCCCATGACATGTGTTTGTATTTTCTATCACAATGAGTTTATTATAATGCTTTAATATCCTTCAAAGATAATGTTAATAATGCCTAGTCTTCTTGCCATGTTTACCACTCCATGATTGTTACACCTTATTCTTTATTAATAGATGTTGTACCTATTTATTTTTCAATGATCCATTCTATCTTAATCCCTTGTGTTCTAAGGATGCCATTAGCTCCAACCACTCTTGATTGTCTTTTGACATTCCATCAAAATTAAATTTGACCCATCCCTACCTAAGGGAGGGGAATCACATTCTTCCTCCTTCAGATGAATGTTAGTAGAATTAAATACTGATACATAAATACATGAGTATGTCAAAATTATTTTTTCCTCCTCATTGAGGGCATGAGGATGTGGATGAATAGGCAAGACAATCCTCTTTAAAATTTTGCATAATGTTCTTTGATAACAGTCTCCAACATTGGGGATTCTTATTTGATAATTATTCTACTTTGAGTCCTCCATAGTGATCAAATAATGAATCATGGGGTGATAACCCATAGAGTTTGAAGAATGGGGGAATTCCAAGGACCTTTGCACCAATTGCTAAAAAGAGAGAGGATGTTCACATCACTACATAGAGGATTTTTCTTAAGTTGTGCCAAACTTTCCAGACTTGATTTAAAACATCCCACCCTATTAGGATATGGGTGTTATCCGCTTATGCTTTATTGATACCCAAGCATCTGGTTAGACCTTGGATCTATTTATATCTAAGGGCTTCAAGAACAATATTTTTCTTCTTGCAACCATACATGAAAACATTGATATTTTATTCCATTGGTTGGGGTGCCATATTATTTTCCAGACTTTTGTGGGAGCATGTGATTCATCCCCTTCAATTAGTTTATGAACCTTGCTAGAATGTGTAATCTCCTTTTCCCTTAATTCCACATCAGGTCATATCCAAAAACTATCTAGATAATATTCTTTTGTTTTGAATCTCCTCTACCAAATTATTCATTGATTAGGGATGCAAATTCATAGACCAACTGGAAAGGTATTTCCACTAACAAAATGGTTCATCTTTTTCCTTATGCTAGTATTAATGTATTCCAATCCATCCATTCAAAGTTATAAAAATAGGTGATCATGGATGACATCATGATTGTTGATCACACTATTATAGATTGGCAATACTTTGGGTATATCCTTGAATTGTATGCTGATTGGCTCTCCTTGAGGTAGACATTTTTATTTTTGAATATTACTCCAAAGATCTGTGGGAAAAGTAAAAAATATACAAACTATATTAGTATTTAATGTCTTATTTCATAGATCCAATTTTTTGAGCCCAAAACCTCCAACATCATTAGGTTTCGTAACTTCTACCCAAGCCACTAAGTGGAACCATTTTTTTTATTTGTTGACTTTCTAAAGGAACTCTCTGAAGATACCTTTAATTTCCATGATAAATCTCTTAGGATCCATAATTACTGGACTAAGGAAGCTCAAGATAGTGCTAATAATTGAGATAATGCATAGGATCGTCCATGCCAAGGATATGCTCCTATTTGCACAAGTTTCCACCTTTCCCTTAAATTTGTTGTTAATCATTGCCTATATTATTTTGTATCTTCCTATAAATGTTAGTGGAAATGATAGGTATATTGTTGGGAAGTCCTCTCTTTGGAAACCCAAAATCTAGGTAACCTTCATCTAGATTTGAGACTTGGGTTTTAGAAAAAAAAAAATTCCCTCGTTGATATCCTAAGAAGAGGATTACTCAAAGGCATCCATGATTTTCTTGTAATCTTTAGTGTCTCAAATATGGGTCGCTCCTATTAAAAGAGTGTTATCCAAAAATCATGAACATGTGAGATGGGGGATTTTGTAGAAATATTAATGCCTCTCACGAAGTCTTCATTTTTAGCAAGGGAAATTCCCTGTCCGGGGGTTTCCATCATAAAAATTCAATGGGGCCATAATTTATTAAAATTGCAAAGGAATCAATTGAGGTTCAACCATATACCAAATTTATACAAGTGTGATTGAATCCAAATTTGTGTAGAATGTCATAAATAAAATTCCAATTTACCTTGTCATATTATTTTTCCAAATGTAGTTTAAGGAACAGTCTACCATTGTAGCATGTAAATTGTTTATGAAGCCATAATAAAATAGTTCAATATTCATTTGTTAGACATGAAAACCCCCTGCTCTAGTGATATTGTCCCAATGAATACAAATTAGAGCCTTGATTCCATAACCTTGTTTATAATTTTGTAGACCTAATTACAAAGTGAGATTGGTATGAAGTTTGTGAGATTCTGAGCATTCTCCTTTTTGGGATTAATATCAAGATTTGAGCATTCTCCTTTCATGTGGTTTATGTTCAGTTATCATAACATCCTTCTTGATTTTATTGATTATTCGACTTCTTCCCATAGGTCATCCTTGATTGTTTCCCACATATCTTGGAAGAAATCTATAGGAAATCCATTCAAGCCTAAGGATTTCCCCTATTTAGAGATTATAGTGTCTCAAGCAATTTGGCCAGAGAAATAGATTTGGGTAGAAATTAATTATCCTTTTCATCAATGATCTTCATAATGCATCAAATTATTGCTTCTTTCTCTTCTAATGCTTCTATACCTAGATTTGATAGAAGATTTTTGAAGAACATGTAGGCTTCCATGCACATATATGAATGTGATTGCATGAAATTGTTCCTTGCATTAAAAAGAGAGATTATATGGTTATGAGATTTTAATTGAAGACACAAACTTGATGGAAGAATTTTGATTTTTTATCCCCCTCTTTTAACCACAACTTTCTAGATTTTTGTTTCTAAAATTTCTCTGTATGTTTGTGTGTCTTGTCCAAATTCTCTATTACCTCCTCCTCTTTTACATTAATGTTCTATTTGAAACCTTCAAGTTATCTCTCTCCTTGGATGGAAATCATATCTACTTCCATTGCAAGGTTCATGACATATATGCTCCCAAATAATTCTTTATTCCACGATTTGAGCCTTGATTTTGAATTCTACATTTTTTTGTGCAACCTAAGCATTTTGGAGATCAAGTGAATTGGATCTTGATTCCACCATTCATTAATTGAGGATGAGAGGCTATGGTTTTCTCACAATATATTTTAAATTGAAGGGGATTATTGGAGGCTTGTGATCCTTATTCACATTTAACATGATGGCCTAGTGATATGAAACAACACCTCTAAGATTACTCTGGTAAGATGAAAAATTCCTAGTGAACCAATGTTTTGATAATAGGAATTTCTCTAGTCTTTCCATAACAAAACATTTACTATTTCAATGATTGTTTCATGTGAATTTTCCATTGGTCACCGAATATCTACTAGGCCATTAGTGAACATAAACTTGGAAAGAATGGATCATTTGTCCCCTAGTGTTCTCCATTTGTTTTAATGGGGACCCAAATTAAATTGAAGTCTCCTCCCACTATCTATGGGGGGTTCTATAAAGATATTGACTCCTTGGAGAGGAGAGGCCATTACCATAGTTGGAGAATAAGGAGCATTGGACCATACACATTTGTAATATAAAAGCTTTGATTCCAATATTCTTCTTGAATTTAGGTTGTTATCCAAAGTTTTCCCAAGTCATAAGAATTAAGATAAAAAATGGAGGAATCATCTTGCGGGTTCATTTTGATGGTAGGTCCTAGTTTGGAAAATTATGGTTTGAAACCCTCCATATTCATTTTGAGGGGAAAATGACATTTCATGGGGTCAAAACTATACCAAATTTATCTAGGATCCATTGACATTATTCCACACATTGATACCTTTCCAACACTACAAAAATCAAATCAATTTAAGCCCATATGAAAAAGTTATGCCTCTCGTAAGTTGACCTACCGTGTTGACCACCATGGTACAAGTGGATGCCACATCAACCCCCATTACTCATGCATATGCGGCTAGCCATGTATGGACTTTCAAGAATATTATAGAGGTCTAAAACCTTATCACAATTGAGGGTTGATGAAGTCAAAACCCTACCCCTAGATGGTTATTGGGAAATTTTAAATACCAGGCTTCCATGAGAGAAGGGGTTCCATTATTTAGCATTGTATTTGTTCCATAGTTGAGCAAAGCACCTAGGAGTGGTATTTTGAGAGAATAATAGAGGAGGGGATATTTTGTAGCAGCCATGTAGGCCACCATGTCAAAGAAAATCTAAAGAGAGTGCCCCTTTCTTTTTACTTGCATTTGAAGAAAAGAGAGAAGAGAGACCTCACCTTCTAGATAGGATTTATCCCATATTAGTTTTCACAGGTTATATATTGTGTTTATTTGTGGATGGCGTGTGAATATTTTTTTTTCTCTATTTTTCGCATTTAAACTATTTCATACATTTTAAGCAGAAAACTAGTAATTAAAGAATCTCAGATCTAAAGGAATTTAAACTTTATAGTAAAGATTTTAGTATTTTATTAGATCTGTTGTGATGACCTATCTAGTGAAATATCCATGAAAATTCTAGATCATATTGGTATTAGAGAAGGTTTATTTGGGATATTCATGGGAAGTTGCATGAATCTAGGAATCTGTTTAAGAAGAAATTCACATAACCCTAGCCATGGTCGACGAGTCTGTTCATAACAACCCTTGAGATCCAATAGAGGATATATTTGTGAGATTGGAAGAGAAAGTTGCCAACATATCTTGCAATATGTCCCTCCTCATGGCATGCCTAGCAAGCAATATTGGACCATTCAGAGTGCTAAAATTTTTATATGCTCATTTAACCATAGACAATGTCACATCATTGTCACCCAACCACATGCACTCACATATGCCACCCCTAAGCACAATAAACTTTTCTTAGATATAATGATTATGTAAAGTCCACTCTAGAACCAACAGATAAACCCTAACCAGAAAAACCACTGCTGCACCAGCAACACAATACCAAGAGAATGTACCTCTACTAATAGAAGTGTACCTTTACTAAGAGAAGTGCACAAGATAGATACCAGAAAGACTAAGAATACTCCACGAAAACTATTGCACTACTCTCTCCAAAATTGTGCCTCCTTATGTTGCAGTTGTTGCTCCTTAGACTTGTGCACTAGCTGAGAGAGTGAGTGAGTGTGTCTAAATGAGCTAAGGCACCTCCTTATTTATACTAGGCTATCCAAGTGACTTTTCTAGGTGGGGTCGACTTCTCTTTCTGGGGCCTTCTATTTCTTTATTATTATTCCACTTGGGTCGAATTCTATTCTAGGGTAATTCCACATTTTTTAATGGTTCTCTTGCTATCAGAATATTCTATTCTAATTACAAAGGTTACACTTGGAGGTTAATACCTCTCGTGGATACCAAAACATCAACACTCACTCTTAGATAGGGAGGTATTAACTAATATGTTCTTCATGTAATGGTCTCAAACACACCCATTTATATCACATGGCATGGGAAAGAATCACATGGTATTGCAGACCAGTCTATAGGTATAATCACCATAACCACATAGGCTATCTCATGATCAAAACAGATCATGTCACAAATATCACCATATTAGACACAGAAGCTCTGTCATATTCACACATAGACTGTCTGATGGTCATGTCAAAATCATGCTTCTGGGACCTCATCAACACATGTAGCATCTCTCTAGAGGGAATAACCTCATCATCCTCTCGGACCTTATGTCACTACAGGGATTTCATCTAGCTCACACAAAACTAGGAAACCATTCATCTCACACAAAATATGGAATATGCAGATGATCCAGTTTACACATAATTGCGCTACTACTCAATCCAAACAGAGTTTCGGCAACTGAAACTCACCAGCTCAAACAGAATATGGAAAGTATCCCTAGGGATATTTCTTATGGTTGGCACACTGAGCATCTAACCACGAGGGTTAGGCAATGTAGTGCACACACACTACCCATATATCCCAAGGATAGGAAATGACTCCAACCACACAATTTGGCCCTCCATATTGAAAATATGGGAAACTTTCCATCCCCGAAGGCTCAACATCTGTTGACCTTGTGTGAGGTCATGATGACTCGTGCCATAGTCAATAACGTGTCTATAAATGACCACCTGTTGCTGCCACACTCTGCAAGCTACTATCCTAAGAATCACATATGTGACTCATCACTCCCTCTTATGAGGGACATCCTTCTGGACCATGCCAAGCTTGTCCCTAGAGTATTCAAAATTTACCCTTAACAGAGGCTTGGTCAACACATATGCTATATGCTTGTCTGTGCCAATATAATGGAGCTTCACAACTCCCTTTTGCACTAGATATCAGATATAATGGTACTTGATCTTGATGTGCTTGGACTTATCATGAAACACAGGGTTCTTGGTCAACGTTATACAACTTTGGTTGTCACAGAAAATGCAAGTCACCTCTAACTCGAGATCAAACAACCCTGCAAGTAATTTTTGAAGCCACACAACTTCGCTACTGGATAAACATGTTTCTATGTATTATGTCTTGACCGTACTAAGTGCCACACTCATCTGCTTCATGTTGAGCTAGGATATCATAGTTGACCCCAGACTGAAGCAATATCCAGATGTACTCTTTCAATCTGTGACACTACTCGCCCAATCTGAATTAGCATAGCCTTGCAGTCATATCTTATGATCTGAACCATATCGGAGTCCATAATCAACTATACCTTTCAGGTACCTCAACACATGCTTTGTCGCAACCAAGTGAATAGGTCTTGGTTCAACCATATACTAACTCAAAGTGTTCACCGCAAAGCATATATCTAGTCTAGTGTTCATCAAATACATCAACAAACCAATCATCTACTTGTACATGGTGACATCCACTATCTCTGAAGAAGTATCACTCAATAAATTCAGGTTTTTCACCATCGGTGTGGGCATGGATTTACAATCCATAATATCAAATATCTTCAGGATTTCTACCACATATTTTCCTTGGCTAAGGAAAATATCTTCTAGTTTCTACCACACCTCTAGACCCAAGAAATATTGCATCATAGCCAGGTATTTCATCTTGAACTCTGTAGCAATATTCCTCTTGCACTCAGTGATGATCTTCTCGTTCCCTGATAGAAACAAGGCATCCACATATTATAACAATATCACTGGTCCATTATCCTCAACCTTGTAGTAAAGGTTGGGATCTGCTTTATTGTTGGTAAATCCTAATCTCATCAAAAATATGTCAATTCTACCATACCATGCCCTGGGTGCTCGTTTCAATCCATACAAGGCTTTCTTTAATCTAAACACATGTGTCTACCTGTCATGTGTCTCGAATCCTTGTGGATGCTCCATGTATACTTCCTCTTCCACTACACCATTTAGAAAAGTTGTCTTCACGTCCATCTGGTGTATCTTCCATTTCATTACTACAACTATCGCAAGTGTAGTTCTAATCGAAGTGTATCTCAACATAGGAGAAAATGTCTCCTCATAATCTATTCCTTCTTTATGGGAGAATCCACGAGCCACGAAACTTGCCTTGCATTTCTTGATACATCCATCTATTGAGTGTTTCATCTTGTAAATCCATTTGGAAATCACAACTGAGTTCTCCTTCGATCTTAAAAAAATCTCCCATACATCATTCTTAATGATGGATTGGTATTCCTCAATCATGGTATCCTTCCATGCTTTCTTCTTTGAAGCCTATTCATAACAGGTAGGCTCAACATCAATGATATCACATAACAATTCCAAGTAACTGGAATATGGTCGAGGTCTCTTTCTTTCTCTGAAATATCCATATAGATAACCATGCTTCTTGGCATACTGAATAATCTCATGAGCCCAAGTTGGTCTTCTTTTTTTTGTAATCATATCTGCAAGTCTGTGTGGTTTTTCCATGTCATGGTCCTCTAGCACAACATCATTACCAACATATGATTCTCCAACTCTATGATATTTAGGCTCCTCATCATGGATCTCATATGTATGATGTTGCCTTGATCTACTAAAGGTTTCATCCTCATCGAATGTAACATCTCTACTAATATCAATATGTCTGTAACCAAGGACGTAGAATCTATATGCCTTCAATGTTTCACTATATCCAACAAATACACCCTTCTTTCCTGAAGGATCCATCTTTGATCTTTTATCTTTGGGAACATGCACATACACTGGACATCAAAATATACACAGGTGGATGACCTATGGATTTTCTCCTGTAAACATTTATTCTGGTGTCTTGTTCCCAAGTACATGGTGAGGACTTCTATCCTGCACATAAAAAACAGTCATGGCTTCTTCTGCCCATAGGTGCATAGGAAAGTATTGATCATGAATCATTGCATTTACTGCCTCCATTATCATACGGTTCTTTCTTTCTGCTGCACCATTTTGCTAAGGATCGTAGGGAGTAGTGAGGTCCCTCTTAATCCTAACTTCTCTACATAATGTGTTTAAGTCATATGAGGTGAACTCCCCTCCATTATCTGACCTCAAAATATTTATCTTCTTTTTAGAAATATTTTCTACAAGAGCTTTGAATTCTTTGAACTTGCTAAATACTTCACCTTTTTATTTCAAGAAATAAATCCAAGTCTTACATGAGAAATCATCAATAAATGAAACATAATATACATACTCACTAAGTGAAGTTGCAAGATACCAGATATATAAAATATGCAGAATAGAAATAAAATGCTAGAAATGGCAGAATAACAGTAAAATATCCAGCATAATATTCACAATACACAGAAATAATATGCGAAATAGCAATAGAAAAGCACTTTGATTCAGGAAGCAATGTTCACAGGCCTCTTCGAGGGGGCAACCTCCAGTCGAGCAGCACTCTGTTATAATAATCTCCAAGCTAGGGTTTTCATACCCTCGACTCTTATTTATACTAAATATGTCTATTAAGAGAAGCATCTAGAGGAAGATCCTTCTAGAAGCGGAAGCTTCTATTAGGTCTTCTTACATCCACCTTACTCTATTTTATTGAAAGGTCTTATTAATATTGACCTTTATTACATCCAAATACATTGATCTACCTATGTGTGGGTTAGGACCTTAACAGAAGTGGTTGACATCGGTCCACACACATCTGAATGCATGATGTCCAAAACGCCTTTGGCTTTGTTGTCACTGATTGGAAACCGATTCTTCACGTTCTTTCCTTGTGCGCATATTTTGCATGTTCCTTCATGATCCACCTAAATCTCTGGAAAATTGGTTACCATATTGCTTACGATTGGTAATGTTTTGTAGTGTAAGTGAGTGAACCTGCTATGCCACAACTCACTTTGATTTATTGTGTTGTGTATTGATGCTGAATCTGAGTGTCCCTTTAACTTGTATAGACCTCCTTCTTGGACACCAATCACAATAGCATCATAAAGATTCTTTCCTCTTGGCCACATGAGAAATTCACCATCAATAAAAGTGACTCCAAATCCTTTCTCTTCCAATGCTGAGATGGAAAGGAGATTTTTATTCAAACCGGGTACAAACAAGACATCCTTTATCTTCAAGGGTTTTTTGGAATATAACTTGTAGGAGGTTTCTCCTACTCCTTTGATGGGATGTTGATAGTCATCACCGAGCTTCACCTTATGACGTGAATGTTTTTGAACCAGATCTGAGAGAGAATCTTTGTAATCAGTCATGTGCTTAGAAACACCACTATCAACAAGCCATGTGTCACTTCCATAAGTGACTTTTCCTGTAAGATCTTATATCAATACATGTTCTTCACTTGAATCATACTCTTTTTTTATTTTCTGAGAAGGTTCCTCATCTTCTATGACATGAGCATGATGTCTATTATTTTGTCCTTTTCTGGACTGATCTTTCTTGAGAGGACAATTTCTTGCAATGTGTCCCATCTTCTGGCAGTTGTAATATTTGTAGCTTGAGTAATCCTTTTGACACTTTCGTGAATTTTGAAACTTCTTGGGGGGATGATCCTCTTTCCCACTCTTTCATTTTTCTACATGTACTACTAGAGCTTGATCATGATTTCCCAACTTCTCATCTCTTCCTTCCAGTATAGCTTCTTCCTGAGTGCAATCTTCCCACAACCTGTTGAACTTCGTTAGCTTTCTTCTAGAATAGATTCATTGAATAAATGATTCCTAAAATTTTGGGAGACCATTCAATGTAGTCATTACTATATCCACTTATTCAAATGTGTCTCCAATATCTTAAAGTTGTTCTTTTATTTGAGACACCCTTGTGAAGTAATATTGAATGGTTTATGAATTATGCATCTTTTCATTCTTGAGTTGTGTCCTCAAGGTCATATTCTAGTTGATATTATTTCCTTCATACAATTGGGATAAAGCATCAAACATTTGTTTCGAGGTATTTAATGATGATACATGTGGGATCAAGTGATCCTTGATAGAATATGCAATGATCCTCTTTGCCTTAATTGAATTCTTTGTGTGCTTCACCTTAGCTTCATCTCCCTCTGTCTCTGCAAATTCTTCAATAAAAAATTATAGATCATTTTCCTCTAGATTGAACATCACTCTATACTTCCATGCTTGGAATTTGTCAACACCCTCAATCTTTTCATCAAGATTAGTACTGATAGTCATTTTTCCCCGAGAATTGGAAATATGACAAAAACATTAATATTTTGTAGAAATGGAATTTGAACTTACCAGAGGGTGTGTTATTCCAAGGAAACCTCCTTTATCCAAGATTCAACTTCAACTCGGCCTTTAAATTCCATATGCCTTGACCTAGGGTTTTATGAGAAAACCCTAATTTCCCATCTTCATAAATTTGTAGATCTGATCCGGGAAAAAGATGCAACCTACTTAAGCGAACTTCTCGGTCGGTTCAATAAGTGCTCAACGCGCTTGAAAATGGGGGAAACTGAGGACATTACTTTCAGTGGTTAGACTATTATGAAGGAAACCAAATGCAAGATACCAGATATAATAAATATGCAGAACAAAAATAAAATGATAGAAATGGTAGAATAACAGTAATATAACCAGCATAATCTCCACAATAACACATAAATGATATAAGAACAACAACAGAAATAACACTTTGATTCAGAAAGAAATGTTCACGGGCCTCTTCGAGGGGGAAACCTCTAGTCGAGCAGCACTATGTTACAATAATCTCCAAGCTAGGGTTTTCATACCCTCGACCCTTATTTATACTAAATATGTCTATCAACAGAAGCATCTAGAGGAAGATCCTTCTAGAAGCAAAAGCTTCTATTAGGTCTTCTTACATCCGCCTTATTCTATTTTATTGAAATGCATTATTAATATTGACCTTTATTACATCTGAATATATTGATCTACCTATGTGCGGGTTAGGACCCGAACATGTCCGCCCCCTTAAAAACAATCTTTTCCTCAAGGCTTGAGATGTGGAAATTGTTGCAGAATGGTAGTTGGTTCCCAAGTGGCATATGCTAGAATCGTATATTTCCACTGGACTAGCACTTCCTTGATGGTTCTCTGACATAGGTGACTCTCACGCTAGTCCAAAACTGCTTCTAGTTGTAGCCAAATGGATCCTTCTTCAGCTAACTCTGGAAGGTTGGTTTGAATTTGGCACCTAGGTCCAATCACCTTCTTTAAGCATGAAACATGAAAAATAGGATGTAGCTTCGACTGACTAGGCAGAGCTAACTGATATGTGACTTGTCCCACATGCTTGAGAAATGTATAAGGACCATAAAATTTTGGCGCTAGCTTCTGACAATGCTCAGCCTTGAGGGAAGTTTGCTTGTATGGTTGCAGTCACAGAAACACCTGATCCCCTTCTGCAAATTTATGTTCAGAGCGACCTTGATCTGCTTGTTGCTTCATGTGATTCTGTGCCATGACCAAGTTCTCTTTAAGGGTACGAAGAATATCCTCTTGAACTGTAAGTTTTTGGTCAACCGCCTGGACCTTCGAGGTACCTGGTAAGTATGAGAGAACTGAAGGTGGCTTATGTCCATATACCACTTCAAAAGGAGTCATGCGAGTAGATATATGGCACGAAGTGTTGTACCACCATTCATCTAGGGGTAACCATTGAGCCCACTGATGTTTTTTTTCAGAGGAAAAAAACCTCAGATATGTTTCCAAACACTTGTTGACAACTTCCATTTGACCATCAGTCTAGGGATGATAAGTTGTGCTGAGATGCAATTGGGTGCCCTGTAGCTTAAACAGTTCTTGCCAAAAATTCTTGTGAAAGTTGGGTCACGATAAAAAACAATAGAGTGCGGCATGCCATGAAGCTTCAAGACCTGGTCCATGAAAATTTGAGCCACCGTGGATGCAGTAAATGGGTGTTGAAGAGCACACAAATGAGCATACTTGGAAAGGCGATCCACAACCACCATTATGACTGATTTATTCCCTGATTTGGGTAAGCCTGTAATAAATTCCATAGAGATATCCTTCCAAATAGCAGGTGGAATCGGAAGCGGTTGTAGTGTTCTCAGATATTTGACTATTTCTCCCTTGTTGCATTGACACACCTCACATTTAGCGACAAAATTACGGATGTCCTGTTTCATACCATCCCCAAAAAAAGAACATTTGACCCTGTCATATGTTTTGGTGAACCTTGAGTGCCCTATTGTGGGTGTAGCATGAAGCTCAGAAAGTACCATGGATTTAAGCTTTGATTGTTTACTTAAATACAAACGGCCTTTGTATCGAAGCTCATCCTGGAGCCAAGAGTACCCTGGGGGAGCCAGAGCATTGGTCTGCAATTGTTGGATCAAATGCGAACTTTTGGGATCTTGAATCCATTCCTGGCCCACAACTTGGAGCCAATCGGGTATAATGAAGGAAAGACAAAAAAGGGATCCTTCTTCTTCATATTTTCAGGACAGTGCATCCGCCACTACATTATCTTTTCCCTTCTTGTAAATGATCTCATAATCATATCCAAAGAGCTTAGTCACCCATTTTTGTTTCTCCGGGGAGGAAATGCGTTGTTCTAGAAAGTACTTGAGGCTTTGATGGTCGGTCTTAATTTGGAAGTGTTGCCCCAAGAGATAAGGGTACCACAGATCAACGGCATGCAGAATAGCCAACATTTCCTTTTCATAAATGGGTTTTCCCAGATTCCTTTCAGACAGTTGCTTGTTGGTGAAGTCCAAAGGTCGACCCTCTTGCATAAGGACAGTGTCAATTCCTTATCCCTGAGGCATCACATTCCAAAACAAAGGTTTTTGTAAAATCGGGAAGGGTCAGAACTGGAGTGGTGCACATGGTCGTCTTCAAGGTTTGAAAAGCTTGAGCAGCAGTTGGAGTCCAAGTGAAAGAGTTATTTTTTAGGAGAGCAGTGAGAGGTGTTGCAATCTTTTCGTAGTTCTTAACAAACTTGTGATAATACCCTGTTAAGCCCAGAAATCCATGCAATATTTTGAGAGTCTTTGGGTGCAGCCAATCTTGCATAGCTTCAATCTTTTTTGGATCCACCCTGACGCCATCCTTGCCAACCAGATGACCCAAGTATTCTACTTTTGAGGCACCAAAAGCACATTTAGATTGTTTCAGGAAAAGTTGGTGCTGAGAGAGTAGATGGAGAACTTGATCCACATGAGTAAGATGGTCTATCCAGGTTTTTCTATAGATGAGGATATCATCAAAGAAAACTAAAACAAAATGACAAAAAAAGGGATGGAAGACATGATTCATGAGACTTTGGAAGGTGGAGGGGGCATTACACAAGCCAAAGGGCGACCAAAAACTCATAGTGGCCCTCATGAGTGCGAAAGGTCATCTTGGGAATGTCTTCCTCTTTCATACATATCTGGTGATAGCCCGAGTGAAGATCAAGTTTAGTAAAGAATTGGGCACCACTCAATTCATCCAGGAGGTCATCAATGACAGGAACGGGCAATTTTTCTTTAATGGTCAGTTTGTTGAGGGCATGGAAGTTAGGACACATTCTCCAAGAACCTTCTTTCTTCAAGACCATGACTACAAGAGAAGAGTAAGGGCTCGTACTAGGGCGGATAACACCTGCATTAAGGAGGTCCTCGACCATTTTCTCAA
>JZKD02S1663347.1:30458-43153 GCA_000966675.3 Picea glauca
CCTTAAAAATCGCCAAAATTTTATAAAAACTATATAAAATCCTTAGAAATTTGAATATTTTTACAAAAATATCGCCAATCATTTATAGTTGGCATATGAAAGATTAGTAAGATTCGCCAAGGTTTATACATTTTAAAATAAATTTCCATCCTTAAAATCATCCCTGAAGGTATGGGAATGGGAGGAATGTTCGCCTTCAGTCTTTGGAGGTGCTTCAGATAAAGGGTCATCTGTAGGGATCTTCAGTTTGGTGCAGAGTGATGCAAAGACAGATTCAAGCTGGGTGGTCAGTTCTTTTTTTACTTCCTCCATTGAGGACTGCATGGTTATATTTATGGTTGTATTGGTGGATGAATCGATGGAGGCAACAGTAGCACTGATTTGTTTCACTTCTTTTTGGGTCTCAAGGAAACTAGATTGCAAGGTGTTGATGTGATTTTCCAGAACTTGGCTATGGGTGTGGGCCATGAGGATGGGTGAACTGAAAATGGGCGGGCGGGGTCAAAAAAAATTCTGAAAAAAGATATGGATGAATGTGATAAGGGCGAAGAGATGAATCCAATGGAATAGGTCTCAAATAATGGTGAAAAATTTTCTAGACTTTTTTTTTTTACACATGCGAAGTTATACTCCGTTCTGAAGAATATTGCAGTGATGAAATCCCCAAATGCTTAACCAGAAAGAAATGTGTATTTACTNACATGCGAAGTTATACTCCGTTCTGAAGAATATTGAAGTGATGAAATCCCCAAATGCTTAACCAGAAAGAAATGTGTATTTACTGGGCAACCCGAACATAGTTACACGACAATAGATCTGGTCTGTTTTAATTTGTTTATGTTTCTGTCCCCCAAGGGTTAGGTATTCAAGGGTTCTACAGACAAGGGTTTTCCCTGTGCTATAGCTCTATGATATACGTGTGGGGTCCAATAGTAGTACTCGGGCCAATATATCAGGGCACTAACTAAGGAGGATAGACTGTACCCTTATCTGTACTACTCGACTACCCAGGTACTAGAGAGTATCTTCTCGAGTGTTGTTCTCGGTGACACTATAGCAGTCCGACGACCGATAGGTTTATCTAAAGAGGGCTTCAGAAAATCTAGGTCAATCCGTACACATGTGCTATCTGATGCACTACCACTCGAAGGGGTACCAACAGGGGTTACAAGGGTGGCCAATAGATGTGCGCTTAAGAACCACTTGTACTTCCTGCGTGTATGAATCCCTCAACCGCGGGTTTATGCACGTAAAAACATATATTTGTGGCTTAAAGACGTCGGAATACGTCTCTACCCTGAAAAAAAATTCCCACAATTTCTTCCAAGGAAAGTGCTCTGATACCACTTGCAAGATACCAGATATAATAAATATGCAAAACAGAAATAAAATGCTAGAAATGGCAGAATAACATTAATATAACCTTCATAATCTCCAAAATAACACATAAATTATATAAGAACAACAACAAAAATAACACTTTGATTCAGAAAGAAATGTTCACGGGCCTCTTCGAGGGGGCAACCTCCAATCGAGCAGCGCTCTGTTACAATAATCTCCAAGCTAGGGTTTTCATACCCTAGACCCTTATTTATACTAAATATGTCTATCAAGAGAAGCATCTAGAGGAAGATCCTTCTGGAAGCGGAAGCTTCTATTAGGTCTTCTTACATCCACCTTATTCTATTTTATTGAAAGGCCTTATTAATATTGACCTTTATTACATCTGAATATATTGATCTACCTATGAATGGGTTAGGACCCTAACACCAACTTTGATACCATGTTAAAAGTTTAATATGCTCGTTAAACCATAGACAATGTCACATCATTGTCACCTAACCATAGGCATTAACATATGCCACCACCGAGTGTAGTAACCTTTTATTAGATAGAATGATTATGGCAAGTCCACTCTAGAACCAACAGATAAACCCTAACCAAAAATACCACTGTTGTTGCAATAGCAGAATACCAAGAGAATGTACCTATACTAATAGAAGTGTACCTTTACCAAGAGAAGCACACAAGAGAGATACCAAAATGACTAAGAATACTCCACAACAACTGTTGCACTACTCTCTCCAGACTTGCGCCTCCTTCTGCTGCAATTGTTGCTCCTTATACTTGTATACTAACTGAGAGAGTGAGTGAGTGTGTCTAAATGAGCTAAGGCGCCTCCTTATTTATACTATTTTGTCCAAGTGACTTTTCCAAGTGGGATCGACTTCTCTTTCTGGGGCCTTCTATTTCTTTATTATTATTCTCCTTGGGTTGAGTTCTCTTCTAGGGGTTCAAGCTATCAAGAAGTGGAAGCACTATCTGATGGGAAAGGAGACCATCATCCACATAGATCACCAACTACTACATTATTTTCAAGACTAAAGTAATCTACAACAAACTAGACATTACAATTGGATGGGGCTTTTCCAACGATTTCATCTAGTCATCAAGTATAAGAAGGGAAACACAAACAGGTTGGCATACATGCTTTCAAGGCCGCCCACATCCAATATTACACCTTTGGGAACTCTGATGCACATGGATACTTTTACCCATGATGCATATAGAGAGGCATACATAGAAGATGAGGACTCCAAGGAGGTGTTTCGATATCTACAGGGCCAAATTCTTATAAAATAAGGTGACACAAGGATGACTATCATTCCCAAAATTGGTTACTCTACAAGCTCAACAAGTTCCATGTCCCTAAAGGTGAACAACTACAACTTATCATAGAGGCTCAAACCTCCAAGGTTGCAGGACATTTTTTTGTTGGGAAGATAGTTTCCAACTTACATATTTATGTGTACCATCCCAAAATGAAAGAATATCTATCATGATATATTAAAAAATGTATACTTTGTTGCACCAACAAGCCTAGTAATAAGAAACAAGGTCTATAACATCCCTTATATGTACCCACTCAACCATGGGAAAGTGTTTCCATGGATTTTGTGGGAGGTTTACCAACAAACAGAAAGGGACATCACTATCTATTTGTGGTAGTTGACAAGTTCCACAAGATATGCATTATCATGCCTTGTAAAAATACCAACAACAAACATGTTCTTTGAACATGCCTAGGTGCACTTTTGGATACCAAGGAGCATCATCTCAGACATGGATACCATATTTCTCAATACACTTTGGACTACAATGTGGGAGAATATGTACACTAAGTTGAATAGATCTACAACATTCCATCCACAGACAGATGGGCATTCAAAATAGTTAGTAGGAATTTGGTGCAGCTTTTAAGGGGTTGCAATTAGAAGCATCTCAAAACCTGGGATGAAAATACAATCTACATAAAACACTCTTATAATAGATCAGTCCACACTTCTACTAGTTAGTCACCTTTTCAAACTTGTTTTGTATATTTTCCACCTTCACCCTTGGATGTTATATATGATAGGAAGGAGGAGTGAGGGAGGAACTCATAGGAGATGCATTAAGAGCATATTTTTTTTTATAACATTATTCAAATCCATTTGCAAGTACAAGATACATTGAATAAGTCATAGAAAAAATACAAGGCTAGACATGATCAACATAGAGCCAAGAAGCCATTCAAAGTGGGAGACAGAGTTTGGCTACAGTTAAACAAGGAAAGACTACAGGGTCTTGGTAAGAAGATCAAGGCTTTGCAGTATGGACCTTTCAAAATATTGGAGATGGTGGGAGATAATGCCTATAGACTCAATCTACCCCCATACATGCACATTTACTAAATAGTGAATGTGGAGAATCTCAAACTCTACGAGCCTTCCATGTTGGATCAGGAGGAGGAGCAGGTCCTACCTTCCATAAAGGACTTAGCACTAGATTCTAAGGAAAATTTGGCAGAGAATTGTTTTTTGTAGAAATGGTCCAGAAATACAAGACGAAGATAACATGACATTTGGAAGATTGGATTGAAAGGAAAACTTCTAGGTAAAGCAAATTGGTACTCTAGGGAGAAGGTAAAGGAAAATTTTCCTCACCTCATTTAGTAAAGCTTTTGGGGACCAAAACCCACCCTAAATTGGGAGGTATGATCCAGATTGGATAATTATATTATTTTTCATCTATCTTGATGTTGTTAGGGTTGAAAAAAATGGAGGAATCGGCTTAAAAGGTCATTTTAATGGCAGGTTCTAGTATGGAAAATTGTGGTTTGAAACCTTCTGGATCCATTTTGTGGCATCAAACGACATTTTTTTGGGGTCAAAAATTTCCTTCTTCAACAATCACCCTTGATGTTATTATACACATTTTCCAATGGTACAAAAATTGTCTCAATCGAAGCTCATATGAAAAATTTATGCCTATCGTAATTTGACCTACTATTTTGAACACCATGGTACAAGTGGATGCCATGTCAGGCCCCATTACTCACGCATATGTGGCTAGGCATGTATGGAATTTCAAAAATATCATAGAATGTCCAAAACCTTATCACAATTGAGGGTTGAGGAAGTCAAAATCCTACCCTAGATGGCTATCATGCAATTTTAAATACCATGCCACTAGGAGGAGAAGGGGTTCCATTCTTTAGCATTGTATTTTTTCCATAGTTGAGAAAAGCACCTAGGAGTGGTATTCTGAAAGAATAATAGAGGAGGTGAGATTATGTAGCAGCGATACATTCCAAAATGTCAAAGGAAACTCCACAAAGAGTGTCCCTTTCTTTGTACTTACATTTAAAGAAAAGAGAGCAGAGAAACCTCACCTTCTAGATGGGTTTTCTCCCGTATTGGGTTTCCCATGTTATATCTTGTGTTTGTCTGTGGATGGTGTGTGAGTATTTATTTCTATTCTCTATTTTTCGCATTTCAATTATTTCCTACATTTTAAGCAAAAAACCAGTAATTAAAGAATCTGAGATCTAAAGGAAATTAACCTTCACAATACATATTTTAGTATTTTATTATATTTGTTGAGACAAACTGTCCAATGGAATATCCACGGAAGTGTACAGATCATTTGATATCTCTAGGTGAATGGGCATACCACCTTCATTCTCTTGACTAAGAATAGTTTCCTGATCATGACTATGTTTGGTTTCTCAAACTCCATCTTCCTTCTTAATTCCCTTTGTGTGGAAAAAGGTCAAAAGAATATAATATTCCATGATAGGACTTCCATTGTAAACCATGCATGATGTTTCTCCCCTTAACAAGATCTTGGGACCCCCATATGGGTGCCGGGGGGGGCAGGTTATTTTGAAGGATTTTGAATACATTGAAGGTAGTCATTGAGTTTCTTTTTTTCTCAGTTGTAATTTCCTTCGTTTCTTCGTTTTGTCATTTAACCTAATTTGTTTTCCTCCCAGTAGAGATAATAGAGTTGGATTTGAGTAAAAGGATTTTACCAGAAATGGAGATTGTCTAGAAAGCTAAAACCTTCATCGAGACTCTTGACTATTGATTGTTACTTTTTAGATGTTTGGAATGCCACAAGGTTGGTCACCTAAGGAAAGCATGTCCACTAGCTTTGCATCCATTGAAAATGTGAAATAAGAACAAAATGGACTTTGTTGGCTTGTTCATGAAAGGTGACGAGTAGGGGTTTCTATCAAGCGACCCTATCAAGGAGTTTGGGGAAATTTAGGCTGAGTAGAGGTGGATTTTGATTGGATATCAGAGTTGGCTCAAACCTAGGAATGGTTAGGAGATGTCAGAGGGTTTCATGGGTTTGAAGTTCAAATATATGTTGACTCATTCCTCCTCCCTTTCAAAATTTTTTAGCTCGAGCTCTATTTCCAAAGGGTTTTCCTCATTCTATGCTCAGGAGGTTCACATGGAACCATCAAAGTAGGTGGATGAGGATGAGTTGAACCTTGATGTGTTAGGGGAGGGTTTAGGTGACTTAAGTTTTAATGCCTACCCTATGGAAAAAAAAGGCTCCCTCTCCCCCTCACTATTTTTTTGTGCAACCCTCTCCTCAGTATCAACTTCGATCACATAAAGATAATGTTTTGGAAAAACTAGGGGTAGTGTATGGAGGCCTTAATAAGTGTGTGGATCCCTTGTGGCACCCTAGGTGCAAGTCGTTTTTGTCAAAATATAAACTCAAAGCATCGAAGAATGTGTTGCAAGGTAGGAAACAGATCATAGCTACGGAACTTAGAGTACAGAATCCCTTAGTTTCAGTTCCTCTATGACTATTTTATCCTATAATGTGAGAGGGGTGGGGGGAAATCTGAAAATATTATCCCTCAAATGAGTGATAACTTTTTATAAACCCGATATCCTTCTATTGCAAGAAACCATGGTTGTTGGAGCTAAGGAAATCAATATTTTGTCCCCTTTTCATCTTGATTGGAATTTGTGTGCTTAGGATGAAGATGGGTTGTTTTGTGGTTTGTTGACCACCTGGAATTCTTCATTTACAACATTTAACACAAGTTTCTATGTTTCAAGCTTAGTCCTAGAAGGGTAAGCCAAATATTTGGGGAGGGTGTTAAATATTATAGATTTATATGGTCCATATGTGGATCATAAACTATTTTGGGATACTTTGGTTGAGTAGGGGACTTTAGGGAATCAAAATCTCATTATTGGTAGAGATATGAATTTGAAAATTTCTCGAAGAGAGGTGTGGGGGGATTCAGCTAGGATGGATCCCTTGGCTCAATACTTTCTACATTTTTTTGAATCTGCTAAGTTGCTTGATGTGGAACCTATTCCAATGGCTTTGACCTGGAGAAATGGAAGGCATGGGAAGGAGGGGTTTCTAAACATCTTGATAGGTTCCTTTTGGATAAAGGTTTGTTGGATAATTTCAAGCGATACAGATCTTATATTGGGACATATATATATTATAATCATTTTCCTATCCCACTTCAAATTGAGGATGAAAATGGAAAGCCTATAAGGCCTTTCAAATTCAACCATGTCTTGTTAAAAGAGGAGGAATGTCACTGGCTAGTGACATATAATTCGTGTTTCTTTAATCTTGATTCTGAGGATTTTGCAATGACCCAATTCGTTGAAAATATGAAACTTATCAAATGGTTAACGACTGAGTGGGACAAGAGGCAGAGGGATTTAAATAATGAGGAGGGAAAGAGTTCTAGAGGGATTTGAGATAGGTCTTTCTTGTGAAGACTAGAGAGAAAATAGAAAGGTTGTTCTCTCATAATGGGACATGACTTTTTTTGAAGAAGAATGGGAAAAAATCAGAAGTCTTGAGGAAAAAAATCTTAGATTTTGGGTATTGAGGAAACCACATGGAGATTGAAAATATATGCGATCTGGTTGGAGGAGGGAGATATAAATACAATTTTTTTTCACAAATTTGCAGCCCATAGAAAAGCATTGAACACCATTTGGGAACTCAATGCACTGGATGGATCCAAGCTCAAATCTTTCAAGGATATTTTGACAGTAAGGAAGGAACATTTTGAATCTTTGTTTGAAGAATTGAAGGGGAATCATATAGTCGAAATATATGAGGGTTATATTATTGTTTCCCGTATATTTTGACCAAGAATTGAATCACAAATTGGGTGCACTTGTTACAAAGGATGAACTAATGGAGGTACACAATGGTTTTAAGAAGGAAAATATTCCAGGCCTAGATGGGTATACTTTGGATTTCTATCTTGGTTTCTTTGTTTTACCATAAAACAATATCCTTAGGGTGGTGGAGGAGTCTAGGGTCTCAAGAAAAAATCTTTGATGCTCTCAATTCAACATTTATTTCTTTAATTCCCAAGAAATCAAACACTTCTTCATTTGACCACTTTTGACATATATCATTGTGAAATATCCTATATAAAGTCATTTCCAAACTCATCACCAATAAAATAAAAGGGGTGTTGTCTACCTGTATATTGGAAGATCAAATCAGGTTCCTTTTCAATAGGAAGATCTTGGATGCTATCGACAGTATTCAGGAGGGGCTCCACATTATTAAGCTAAAAACTATTTTGGAAATTGTCATGAAGCTTGATCTGGAAAAATTCTATGATAAGGTAAATTGGAATTTTGTTAGATTGGTGCTACTTCAACTGGGAATGAGCGTGGAGGTAGTCAATTGGATTATGGGATGTGTCTTGTCGATAAACTTTGTAGTGCTTATCAATGGTTCCCCCTCAAGTTTTTTCAAAGCTACTTGGGGCCTAAGACAAGGATTTCCATTATCTCCTTTTCTATTTATGTTGGTCAAAGAGAGTCTCAATAGACTAATTTCCTCGGCTAGCCATGAAATTTCAATTAAGGGTGTTCTAGTTGTCGCTTAGGTAAAATTAACACGTTTACAATTCCTAGATGATGTTCTCCTTTCTGGGACAGGTTTAGTAAGGGGATGAAAAACCTTTAATAATCTCTTAAATACATTTTTCCTAGTCACCGGAATGGAGATTAGTACTAATAAATCTCTCATTCTTTACAATTATTTTTCGACAGAGGTGGAAGGCCAGATCTGGCTTATGTTTTCTTTCACGGTTGAGCCTGTGGACAATGGCCTAAAATATTTAGGATATTTTCTGAAGCCCTTTGACTATAGATTTTTTGAATGTATGTGGTTGTACAATAAATTTGAGGAGAATATTGGTTGTTGGTGCCATAGATGGTTATCTATTAGAGGAATACTTTCTCTACTTAAGTTAGTGCTTGAGAGAATCATGTATATTGGCTCTCACTGGCACATGTGCCAAAGAGTATACTAGAAAAAATTCAGGTGGAGTGATGTTTAATTTTCTTGTGGTCTGGTAAAAACCAAAAGGATATCATACCAATGGTAAAATGGAACAATTTGGATAAACCAAAAAAGGATGGGGGGTCGAGATTAAAGAACATATATTTATTTGGTGAAGTGTTGGAAACTAAAATCCTTTGGTAGATGTTGTTCAATGAAGGCTTGTGAGGTAGAATTATTAAGGAAGAATACTTCAACTCACATACTATTGAACAAGGGATTAGAATTGATCCTAGTCTAGAAAAGGGGCATCGAATATACATAAGGGGTTGGTCAGATCGTTCCTATTTCTTGGCTGGTGGGTGGCATGGAAAGTAGGAAGGGGGGGTCAAATTAGGTTTCCTTAAGACCCGTGCATTGGAGTAGCTAGTAACTATGTGTTTTCCTAGGATTTGATGTATTTTTTAAAAGACCAAGGCTTCTCTACACTTGCATATGTGGGGATACAGTGTCCCCAAAGCGCAATTTTGGCTATTGGTAGAGGATCTTGGCCTTCATGGGGACTCAACCTCTGAATGGAGAGACTACCCTAGAATCCTTTCATGCAATGTAGTCTTCCTTACTGACGAGGAGGATGTGATAGTATGGACATGGAATATGGAATTAGGCACCCTTACTGCCAAGTTGGGCTATGAAGCCATTTCTTATACACTAGATAGTGGTGAAAGAAAATGATGGTGGTTGTTAATTTGGAAACATAAGTGTCATTTTATGACTCAAATATTTACTTGGTTGGCATTATAAAACATGATTATGCCCTAGGATAATGGGAGAAAATGTGGTTTGCAAGGCCCAAATACGTGCATTTTTTACAAGGCTAATGAAGATTCGGTCAATCGCCTTTTCATATTTGATCTTTCCTTTCGTGGTGTAGGTTTGAAATGATGTGATTAAGTTGTTGAATTTCTGATTCAGGTGGATAATGGTGGACAACCACCTATTCCACTTGGACCCCCACCATTGCTTCTTTCATTTTTTCAATTTCCGCATAGTTTACTATTTTTAGCATTTTTTTTGGGTCCTGAACTTTCGAAGTCGTTTTGAGGCCTTAAACGATGTTTTTTGGGAAAACGAGGAGAAACATGGATCATAGATCGATTTTTCTCACCCAAAAGTTGTATTCCTCGGGTATATCTTTCTAACGAGGTATGGAACGCATCAAATGGAGATCCTATGCCAAAGTTATGTCCCCGGGAAGTTGATGTACCAACTTACCCAAACGGGGCCCATAGTCTTGGCGTTTCATCTCCTAGGGTTAGGTATTTGGATTCTTAGGGTTTTCCATTGTTTCTCAATAATAATAGGCCTTCGAGCCTCATTGTAACACAGTTTAGAGGCCAATAGCCGCCACATCTCTTCTCAGAGATAAGCTACCAGCGCCCTAGCTAGTTTATTTTCATTCTATCTGTAAGCATATTCCAGTCATTTGTTATTAATGAAATGAAGTCTTATTTCCACTGCATCTCTGTGTTTATGTGTATTTATGTATTTCATTTTCTTCCTACATAAATATGGATCAATGGTATCAGAGCGGTCTGCTCACTCTCCATCCTTCTTTGCATGTCCCCAACGAGGTATAAGGAGTTGGGGCTCGATTTGGTTGAACCTTTGCAAGATCAACCTCGCAAACCCTGACGACCGCCCATGGGGGAAAAAAAGAAATATGAGGGAGCAGGATATCCTATCAAAATGTTGCTCGAGGAAGCCCTCAAGAAACAAAGGAACGCTCTGATGGACAACTTTGCCCAGATTCTTCAACGGATTCCCACTAGCGGTGCATCGACATCCAACGACTACTCTGGAGGCGCCACTCCTTTTAAGGTACAAGTAAACTTTGAAATTCCCATATTTGAGGGCCAAATAGATGCAAATGTCGTAGATAGATGGTTGAATATGTTAGAAGGATATTCCTCGTTTCATGACTTTTTCGACCGAGAAAAGATTATTTTCTCACTCCTCAAAGTCGCCCCCCATGTCAAGGACTAGTGGGAAACCTACTCGGAGCAACAGGACGAGGGGGAACCCTCTCTGTTCTCGGTCGCACCCACTTGGAATTATTTCCAAGACGCCATCAAGGAACAATATTATCCCATGGGGAGCTATGAGGACAAATACATACAATGGACTACATTGCGGAAGCAAAGGGACCAAGATGTGCATGAGATGACAAATTTGTTTCATACACTATGCACAAAGTTGGATATCAAAGATTCAGAGAAACATTTGGTGTTAAAGTACCACAGTTGTCTGCACAGATACATTCAGGAGGAAATGGAGTTCCTCGACATCTCCTCGCTTGGTGTGGCATACCGATATGTAGCCAATATTGAGAAGAAGTTCAAACAAAAGAAGCGAGACTTTGGCTCTGCGAATTAGAAGCAAGGGAAAGGTACCCCCAAACTGCAGAACAAAGGACCAAGCCAAGGTGGGGCAGCCCAGGACAACCTGCCAAAGCCACAAGCAAATAACAACACCACAAATACAAAAAAGGACACGGGGAAGTGGTGTGAGTTCCATAAGAGCTCCACTCACAACATAAGTGAGTGTCGAGCCAAGCAGTCACTGGTAGCCGAGTTAAAGGATTTTGAATAGGATGCATGCTCCGACTCTGAATCATAACCTGACAAGGGGAATGATAGGGGGAAGCATATTATCGATGCAGAGCCCAATGCCACCGTCGCCACCATGAAGATCTAGAAGGAGGAACCAGAAGATCCAGAGGAGGCGGATCATCTCTTCCATTCCAAGATGTGGGTAAAGGGTTCCCTGTTGCAGTTCATTGTCGACAGCAGGAGCCAGAAGAAGCTCATCTTAGTAGAGGTCATGAAGCGGCTGGGCTTGTCGACCACAACACACCCACAACCATACACCATTGGGTGGTTGCACCAAGGACGGGACCTCTACGTCAGCCAACAATGTCACCTTCCCTATAGCATCAAGTCCTTCACAGATGAGGTATTATGTGACACTGCTCCTCTTGATGTTTCTGATGTATTATTAGACCAACCATACTTGTGGAAGCGACATGTTGTGTATGAGTCCAGGCCTCATGTCATTATTATCACTTTGGGCAATAAGTTGTACAGGATATCGGAGATAGCACCGCCTACCACCATCTCTTTGGTTACTGCAAAACAATGTAGTAAGCTCATTTCCAAAACCAAGAAATATGTTTTCCTAATGATCCGCCCTCAGGAAAAGAGGAAGACTGTGGCCATGACCTCTAGATAGGGCCCCACTACACGAAAAAAACAGATGGATAAGGTCATGGAGGAGTACGAGGACATCTTCACCTCCCCCGCAAGAGTGCCTCTACACTGCCAGGTCAAGCACCCCATCGATCTGACCCCAGGTGCGTCACTACCCAATGGACCCATCTATCAGTGCTCTATTCTGTAGAATGACAAAATCAAGAGGTAGATTCAAGAGTTGTTTCAGAAAGGTCACATCCGATCGATTTCATCACCCTGTGGGAGATCGATCGTGTTGGTGCAGAAAAAGGATGGGACTTGGAGACTCTGCACTGACTATCGGGCACTGAACAAGATCACTATCCAGAATAGGTACCCGATCCCACGGATTGATGACCTTCTGGACCAACTCAAGGGAATGAAATATTTCAGTAAGATCGACTTGAAGTCTGGGTATCACCAGGTAACAATTGAACCCTTTGATGTGTGAAAGATTGTCTTCAAATCCAAGGAGGGCCTTTTCGAATGGTTGGTCATGCCTTTCAGGTTGACGAATGCCCCTACAACCTTCATGAGGATAATGGACAACATCCTCCATCCATTCACCAACTCATTTATAGTGGTGTACTTGGATGACATTCTGATCTTTAGCCAGACTTGGGAAGAGCACCTCCACCACATCCAACAGGTCCTCCGAACACTGCGGCAACACAAGTTGTGTGCCAATTTGGAGAAATGCACTTTTGGCATGACCCAAGTTCAGTATCTGGGATACATTATTGATGAGTGGGGGGTGCATGTGGATCCAGCAAAGAT
>JZKD02S1663347.1:55554-88797 GCA_000966675.3 Picea glauca
CTACTTTCCACCTCTACTAGACACATCCGACATGGCAGAACAACTCACACCAACAGAGTTAAATCCAGACTACATGGAACAAGCCAAAATTGATCAGATCATGGATACACAAATCAAGCACACCCGAAAACAAAGGATACCACTATATTGAGTTGTCAAAGCAGGCCAACTCCTTCACCAAGGCAAGTGGTTCACGAGGGACCAAGTTTAGCAAAAGTTTCATCATCTCATGGAGGAACTCAACACAATGGGGACCATTGCTTCCTAAGGGGGGAGGAATGATCCAGGTGGATATTGGTGGCCACCCACCTATTCCACTTGGACCCCCACCATTTCTTCTTTCATTTTTTCAGTTTCTGCACAGTTTACTATTTTTAGCATTTTTTCGGGTCCTGAACTTTCGGAGCCGTTTTGAGGCCTTAAACAGATCGTAGATCAATGTTTCTCACCCAAAAGTTGTATTCCTTGGATAGATATTTTTAATGAGGTATGGAACGTGTCAAACGGAGATCGTATGCCAAAGTTACGTCCTCAGGAAGTTGATGTACCAACTTACCCAAACGGGGGCCATAGTCTTGGCGTTTCATCTCCTAGGGTTAGGTCTTTGGATGTTTAGGGTTTTCCATTATTTCTCAATAATAATATGCCTTCGAGCCTCATTGTAACACAATTCAAAGGCTAATATCTGCCACATCTCTTCTCAAAGATAAGCTACCATTTCCCTAGCTAGTTTATTTCCATTCTGTCTGTAAGCATATTTCAGTCATTTGTTATTAATGAAATGAAGTCATATTTCCACTGCATCTCTGCATTTATGTGTACTTATGTATTTCATTTTGTTCCTACATAAATCCAGATCAATTTCCTAGGTTATTGGGCTCATGATTCATTTGAGCAATATTTATAGCAGTGGGTGAGGGATCCATTGACCAGGTCCTTCAATGAACTCCCAAGCTATATCCTTTGGGGTATCTAGCTTCATCAGAATTGATCCATTTTTATGGCATAAATGGGATAAACAATTTGATTGCACATAAGATTTTAGTTTCCTACAAAGAAATGAGATTGAAATATATGTGTAATCTAGTCAAGCCACACTGCACTCCTACATTCAGTTATTCTATAGCTTGGATTTATTTCAATGGAGTCTGGCAGGGGTCTCTTGGTCTCTGCAAAGCTAGAATTGTACTACATATCTCATCTGACCACTCTTTTCATTTAAAGCAAGGTGTTGGTCCTGGTACCAATACTAGAGAAGAATTGATAGCCCTTTGGGATTTGATACATTTTCCCAAATACCAAGGTATCCAACATTTTCATATAGTTGGTGATTCCCAAGCAGTGGTCAATTGGATAAAAGGATCAACTTAGTTGGATAGTATCCTCTTGTATTATTTGAAATATTGTATCAAGGATATTCATGAATCTTTTATTTCTATATCTATAGATCACATATAAATGAATTTTAATGAAGTATTTGATGCCCTTTCTAAGGAATAAATCATCCTTGATGAAGGCCTATTGGTTTGCAAAGCATTTATTGGGGAGGTGGCTCGGCCATAAGTCTAGAGGCTTCTCTTTTTAGGACCATGTGACATTTTATTTTGGTTTTTAAGGTTTTGATTGATGGTTTTTGTAAGTGCAACATAGGAAGGACAATGTAAAGGTCTTTTCAAATATAATGTAGAACAATTTGAAGAGAGTGATGATAACAATTGAGAGTTCATTTTTGTTAAAACGTCTAGGCCTCATTGAGATTATCTACATTCCTTGTGAGTTGACCATCCAATGTATATTTTTATTTCTTTATGAAATAGAAAATATACATTTTTTTCCTTGGAAAAAAAAAATATAAAACACACAAACTCATTTTCCTATCATTTAAAAAAGTGGGATATTTATTATGTTTTAAAATTAAATTAACACACACACACACATGCACATACATATAGGAGGAAAAAAGTGTAATATTGTTTTTCAAAGTATGAAAAGTACATATTACATTCAACATTTGCCACAACACATATCCCATATAATATTATATCAAAAAGATTAACTTGATAGAAGCTAAAATAGACCATCCAAAAACACTATAAAAGGCATCAAAAAAACTAGCATAGAACTTAGATCCTAACATGTATCATAAACAAAAAGACCATAAAGGTCCATAGAAACATCATTTCATTCACATAGGAGGAGACAATCATAGGAAAGTTGGAGAAGGGTGTTTAGTGAACTCATCTTCATTGTATTCATACATATCAAGGATGCCAAACTTAGTTGTAACGCCAAGCTTGGACTATTGATCTGCTTTGCAATTTAGCTCCCTAAATATGTGCTTAAAAGAGATGTGGGAAAACCTATCCTTACACAAGAGAATTTGATCTATAATGCAAGAAAGACTTACATTTTGGAATATATAGTTTCCATTCACCATTTCAATGAGGAGCTCAACCCAGAGACTTGAAAAGACTGTAAGTTCATCTCCACTACAATTTTAAGTAGTGCTTCTAACGCATACAATTCATCCAAATTGTTTGTACCCCAACCCACCTGATGTGGAAATCAAAACAATGTATCGTATTTAAGTGTATAACTCCCCTAGAACCATAGGGACCTACATTTCCTTGAGAGTCTTCATCAAAGAAAGTCCATGCCATACCTTCATCAATCTTTGAGGAACCCACCTATCTAAGAATTTGTATGCTCACCTAGCCATTAAATTCCTAAAGAAATACTTTGATTCTTTAGAATATCTAAACAACATTTAGCACTTCACCCTAAAACAATGCTTTGTTCCTAGCTATGAATAGGCCCTAATTGAGTATCAAGGGAAAAACCCTCAATTCCTTAACCTATGTGTCCCTCCACCAAGAACTCAAAGATTCAACTAAAGACTAACCTTCCCATACCCCTAATCCACCAATCAAGTTTTAATTGTAGACCATACTTCCTTAGAGAAGTGATAAGCAGTAAGATGATGGGAAATGCCTTCACTTAGTTCCGTATAGAGAAAACTTAGATTAGGGTAATTTCAAGCTCTCTTTTGGAGCACATCCCAAGTTGGAACCTTATTCTCAAGCTCCATCCAAAATAACAATTTTATTTTAGAGGGTGCCCTTAGTTTATAAAATTGATTCCACCACCAGGCTGGTTCATATTACATATCATGGGAAAACAAGGATGTATATCCTAGTTTTACAACATAGTGACCATCAATTGAATTCCTAGATCACTTTAATTTATTTTTCCTAAGGTTAAATTTAACATTTATTAGGGATAGATCTTGAGTATAATCCTTCCATTCCACTACCAAGGAATGATTAAAACCTAGATCCTATAGGTATTTTCTTGTCCCTTCTCCACTGTGAAATCTAGTAATGTGAAAACACGTCTCTAAGAAAAGGCAGATTTTAGTTTTTGAGGTGTGTCTTTAATTCCTCTATCAAAATGTGGGAGCATTATCATCCTACCCATATATCGATCCTATTTATGAGATGGGAACCATCTAGTACCTACCAAGTCAACCAAGAACCAATAAAATGAAATGACATCACTAACACCTTCCATGTCATAGAATAATTTTTAAAATTGTTCATATGTGACGTTACCTAGTCTTCTACATTCATGGGATTCATATATTTATGTCTAACCACCCTATGCCACAACCTATTACATGTACACACTCTCCATGAAATTGTGGAAACTAGGACATATTCAAGCATTTAGATGTTGTTTTATCCCCCAACCCATGAAGTCTTCAGGTTTTGAGATATGTTGCCACTTAACCCAAGGGAAATAAGTTTCTCTCCTTTTCCATTATAAAGGAAATTAAAAAAAAAAAACATTTCCTAATATTTTTTTTGATACCAATGGGAATGTAGGAAATACCATGATAGTCAACCAAAATTGCTTCTAACACAGATTTTTCCAAGATTAGTCTTCCACCCAATCAAAGTCGCATATTGCACCACACTGCAATCATTTTTTCAATCTTGGAATATAACCAAATCCAATCATTATGTCCATATTCATTTGGATTTAAACATAATCCTAAGTATTTCAATCCTTTGTTGAAGACAATCTCCATCAAAGGAAGGACCTCCTTTATGGAAGCTTCATGAGTCCTAAGAATACCATTAAAAGATATGGATGATTTTTGACCATTTACCTCCATGCCAATTACTTTCATATACGGTTTCAACACCCCTTTGTATCTCAAAGCATCAATATAAGATCTATTATAAAACAATAGAACATCATCCACAAAATGTAGGCGTGTCAGAATAATATCCCTTACAATTTTGATCCCCATTAATCTTCTTACCTCCTTTAAGGATATAATCAGTGTACTCAAGACCTTCCACTATGAGTAGAAAGAATAGAGGGGATAGGGGCCAGCCTTGTTGAATACCTATAGAAGGACTAAGAAGTATATCCATTCACTAGTACAATAAGGGAAGTGTTATCCCCTAGCTTAGGGATAACTAAGGAGTTTATGTCTCGAGGCCCACAGGTCCTAGACATGGAGTACCGAGAGCCATATTGACTTGATCTTGGACCTGGAGGACCCATCCTTCTTCTTCCTCAATTCCTCCACCTTGTCAGCAACAACAGCATCCATTTCATTGGCCTGGTCCTCCAGTAGCAGTGGGTCTTGCTCCATAAGGTAATGAGTCAATGTATCATGGTATGTGTCACTTTGATTCTCAAAACATTTGAATATGTGCATTTAATTCTTTTACTTCTAACGTGTGCTTAGACCTTATGCCTTTCCACTTGTCCACAGCTAGGGGGAATGACAGGATGCCCTATAAATCTAGTTCCCATAGGCTTTGAGTTGCCACTAGGGGGGTTTCATGAAAGGTCATCGGCTGTTCCCACCATACTTACTACTTCATCTTTTTCCCTCTCATCCATCCCATACATTGGTCCCAGCATTGGTTTTTCCAAGCTAGCAAAGGGTTGTACCTTACCTTGTGGGAAGAAGGGGCTAAAGGCCTAGAGGGTAAAAGTAGCTGGAAAAAGATAAAATCCAAAATAAAAAAACCTTCATATGCATCGCCCAGGGATCTCTGAGAAAGCAATAAAAGGCTTCTCAGCAAGAAACACAGGGACTCGTAAAAATAATAAAATCAAGACCTAGTTGGAGGATAGGGGATCTCATCACGAGCCATCCTATTAGGTCCATGGCCATGTAGTTGTATGACACTACCATTTAGCTAATAACCACACCAGGGTAGTGTCTCTTGGTGGCATAGCCAAGAGAAAGGGGGTCTCATCACGAGCCAACCTTCTCATTTCCATGAAATGCTTATGGGTAACATTATCACCACTGGTCACCACACCAGGGCAGTGTCCCCTAACTAGTCTCTTGAAAGAAAAATAAATAAGATAAAAAGATAAAAAGGCATGAATGGGCTTGGAAACATTTGCATCCATGACAAGGTGCAACTCACCCTCTTCAAAGGCACCCACAGGTAAGCCATACATTCTCATGTCATCATTGCACCCATTTCTCAGACATCCCTTACCACCTCACCCACTTACATGGTATGGATTTGTCTTCACTCGAAAAAAATCCACATCCAATGAGAAGTAGCCCAATAGGACATCCTAGTATCCTCTCCAAACCTGGCTTGTAGAATATCATAACATCTTTGAGCACTTGTCTTGGAAAGGGGGTTTCATGCACATGTTTAAATAACTTGATTATTATATGTGATTGACGTTGATATGATCCATGTGACTTATGATCCCATGGAGGGCGTACTTTTTGTTGTTGCAGGGCCACACCCGACGGGCAGGTACACATGGGGAGATGATTAGTTCAAACCTCCATAGGGCTGAAAGCCCACCAAATGGATTTTGAGACCCCAACAGGGGTAGAGATAGATAAGAGGTTTGCACCGGAGAGAGAGCAGGACGTTCCAACAAAAACAACCCGTCAGGCCTAGACCCAAGGGGGTCTTTCCCTTCTCACTATGATGTAAGCCTTGGAAGTCCCATGACGTCACCCAACGTTTTGGACACTTTGGAGGCAGTTGTGTGCCAAGTGGCACGTGTGGTATGATCCAGAGGCCCAAGGAGGCCTAACATTTTTCTCATGGACGACAATGTTGAGCTAAGAAGTCCTAACGCCACCCTAAAAGGGAATGACGTCACATTTTTTGCTTGATTTAGGGTTTATTTATGTAACTGGCCATGTTGGCCTTTTTGACCTAATTTTGGTCATTGATATTGTATAAATAAGGGTTTTATCCTTTGTATTATTCATCATCTTTCACTCAAACTTAGTGAGGTGTGAAATTTGTGCTCTACTTAGGGTTTTATGACTGAAATTTAGTGCGCACTTGTTGGAGGAAGTTAATCGTGGACTATTTTGGCAATTTTCTTAGTGGAAGTGTTGAACTAGGGTTTATGCTTGATGATTCTTGATGAATGTAAGTGAAATTTCTGCAATTCTTCTTCATTGCATGGTTATAGTCATGTTTATATTTCATTTACATTGATATTATGACATTTCTTTCTTAAAACCCTAGGAAGTCTAGCACATGTTATTGTCCTAGCTTTAAGAGATTTTAACTACTAGATTTTGCCAAGAAGTCAATTTTCTTGAAGCTATTGCTAAGGGCCTTGCCATTGCAACACCCTAGCACTTATTGCTTCATCTTAGTTGTCACTTTCTTCATCACTGAGTTAAAGAGGGAGGAAAATTCACTAAAGCCTAGGGTTACCTATATCTTAGTAGAAATTCCCCCCTAGGGTTTGGTAGTTGAAGCCTTGGCTTACCAATACTTCAACTACTAATCTCTCATCATTTTCCTTCAAAAAAATTTTCCACCTAATTGACTCCATTTACCCTAAAGGAAATAATCTAAGACTTCGTATTGAGTGATTGACCAAAGCAACCGTCAAAACCTACACTTTAAGATTTCCACTAACTACTTCTAACATTAGAATAGCCTAACCTACTAACATTATTGTTGATGTTCTAAAGTAAGCTACAACCATAATTTGCAGCATTAAAATCTTCTAAAATCAATTGAAAAGTTGTTTAATGCATTACCTTGCTTGCCTCTGATAAATGCTAGTATTATGATGTTGATGATTTATTATTCTTGGTCATTTTGAATATATTCTAAGGCAATCATTGTGAAGTATCGTCTTATAAATATTTCTACTATAAATTTTTGTTTACTTCATCATTATATCCGCCAATTGATTTTATTGAGAAAGTTTGTGGTTTTGTGTAGTGCTAACGACAAGTTGTACTTGAAAAATATATAGTTTCTTGTTGCTTTGTTCCGGGAAGGTACATCTTGATATTACATCACTTCATTGGTTATAACCCCGAGACTTTCTGATCAGTAGTGACTTGTGAGAGGGGACCTTTTAATAGCCATCTTGACCTTGCCTTCTCAAACCTCAAGATCACTGGGGACATCTCCCTTGGGCCTTCAACCCTAAAGAGAAAGAGGAATCCTATTGAGGTGACAATGATAGGATAACCTCAAGTTATGCCAATTTTTTTTCCTTTTTACCTTTCCTTTGATCAAAGTACAAATTGTTAGATAACATTTTGGCATCGTTGTCGGGGAACACTAAGTCAATTCTCCTCAAGACGACACTTTTTGGTAAGCCTTTCCTCAAAATTATTTACTTTACAAAGCTTACCCGACAACTCCACTGAGGGTGATCCCCTCATTCCTTTTATAATTTCAAGAAAATTATCTAGTGACTTCATAAATGATGACCCGTAGTGGACGTCAGTACACACTCTCTTCCACGACTGTAATCCCTATTACCCCTAAAAATCCTATTACCATTGTAAGTCCTCCTAAATGGTCTCACAAAGAACTTTTTGGCCCTTTGGACTTAATGAACACCCAAGGAGGATTACATGATCTCCCCAAAGAGGTTGATTCCTGGATACCTAAATTCTTGGGAGAAGTAGGATCTTATGGCAACTCACACTGGGATAAGTTTTATGAGGAATATGAATTTCACCAATCAGGAAAAGTAGTATCTTATGGAAACTCACATTGGGATAAGTTTTATGAGGAATATGAATTTCACCAATCGGGAGAAGAACACCATGACACCTTCATGAGGCTTTTTGTAAGCTCACTCACCAGGAGTGCCAGAGGCTGAATTAATGGTCTCATGAATGGAAGCATCAAAACCCATGAAGATTTTGAACGAGATTTCAAGGACAAGTGGTGTAAAAAATAAAGTATGGCCTCCTTTTACTCTCAATACCTCGAAGTTTTCAGACAAACAGATGAAGACATTAGGGAATTCAATGATAGGTTCAACACTCTCATTAGCAAACTTCAGCCCGATTTTCTCCCAAAGAGAATTTCTCTCCAACATTACCTTAACTCCTTTGAAGGAACTTTTACAATTTACCCTCAAGGATCAATTACCTACAACCCTAGAAGAAGCTCAAGATGTTGCCTGCTAGATTGAAGAGAACCTTAAGTTTGACAGTGCCATCTATCAGGTCAATTTTTTAAACAATGATGACATCTAGGAGATAAATAAGTAAAGCATGGGAGGACTAGAGCATGACCTCCCAAAGATTCTAGAGGTAGAAAACAATACTTTCCATAGGAAATGGAGCACAGGTTTCTCAAACATGAAAGATGCCTTAAATTTTTCAAAACAACATGAACCCTCTGAGGATCTAAGTATCTCTGAAAGAATCACTCAGTTAGAAAGGTCACTATGACAAATCCAAAAGCCACTTTCTATGAGACCTCCTCAAACAATAAAATCTCATGCTCCAAGAGAACAAATTTGTCTGAACACTTTGGACCTACAAAATGTTGCAAGACAAGAAAATGATCCTAAACCTTGGTCATGAAAGGACTCCTATTTTTAACATTATCACCCAAAGGCTACGAATGAGAAACCTAATTTTGTAGATTCCATATTCACCTTGTTCACGCCAAGTAAAACCCAAGAAAATCAAGACATCAGAAAGCCTAGGATTGAATACGTTGGCCAAACAAATGAGAACTCAAGAGTAAAGCTTGAAGAGCCTCAGGTGTATACCAGCAATTTACCCTGACATTTCCCAAAACCTGACAATAATAGGACCAACATGAGCACTAGTATGACCTATATCCTACAAAAGGTTAAACGCATTCATGAAATGTTGGAAATACCTTCTTTGACAGAGCAAATCCCAAATGACCAGCTATCATCCGAAGAAACTTCCATGCTATTACAAACTGGTCATTTTGAGAAAAATGAGAAAACCCCGTTTCAAGGACATAGTGACTACAACTCAACAGATTCATTCTTATTTCAAGGTTGTCCCACTCTTCCCTCGACAAAAGAAGACAATATTAGTAAGGGAAAGGGTGACCATAATATTCCTAGCAATCACGAGAAAATATTGCACTAGGTAATGACGAGGTGTTTCATTTGCACGAAACATACATAAGGGATAGTGCTTTGGTGGGACCCCACCCCATCGTTCTGGAGAAAGAAACAGATACAAATTGGGGTGATTATCCTGACAATGCATCTGACATCTCTGAAGACTTGGATGATTATTCTTCTACACAAGAAGATGAATATTTGATGAGGTTTATAAGGAAAAGAGTTGGCTTTGTCAAATGGGAAGGGGATGATATAGGAACTAATAAAACACATGAGAAAACCAAATAAAGTCTTCCTTTATTTTCCCCTAATGATTTTCCTTTCGCTTCAGAGGAAGACTTCGATCAAATACAATGGCCAAAGAAGGAAGAGTATCAACAACTCCTAGACAAATACAAGAACAAAGAAGTTGGGACTGTCAAATTGTTAAAGAAAGAAGAATATGACATGTTGATCAAGCCATCCCAGCAAGAAGTCTTCACAGCATAACCCCACCCTACTCCCTTAATACAATACACTAGAGTTGTACAAGAAACATCCAAATTCAAGACAAAGGATTACAAAGAGGGAGATACAGTCTGGATGTGGGACACAAAGAAGGGAGAGCCTACTAATGTCAAGGGAAGTGCGCAATTTTGGCTTGGGCCCCTCAAAGTTGGAATAAATTCATTCGATGATGCCTATTATTTGTTTACATTGGAAGGAAGAAGGCGCCCATTACCAGTTAGCATGCACCTCCTCAAACCCCATCTGGGGGAACAGACTTGACTTCTCAGGTAACTACATGTAAGTAGGTAGACATTTGCATTCATTGTGTATACCATATGCATTTCATGCTAGAGTAGTTGTGTTTCTATTTGTATATATGCTTGCTTTCATTTTCTATATTATATATATATGAGTCAGGGGTGATATCACCACCCCAAATGATTACTAATAATCTTCTTTTGAGATCAAGCAGGTCACATGTTATGCCAGATATGTTGAGATTCTCATGCACTCTACGGTGAGCATATGTCCCCAAGTTGGAGCCAGATGTTATCCCCTAGCCTAGGGATAACTAAGGATATTATGTCTCAAGGCCCATGGGTCCTAGACATGGAGTACCGAGAGCCATATTGACTTGAGCCTGGCCCTGGAGGGCCCTTCCTTCTTCTTCTTCAACGCCTCCACCTTCTCAGCAGCAACAACATCCATCCCATCGGCCTGGTCCTTCAGTAGTAGTGTGTCTTTCTCCATGAGGTAATGAGTCTGGGTATCATGGTATGTGTCACTCTAATTCTCAAAACATTTTAATATGTGCATTTAATTCTCTTACTTCTAAAGTTTGCTTGGACCTTATGCCTTTCCACTTATACACACCTGGGGGGAATGGAAGGATGCCCTAGTAAGTTGGTTCCCATAGGGTTTGAGTTGCCACTGGGGGGGTTCATGAAAGGTCATCGTTCGCTCCCGCCATACTTACCACTTTTCATCTTTTTCCCTCTCATCCATCCCATACATTGGTCTGGGAATTGGGTTTGCCAAGCTAGCAAAGGGGTGTAACTTACCTTGTGGGAAGAAGGGACTAAAGGCCCAGAGGGTAAAATTAGCTAGAAAAGGATAAACTCCAAAAGAACAAAACCTTCATATGCTTCGCCCATGGATCTCCGAGAAAGCAATAAAAGGCTTCTCAGCAAGAAACAGAGGGACCCATAAAAATAATAAAATCAAGACCTAGATGGAGGATAGGGGGTCTCATCACGAGCCAGCCTATTAGGTCCATGGGCATGTAGCGATATGACACTATCATTCATTTGGTCACCATGCAAGGGTAGTGTCTCTTGGTGGCATAGCCAAGAGAAATGGGGTCTCATCATGAGTCAGCCTTCTCATTTCCGTTAAATGCTTGTTGGTAACATTGTCACCACTAGTCACCACGTCAGGGCAATGTCCCCTAACTAGTCTCTTGAAAGAAAAAGAAATAAGATAAAAAATTAAAAGGCATGAAAGGCCTTGGAAACATTTTCATCCATGAAAAGGTGCAACTCACCCTCTTCAAAGGAACCCACAAGTAAGCCATGCATTCCCCTGTTATCACTACACCCATTGCTCAAACATCCCCTACCACCTCACCCACTTACATGGCCTGGATTTTTCTTCACCCGGAAACAATCCACATCTAATGAGAATTATCCCAATAGGACATCCTAGCGTCCCCTCCAAACCTGGCTTGTAGAATATCATAACATCTTTGAGCACTTGTTTGGGAAAGGGGGTTTCATGCACATGTTTAAATAACTTGATTATTAGATGTGATTGACATTGATATGATCCATGTGACTTATGAGCCCATGGAGGGCATACTTATTGTTGTTTCAGGGCCACACCCGACAGACAAGTACACATGGGGAGATGATTAGTTCGGACCTCCATAGGGATGAAATCCCACTAGATGAATGTTGATACCCCAGCAGGGGAAGAGACAGATCAAAGGTTTGCACTGGAGAGAGAGGAGGACGTTCTACCAGAGACAACCCCGCAAGCCTAGACCCAATGGGGTCTTTCCCTTCTAACTATGATGTAGGCCTTGAAAGTCCCATGACGTCACACAATGTTTTGGACACTTTAGAGGTAGTTGTGTGCCAAGTGGCACGTGTGGTATGATCCAGAGGCCCAAGGAGGCCTAACATTTTGCTCCTCGAGGACAATGTTACCCTAAGAAGGCCTAACGTCACCCTAAAATGGAATGAAATCACCTTTTTTGCTTGATTTAGGTTTTATTTATTTCATTTAATGTAAAAACTAGATATTACATGTAGCTGGCCATGTCGACCTTTTTGACCTAATTATGGTCATTGATATTGTATAAATAAGGGTTTTATCCCTTGTATTATTCATCATCTTTCACTCACACTTAGTGAGGTCTGAAATTTTCTCCCTACTTAGGGTTTTATGACTGAAATTTAGTGCGCACTTGTTGGAGGAGGCTAATCTTGGACTATTTTGGAAATTTTCTTGGTGGAAGTGTTCAACTAGGGTTTATGCTTGATGATTCTTGATGAATGTAAGTGAAATTTCTGCAATTCTTCTTCATTGAATGGTTAAAGTCATGTTTATCTTGCCTTTACATTAAGATTATGAAATTGCTTGCTTAAAACCCTAGGAAGTCTAGAACATGTTATTGTCCTGGCTTTAAGAGATTTTACCTACTAGATTTTGCCAAGAAGTCGATTTCCTTGGAGCTATTGCTAAGGGCCTTGCCATTGCAACACCCTAGAACTTATTGCTTCATCTTAGTCATCACTTGCTTCATGATTGAGTTAAAGAGGGAGGAAAATTCACTAAGGCCTAGGGTTACCTACACCTTAGTAGCGATTTTCCCCTAGGGTTTGGTAGTTGAAGCCTTGGCTTACCAACACTTCAACTACTAATCTCTCTTGTCTTTGGCTCTCCTACTATCATCATTTTCCGTCAACATTTTTTCCCACCTAATTAACTCCATTTACCCTAAAGGCACTAATCTAAGACTTCTTATTGAGTGATTGACCAAAGCAACCATCAAAACCTACACTTTAAGCTTTCCATTAACTACTTCTAACATTAGAATAGCCTAACCTACTAGTATTATTGTTGTTGTTACTAAAGTAAGCTACAACCATACTTTGCAGGATTAAAAGCTTCAAAAATCAATTGAAAAGTTGATTAATGCATTGCCTTGCTTGCCTCCGATAAATGCTAGTATTATGATGTTGATGATTGATTATTCTTTTTCATTTTGAAGCTATTCTAAGGAAATCATTGTGAAGTACCATCTTATAATTATTGTTGCTATCAATTTATTTTTACTTCATCATTATGTTAGCCAATTGCTTTTATTGAGAAAGTGTGTGGTTTTATGAAGTGTTAATGGCAAGTTGTACTTGCAAAATATATAGTTTCTTGTTGCTTTGTTTCGGGCAGGTACATCTTGATATTTCATCACTTCATTGGTTATAACCCCAGGACTTTCTGATCATTAGTGACTTGTGAGAGGGTACCTTTTAATAGCCATATTGAACTTGCCTTCTCAAACCCCCAGGTCACCAAGGATGTCTCCCCTGGGCCTTCAACCCTAAAGAGAAAGAGGAATCATATTGAGGTGACAGTGATAGGATAACCTCAAGTTATGCCAATTTTATTTCCTTTTTACCTTTCCCTTGATCAAAGTACAGATTGTGCAATAATAGGAAGCATAATCTAAACAACCTTTAATCGACTTAACCACAACTAGGAAAAAACCAATATGGATCCAAATAAGTCTAATGGATAGCCAGATAACTCTGTCATGTGCTTAAAATAGGTTTATCTTTATAATGAAACTTTGAAGTTTATTGAATTTAATTGTATGAAGACCTTCCTATACTACATCCACTACATCATGTATTTTCTTACCACTTAAAAAACCAAATGTCTTGATGGAAATTTCCCTAGATAGGATGGGCTTCAATCTTCTTGTTAAAACCTTGGAAGTGATTTTATATATGGTATTACAAAGAGAAATCAATCTATAATCTTAATTTTATTTTTTATTTTTATTTTCGGGGGGGCATCCTTTAGGGGTATTGGGATAGAAAGGTAGTATTCATGGACCCCAATATTTTCCTCGATGATTTAAATTCTTCCATAATACCAAGAAAATCATCCTTGATCATTTCATAGAACCCTAGGTAGAACTCCATTGACCACTCATCAAGGTCGGGGATCTTATCCTTCTAAAGGGAATATATGACCTCTTTTAATTTCTCCTTCAAAGAAACCTCCATCAAAATGTCATTTTGTTTTTCATCAACATATCTAGGAAATTTTGAAGCAATATTTACCATCTAATTTATATTTGTTCTACCTAAATCCTTAAATAAGTTTTTAAAATAACTTACCCCTTCTATATAAATCTCATGGAAATTTGTCACCTTTGATACATCCTCCTCACAAATGTCCCAAATGGTGTTATTTACCCTCCTCATGTTTACATAATCATGACAAAATTTTGTGCTTTCATCTCCCCAATTCAACCAAACAACTCTACTTCTTTGTTTCCATTTTACCTCTTCCTGAGACAATAGATTTTTCTTAGCATCCTTTAGCTTCTTTAGCTCCAATAACTCATCTTCTCAAAAACACCATTGCAATTGTTTTCATTTATCTCGAAAGTATGAGATTCAATTACCACTTAGTCAACCTGAGAATTTTGAAAATTCTCCTTTTCCCACAATGTACTAGTTGATTTAACTTTTTTCAAGTTGGACTTGATCTCATACATTGCTAAATCATCTTTCCAGGATCATAACTACTCCATTCTCTTTTCATAATGTTCTTAAATTCCTCATCATTGAGTCAATGAGGGTTAAATTTAAAAGGCCCTAGGCTCTTTAAATAATTTCCTTCAAATTATAGAAAGATGGGAAGGAGACAGATGCACCCCATTCGCAATCCATGATCTATACCTCTCCATTGTAGACATCAACAACTCACTAACTAGGAATCTATCAATTTGCTTTATATTACCTTCCTAAACCAATCTATTATTCCTCCAAGTAGGAATGAGTTTGAGAGGTTCTACATCATATAAGTGAATCCATTATATTTCCCCCCCTGCCATACTTCCCTCTGAATCAACACAAAATTCAAAGCACCTCCTATTATTACAAAATCCTTTTTTAACTCTCGTGCCTAGAATTATTCATCCTAGTAAACTAGTCTATTACTATAGGGTCCATATCTATTACAAATAAATATTTCTTATCCATTTTGGGGGAGAAAAATTCCATCCATATGGTATATGGTGACATACTTGAGTTTCTTAACTTCAAATTATTATTCCAAGTGATAATTAAACCCCCTAACCTCCCATTGGAATCTTGAGCCAAGAAATCCCAATTTTCTAGTATACTTTTTAGAGATGCAATAACATATAAACTAATACATTTTGTCTCTTAAATTAAATAATTTTCGGGATATGTACAAACACCAACCTTTTAATTGCATTTTTTGGGGGGGAAGCATTAAAACCCATAGAATTCAATGGCATAACAATCATTTTGACACCTTCCTAGAGGCACACCCCACTCTAAGATCCCCATGAATTGTCTTTTGTTTCCCAAATTGAATCTCTCTCTCTACTTTGTGTTGTGCATGGTGTATATAATATTTCCTACTCACAATACCATTCCTCATTATTTGGTTAAATTGACCTAATCCCCCTTCAATTCCCAGGTCCCCATCATGCACACCTTTCTTCCTAGAGGTTCTCAAAATACACCTATGCTTTTTTTTAGGATCTTGAATCTTCTTCTTCCTTTCCCCACTATATCTTTTGTCCTCAATTCCATTCATGGCACTTATGAGTACCCAAAACCTTCCAGCACTCAGACTACAAGACATATGCATATTATTAACTTCAAGAATGGACCCCCAATTCCCATCGCCTATAACACCCTCAAAAGACTTTTTTGGGTTACATTCTCACAATAAAGGCCTAAAGGAACAAATACAATGTTCATGGGATCAAGCTTACCTTTTGATGAACACTATGACAAATAAAATTGCTCCACCTAATTGACCTTTCACAAATGAATAGGGAATAAAACCTCGTTTTTTACATAATCCTTTTCACCTCTCTTATAAAAAATCTCAACTTCCTCCTCTTTTGATCGTGTTGCTATTCAAACTTTTTTGTCTTTCCTTAAACCATCTTGATCTGATTGCACTACTATTTCACCTCCCACATGAAAAAAATTATTTTTAGAAGCCTCTCCTCATATGCTATAGAAAAGAATAGGGAATTCCCTTCTAATATGTCCTACTTTCCAACAATATGGACATCTAGACGAGAACCATAGTAGTCTAGAATTTTGGGATACACCCCCTTACCATACTCAATCTCTAGGACCTCTGGAAACCCTTCCCTCGAGTCTAGCTCCATGCAAATATGTGCCACTGACCTTTGAGTATTATCCTTCGATTGGTCATCCAAAGAAATGAACTTGCCAAGTTTATTCCCAATCATTGCTAAAACGTGTGAGTGCCATAGTTTCATCGATAAAGATGGTATTTTTATGCAAACAAGTTGAGAAACTACTTTTTTGGTCAAGGGGTCAAAACATGGACTCTATGGATTCAATGATAAAAACTATTACTTCAACACTAGGTATCCTTAAGTATGTTTTCATAGTGTTGTGTAGACCTAAAAAGGAATGGCAGCCACCCCTTCGCTAAGATATGAAAGGATGAACAATAGCATAGGCTAGGCTTCCACCGGATTTTAATCAAATAGTCCATAGAGGCTTTAGATATATATCTATGATGGAACTTCCTTACCATAGAAAACTCAAAATGATGCATTACCTTGTTCAGAAAGATGTCCTCCCCTAACACTAGGTGAAGTTTTTCCTTTAGAGATCTAACACAGTGTGTTTGCTTCCTCCTTTTTCTAACACCTTGAGTACATATATGTTCCCCTTTCACAACCCTCATGAGAATTGCGGCTTAGTTTTTTCTAGAATCATGCTTAACACCAGTTTCTTTTTTAACACCCTCATCCACAATCAATCTATTGTGACACACATAAGAGTTTAGGGGTAGTGGATAGGGAATACTAATGAGCTAGGTTGATCACATGTAATTGCTTCGGATGTAAACCTCACATTAGTGTTGGAAACAATCCTACGAATTATGAATGCATCCTTCCTTAAGTTGTCATTTGGGAGACCACATCTACCTCCTATAATAGACCTAATAAATATTGAAGATACACCCTAGGCCTTATGCATATTACTATTGTTTTAGGGTTGTGATATCCTTTCCTCCTCCCAAGGGGTGTTAGGACTTTCCATCTAGATAGGGATCTATCCTTTGAGTGTGATCCATAATCCACTAATCTATGAGGAAAACAAACCTACATATTGAGGTAATTATTTAGGCACCACACACAAAAAAACTTCCATCCAGTTTATGGCAAAGCCTCATCTATCCTTCTAGGACCTTATCCCCAGGACAACTTTAATGTCTTTGCTCCACCACTTAAATTCATTGTTTGTTCATAGCAATATCTATATATATCCTTGGCTTGACTAACTCCATTGCATGCCTTACTTGATATCCCTACTAGGTCAGGTGCCATAATCTGGATTGACATGTTTACACTAGGTACTCTCCATGGAATGCAAGGAAATGCTTTGGGGTTTTCTGTGAGGTTATATATATATATATATATATATTAAAAATTTAATTTAATTTAACATTTTTAAATATAGCCTCCTAAAACATATAAAAAAAATACATAAAAATAAATAAATAAAAAATAAAAATAAAAAATAAAAATAAAAAAATAAAAAAATCCAAGCCTTACCATTAAAAAATTAAAAGTTAATTGTAGATAGGGGCTTCTACAAGCTAGTATTGTTGCATCAATGTGGGTAATGTTAACCTCAACGAATGACAATTAGTGGATGTCAACTATTGGGAGATTGTGACGACATCAATAAATGGCATTCAATGGATGTCAAATATTGGGAGATTGTGATGACATCGGTAAATGTCGTTCACGGAATGTCAACTATTGGGAGATTCCAATGATCACATTACCATATTAAACTAAAAAACTTAAAATTAAAACATTTGTAAAATCTATTTTATTCTTCTCATTGCACTTTATTAAGTGCACTTTAATATGGGAAAAAAATGAATTGATCAAGGAAGAACTTACATGGTTGGAAAAAACAGATTCACTTAAAAGATTGAGTTTGTCCACTTATTAACACACTCCACAAATGATACTCATATAATATCAATCAATATGACGATCTCAACAAATCTTAACATTATAAAGAAAAATTACCAACATTTAAAAAAAAAAATACCATAAAAAATGAATTATGAATTAGATTTATTGATATACTCTTCTATCTTGTAGACTAGAAATACATTAAAAAAAAATGAATCATGAATTAGATTTATTGATATACTCTTCTATCTTGTAAACGATAAATACAAACAACTTGTGAACATCAAAATGCAATGCGTCTATCAAGCACCAAAAGTTTAACAAACCAACTCACCAATTGAAAGATTGAGATCACGTTAACATTTTAAAAAGTTCGCAAATTTTATTTTGCTTTCCATATGTGCTTAATAATCTAGAGTTTGACATGATATACATTGGAAATGGAATATTTTAAACCCATCCCTTTACAAAAGGTATTATTTAAAAGATAATATATAAAACAACTATGGAAATTCCATTTCTCTTGATTTCAATTGAAATTCAAAAATTCTATTACAGAATAAAAGGTCACAATCTTAAATAGCCAATAAACTTTTGAGAAGAATTATAAGATTATATTACTATATCATTTTCAAACATTCAAAACACTTTATGTTGTTTAAAATCACATAGAAAGTACAAGTCTAGAATTTTTATTTATTTCTAGCCATTGTTATTGGATTTCGGTGTTTTAATTGTTGGTGAAATTATAACTGTTGAAGATTAAGGATTAAATTATTTTTGGTTTATTTAACTGTCATTGACTGACAACTTTAATATCTGCACATTAATGATGATGTTTATTTAATTTTTAAATCTATCAAATTAACATGTAAAGTAAAATTTCATCCATCTCCATGTGTGTGTGTTATATTTTTATATATGAATCCTAGATTTATATATGACTTTGAGATTTGAGATACTAAATTGCAAGCATTTCCAAATCGGAGTGTAGAAAATAAAAAATAAAACAAGCCAATAATCTCATTAGCTAAGACTTTGATTCTCTGATATGAAACTCTGATTCATGCACAAAGTGCACCGACAGTGCTCAAACTCTTAGATGAGATTATGAATCCTAAAATAAATAGATTACACCCCTGAGACCTCGAGATGAGACTGTGAAATATGGAAGTTAGATAAAGGCTAGAGGAGGTCCATACGTTCCTTGAGGAGGATCTTCATAACATTACTCTCCAGGAGGATGCAGCACGGTCATAGTTGGTGGTGCATAGAGAGGAGGAGTACATAACCAGAGGGGCTCATATTTGCTCCCATTTGTAGGCGATGAGGGTTCCAAATTATTCTTTTACTTCTCAAAGAAGAAAGTGGTAGTCCATAGGATGCTTGGCTTGCGCATACCTTATATCACTCTTGAGGAGGACCCGACTGAGATTCGAGGTACATTTGGTCGTCATATTTTTTATTCTTACACTTTGTAGAACTTGGTGGTGGTTCTGAGGAACTCATGTTATCAAGTGGTCCTGCATGAAGTCTTTGTTGGAGGTTGTGACAGATTGGATAGGGATTTCACAAAAGACGATCTTTTTCCTACACTTTGTTCGATGTAGAATGGAAAATCTCCTTGGATTGATGGATTTCCTTGTGAGTTTTACAAGGAAATGTGGGACATTGTAGGCAATGATTTTTGTTGCTTAGCATTTGAAGCCTTCTCCACAGGTTATTTGACATAATCTCTCAATTAGGGATTTATTAAAATGATCCCCAAGAATTCCACCAGAGACTCTATAATAGGGTGTCGTCCTATAACTTTATTGAGTGTTTCCTACAAGATTATGGCCAAGGAGAATGCGATGTGAATGAGAGATGTTGCTACGAACATTGTTCTAAGAGAACAAACACATTTTTTGCAGAGGTGTTTCATCCTGAATATAGTGTTTTCGGCATGGCATGCAATGGAGTGGGCTAGGGAGACTGGCCAGTGAGCTCTCTTCTTAAAGATCGAATTTGACAAAGCATATGATCGTATTCACTAGTAGTCCTTAATTACCGATATGTTAACGTGTCTGGTATTTGTTCCAAGATGTGTGGGGATGGTGAAGACTCTTTTTTTCTATGCCTCTACCTTTTTTTCGATGAAAAACTCTCTTTATCTCCATATCCTCCTTCATTGGTCTATTAGACAAGGGTGTCCCTTGGCACTGCATATTTATGTGTTGAAAACATATGCCTTGGGCAACTTGTTGGAAGTTTCTCATATGCAAAGACAGTTAAGGGGTGTTTCTCTGCCTGATGATGAACAACCATTTTCTATATGACTCACTTATTTCTGTGTGATCCAACTAAGATCCTGTTGATGGTGCTAGAGATTATTTAGCTATCTTTTGTGAGAACTCTGGAGCAGTTTTCAATGAGCACAAAACTAACTATTGTTTGGCAGGCCTTGACAAATCCCCTATTTGGATCCCCCCATAATGGAATTTTATATGTTCAAGAGTTATAGTGAGATATCTTGGCATCCCATTTGGTGTAGGCCTCTCTCATGTTTCCTTGTGGGATTGATGTCTTCAGCGATTGCAACGTAAGCTTCTCTTCTACAGAATAAGGACCTTCCCTTTTCTAGGAAGTTTATTGTGGTGGGAAGGATACTCTAGACCTATCATATATATTATGTGTCCTATTGGTTACCTAGCAAAGCTCAGTTTCACATGCTAGAGCAGATCCTGCAGTTGTGTTTGTCGGCCAAGTATGGTGGGGATCGGGGTATTCCAATGGTGCCTTGGGATGTTTGTATAATACCCAAGGATATGGGAGGCCTCGATCTCATTGATGTGGAGACTCAGGGGAGTATTCTAGTAGCTAAATGGGTGGTGCAATGTTTGACAAAATTTATCACAAAATTAATCACCCCAAAAGGTGTTATCAATGCACTCTTAGATCACTAAGTGCACAGACCCAATGAACAAAAGTAAGTAGTTGGATTCCTCGGGTCAAAGTTTGTTTTTGGTGGAATGGATGGATAGCTCCATAGCACAGGAAAAATTGTCTAAACTAAATGGTGGGTAAAGGAAAATCATTATGGTGTTGTGACTCAATGTTGTAGTGTTTCATGGTCATCGTGAGAAGTTGTTCGAGCTACATTTTGTTTGACGGAGTGGTGCTCCATCTAGGTCATTTGGTCCATTCAGTTGATCAGTGGTCATTTCTCGATTGTCCTTTCCAGCCTCTCATCCATGGCTCAATTTCTAGCCTACCTAAAATGAAACTCGTAAATTCTCGTAGTGTGCCCTCTTGCTTGGGCCCTAAACGAATTAGTTATTTGGTTTTGAACCCACATCCCTAAGACCTAATGCATGTCCCTAGGAGCAATAGAAGTCGTGATAACGAGTGACCTTATCCTGAAACTTACCAATGAATGAGATGGAATAGAAGCTTAGGCATCATCTACTTACATGGTTAGGTAGGTTAATACATAAAAGGACAAAACCTACCAGTTTCCTAACCCACCTAAGCATAAAGGAGAATTTTTTCCTAACCTAGACCTTACTTGAACATTTACCTTAGATTGGGGTACGAATGGGAAAGCATACACCCTATCTAGGGCTTGTTCCTGCTATCCTATCCTTGAAGTGTGTGGGCCCAAACTCTGAAAAATATGGATTAGACCATTATACATGATAGCCTTAGTAGATTCTTTATTTCATCAACTTTATTTACCTACACTTATATACCGCACAAGGCTTCCCAACAATAGCCTGTTGAAGCTAGGGCCTGAAAGCTCGAAGGAATTCTCGCATTGTATTCAGCCCCTTATTCAATTCTAATTAATAAATGAATTTAAGGGTGGAGTGGGCCTCTATTCATCCGGTGGCACATAAGCACTTGTCTCTTGGAATATATTGGGCAGGCAAACAATAATGGGTGGTTGTTTATTGTTTTATCTCAATTGATATATGCTTATTACTTTACATCATATTATAGATATGGATACTTTTCCTTCATGCTATCCATTATCATTCCATTTTGGTTCAATGATACAAATAAAACATCAACCGAGACTCTCTGAGAGTCGAGTAACGTCATCACTACCTCCCTCCACGAGAAAATCCCTAACCTCGCTTGTGCTTTTGAACCCCGGTTCCACATTCCATTAATGTTGGAGTTATTTTGTTTGCATGCCTCTAGAAGCTTAAGACTTGACATATATAATATATATATTAATATTTAATAAATTTAGTATTCGTTGTCTTATTCAAATGTACAACAACGTGTATAAATACACATAAATGAGTAGAGTCACATCTTTTAGACAAAAAGACACGACTTTACAATAAAAGTATAATTATTTACATTAATGATTTAATTAGTAATTAATGACATTGTAATATACATACAGTATATTACAAGTCATCTCTCCTTCAAATGCTTCGTCCTTGAAGCATTGTTATCATGTCATTGTTATTTTGATGGTTAGATCTTTTTAATTTTGGATTCTTCATTAGAATCTTCTGAATATTGGTCACCCTCCTTTTCACACATATAGAATTGTTTTCTCTTGCATGTGCATAAATTATAATCAATGATGGGACCTTGATTTTTCTTGTACTTGAGTTTTGATTATGTCATTGCATAGCTGGTAAAAGGAGCAAAATCCACTCCATTATGTCATTTCTTCCAGTGAGCATCCACACAGGGAAGTCCTCTCTCAGGTCATAGACGATTCTTGGAAGTCACTGTCAAAAGAATAATGACTCAAAATAGATTGTTCCTCCAAGACAGGCAAGGGCGGGAGTTCCTTCCACTAAATGTTTCCTTCTCTTAAATCATACCCGCTCACATCATACATTTTATGGTCATTCTCATCAATTAGAATGAAGGAATATACACGCTCATCGTTGCCATCACGCAAGTATTTTACATCACTTCTTAACTCTTCAGGAATAACAGGTATCGAGAGATTGTTTTGTTGGGATTTGGTGACAACCAACTCCTCTAAAGGATGGATTTGGATCCTATTATTCTGCATTGGTTACAACCAAATAGACCAAGTTAGAATATGGATAGGGATTATATTTAATAATCAGTTTCTTGTGTGAATGTATAAATTCATGTAAGCCCGTAGAAGCAAAATGACTAAGTGCGAGAGATAGAGTGAGAACTTGCCAATCTGATGTAATCTCCATGATCTGAATCATAAGACAATCGATGCCTATGCTTGGTGGACGTAGCCCAACATTTGGGTGAACCATGTGAAATCCCTGTGTTCTTACTTGTATGATTGTTAATTATCATATGTGAATTGTGTTTTGCGCATTGAAAATTCTAACAAGTGGTAGCAAAGCTGGTTGGAGGAGCTTCAAGTTCTCAAGGGAGCCACAGAAGTGAAATTTGTGTGAGGTGTGTCGGTTTATACATCGTCGCAAGTCCCTCCACTGGAAGGGTGCGACGGCATACTACTCACACTTTACGCATGTTTGAAAACCTAGAATTTCTGCACTCCAACTGTGTATTACAGTGTGTAAATCTTTAAAGATCGTCGCACTTCAAGTGAATAGTGAGGTGCAGACTCGCCGCACTCCAATAGTAGCGTGAGGTGCAGAAATGCACATGATTTTCTTCTTGGAAATTTTAAGGTATGGTTCTTTGGAAAAGTAAAGGTGGAGGAGTTAATTAAAGTAAAAAGTTTTTTTTAAATTAAAGAGTCACGTGAGTGGATAAGTTAAAAAGGTGAATGCTTATGGAGTAAAACTTTTATTTATAAAAAATTTAATTAAACTTTTTTATATATTATTAAAAGGTTTTATGGAAAATATATAAATCAAATTATTATTATAAACCTTTTGTGGTTAACCTTTAACCTTATTTATTAAGGATGCACATTCAACCTTATTTATTTTTCCTCCACATTTAAAAGGATTTTATAAGTTGTGGACATCAGGAGATTTTTTGCACTAATGGCTAAGATGTAGAGTTTGAAGTTTGAAGTTGAAAAGTTCAGTGGTAAAAACAACTTTGAGCTTTGGAAGCTTAAGATGCAAGATTTACTAGTGCAACAAGGGTTGCAAAAAGCATTGGTAGGCAAGTCAAAGAAACCAACAACCATGACGGAATGGGAATGGGAAAATCTGGATGCGAAAGCTCTTAGTACCATTAGTTTATGTCTGGCAGATGAGGTTTTGTTTAATATCGTAGGAGAGGATACAACATCAGGCTTATGGAGCAAGTTGGAAAGTCTATATATGACAAAGTCCTTGACAAGAAGAATCTACTTGAAGAGACAGTTTTACAGTTTGCGGATGAAAGAAGGTACAAAAGTTGCTGACCATTTAAATACCTTTAATACCCTTATAGTTCAATTAACTAGTATGGAAGTTAAATTCAAAGATGAGGATAAGGCTATTACACTATTGTGTTTGTTGCCTGAGTCTTGGGATAATCTAGTCACCTCTATTAGCTTTAGCTCAGCAGATGTTTTAGATTATGACTCTGTTGTGGGAACTTTGTTGGCTGAGGAGATGAGGAGAAAATTTAAAAGAAACCTCAACTTCAAAAGCGATGTTGGTCAAAGGTCGAACTAAAGAGAAGAATGAGAGAAGTTTTTCTCGATCTAAGTCGAGACACAGAAAGGGTAAAGAAAAATGTTGGTACTGTGGCAAAAAAGGACATCTCAAGAAAAATTGTTGGAAGAGAAAGGAATCTGAGGAAAAATCTACGAAGGAAGCAAATTTGGTTGTAACAAATTCAGGTGTAATTGATCAAGTTTTATTTGTTTCTAGTAATTTACAATATCAAGAAGAATGGCAGTTAGATTCAACTGCCTGCCACCACATGTGCTCACATAGAAATTGGTTCATTTCTTACCAATCTGTTGATGAGGGTGTAGTGTTTATGGGAAATGGTATTCCATGTAAAACTATTGGGGTTGGCCACATTAGAATCAGGATGTTCGATGGTATTGTTAGGGAATAAACAGATGTTAGATATGTACCTGAGCTTAAATCAAATTTGATTTCATTTGGAGTGTTGGATTCTTGTGGATATAAGTATACAGGTCAAGGTGGAACACTCACATTGTCAAAAGGTAGTTTAGTAGTGATGAAGGCAACAAAGGTTGATAACCTTTATAAGTTGGAAGGGAGTACTGAAGTAGTATCTAAAGTGATAGATGTATCTTCTTGTTTATGGCAGAAGCATCAAGGTCATAAGAGAAAGAAAGAATTGCAAGTACTGGTAAACAGTAAATCATTTCCAAACTTAAAATCTTTGTTTATGAATTCCTGCTTGTTTTATATCTCTGCAAGTTATGATGGTGGTATAAAGGGATGTTGTGTGTGGGATCCTACTTCTCACAAGGTCATCATTGACAGAGATATAGTATGTATGGAACAACCAAAAGGGTTGATTCAAGATCTCAATGGTAAATTTGTTTGCATGCTAGATAATTCATTGTATGGCCTAATGGTACCCAGACAAATATATAAGATGTTTGAATCCTTCATAGTGAGTCAGAATTTTTCAAAGGGTAGGAATGACTATACAGTTTATAGTACATTCACAATATTGATGTTATTTGTTGATGTATGCTCGATGCAAGCCGAAGCATGGATAAAATCAGTAAGAAATTGACTGAGGTGGACAGGACAATTCAGATGAGGGATCAAGAAGAAGCAAAACAAATTATGGGCATGGAAGTACATAGAGATGGTAATGGTAAGTTGTGGTTGGAGTTCAACATGAACATTGTAAAACCGGTTTTTATCCCTCTTGCTTTCCATTATAAGTTTTCTTCAAGTATAGGTCTTGTCTATAAAGAAGAAAAGGTCATGTATCGTGTAAGTTCAGTAGGAGGTCTGTTGTATTTGATGAAATGGTTAAGACCGGATGTTTCGCATGCTAATAATATTGTCAGATATGTGACAGATTCAGGTGTTGCAGTGAAATGGGTGCTTCAGTGTTTGAGAAGCACAAATATCACCTATAATGGTTACACTGAGATAGTTTGTGATAACTGTAATGTATATTTTACAGGTGTCTTGGATAGAAGGAGATCTATCACTAAATATGTCTCACAACACAGTTGTGGAAGACATGTTGGAGGTGAAGTGACCCCTCAGAAAATCCAAACTCGTGCAAGTCACACAGGTGAGATCATGAAACCAGTTTTATTAGAGAAGTTGCAGTGGTGCTTGGCTTCTCTTGGCTTGCAGAAAAGGTGATGAACAAAAGGAAGGAGCAAGGTATCAGGTTAATTGTTGTCAAGGTGGATATTGTTGGGATTTGGTGACAATGAATTCCTCTAAAGGATGGATCTGGATCCTATTATTCTGCATTGGTTACAACCAAATGGACCAAGTTAGAATATGGATAGGGATTACATTTAATAATCAGTTTCTTGTGTGAATGTATAAATTAGTGTAAGCCCGTAGAGGCAAAACAACTGAGTGTTAGAGACAGAGTGAGAACTTGTCAATCTGATGTAATCTCCATGATTTGAATAATAAGACAACCGATGCCTATGCTTGGTGGACGTAGTCCAACGTTTGGGTGAACCACGTGAAATCCATGTGTTCTTATTTGTATGATTGTTAATTATCATATGTGAATTGTGTTTTCCGCATTGGCAATTCTAACATGTTTTTGTCATTGTAAATCCATAGAGAGTGGCTATTAGGGTATCCCGAGTTTGGATTGTGGAATAAAACAAGCACGTTGGAAAGAAAACGTGGGTGATGGAGATATGCATAATATGGGAAATAATTTTTCATGGCATTTGCCAACCATCGACCAAAAGCCATAATTACTGGTTGGTTATACCAAGGCAATTGAGTGATTGCTTCTCCCATTTTCAAATCCTTACCTTCAATAATAAAGTCTTCAAGTATATCCTCCATCATTTCAAGAGCGAGCTTGAAAAGGGGTGCAAGTTTCACACTGCATTCTCTCAATAGTCTTTCACAAGGTAAGACCTTTTCCCTCTTCATGATGTGCACTAGTGCAACTTGAATCACGAAAATTCTTTGTGCATTAGCAAATTCATAGACATTCTTCTTCTCCTCTTCAGGTCGCTAAAAAGGGATCTTAATTAAGTTTCATTTTATCTTTTCTTAGTAGTAGCATAAACACCATTATGAAACTCCTGTTCATTTCATTCTCCTCGATTCTTTCCAAGCGACCAAGTTTCCCACATTCACAAAATGAAATGTGGTCAAATAAACGAATATGGATAGAACCCTAGAAGAATGTTAATTGGTCGTCTCCCTGCAATCATTGTAGAATATGAGAGAAATGCTTATTTTTAGACCGACCAGAGGGTGGGAAAAATAAGGGGGGTGTTGAACAAAGAAATGAATGAAAGGAAATGACAAAATTCAACATCTCTCCGAGCAGGGTCCAGTGTCAACACAATCATAGTTGGTTTCAGAGGGTTTAGTTACAAAGGATCTATCTTATACTAAGGTCGAATTTGACTTTGATGGGTGCGGCCAAATAAGAAGTACTTGAACAATTATTAAGTAATCGAGCTGGAAGCTTTGATTTGGTGAGATCCATTGTTTCAAAACAAAGTTGGGGCGAACCCAAGAAAAGGAAGGGAATTGGCTATTGGGTTGGGTTGTTCGCTATTTCTTGTGAATCTTGTTGCAATTGTAGAGCTCCTTACCAATCATATTCTACAATGTCCCACCCTGAGACCTCGAGATGAGACTGTGAAATATGCATAGAATATCATCACAATGGGTTTTTAGACGTCTTGGAAAAAACACATCTCTATTGTAACTCACATCATGCAAATTGCAATCCAAGACTTTGTACGATGAACCCTAAACCCCGAAGCCTCAAGGTTGAGATTCACATGGCATACCCACACCCATGGGTCATCAATATGCTATATAAAATATCAACTTTTGGGGCAAAAATACTCAGATTGAAGGGTTTTTTGTTGTCATATATAAATAATAGAAGTAACTTTTCTTATTTATCTAGGTGAAATAGAGGTTTTTTGTTTGATTTTGAAAAGTTTTATATAGTTAGTTTTTTTAATGTCGATAGTAAAAGATATTGATACAGGAAAATAAAACAAGCCATCATTAAAAGGTAAGACAAGCACTTGTCCTAATTATTGAAGATTTTGGATACCTTTTATCCACCTCTCACCACACAACACGCGGCGGCGGCGTCCCCCTGCAACAGTCGCCGTACCGTCGTCCGTGTGTCGGGGACTCGGGCCGGTCTGCTATACAAGTCAGGATGGTCTCTGTTATACGCTGCAGGGCCACCCTGTCCGATATTACAGGAATTTCGAAAGAAAAGGAAAAGCGTTTTCCAGATGTTTCGAGACTGCCCGTAACTATATGTGGTCTGCAGCACCACCACCAGAAATCACGGATGAATGTTTGTCCAGCGGTGAATCTTCTAAATATATTAAACCCTTGCATTTTGGCAGGATGGAAATTGGAAATTTCGAATTATTTCTATTTTATTATTGTTGTTATGTTTATAAATTTAAATATTTTATTGTTATCTCTATTTATTTTATTATTAAAATTTAGAATTTTTTTAAATTTTATTAATTAATATAAAAAATATAAAAGGAAAAATAAAAAAGTAATATATAAATAGAAAGTAAACAAACTTTTGCAACTATTTAAGTTAGATCTTAAAATAAAGAAAACAATAAGACTTTTTTGACTAGTTACCAGGGAGTTACTTTAAAAATCTTTACGAATCCTTTAATGTTGTGGACAACATTCAAACTATTTTTACAAAGGAAGAAGTGTTTTCAATAGATGACATAGAGTTTGGGGTTAAGTGGCTTGCAAAAGGGAAAGCTAAGGACATTGAAGGTTACTAAGCATAAATCTTAAAAATTGAAGGGTATATCTTCATCTCTAACATCCACAAGCTCTTCAATTTAGTAGTGGAGTAAGACTACCCTAAACCCTACACTCAAAGACACAATGTACCTATTTTTAAAAGTGGAGACAAACACAATCCCATTATAGGACCATTATGATTAGCCCTCTTTTAGCCAAGTTATATGGAATTATTTTGGAAAAGAAGATCAATGTATGGCTAGAAAGTCACAGGAAAAGTGCTAAAGGCTAGGTTGGATTTATGAGTTATCATTCAACTTGGACCACCTTGCTACGCTTAGGATCATTGTAGAGGGTTGTCACGATAATAAAATCACTCTCTTGTGTTGTTTCATTGAATTTGGAAAAGCTTTTGACATAGTGCCTATGACTAACCTTTGGAATAGGTTAGAAGAGATAAAAGTTCATCTCGAGTAGAGACCTACTGCAATAAGGTTGTATGACAACATTATTGCCAAGTTTCGGAACATTGAGTGTTGGTCAGAAGAAATTAATTGTAATATAGGAGTTCAACAGTGATGTCCCATGTTCTCTACCCTTTTTGGAATATACATTGACAAGTTAGAGGGTTTTGGGAAGAAGCTCATCATCTCTATGATTTAGTACACTAATGATATTGTTCTTATGGCAATGAGTCCCTATGATCTCAACAAGCAACAAGAAATCCTCAAGGATTTCTACTCTAATATGTGTATGATTGTTAACACCGACAGACTCGCCAAAAAATGAAGGTTGCAATAATTAAATTCAAAATGATCACTTATGCTAGTTTTGTGTATGACAAAAACAACTTGGAGGAAGTGACTTCATACAAATATATAGAAATTGATCTTTATCCCACACTTAATCAAAACTTTAGCATTGGAAAAATGATAAATAGAGGGTAGAAAGTTTATTATGAACTTGAAAAGAGTTGTAAGTCAGCGGACCTTTGGCTATGGGATAAAAAGAAACTCCTCTTTGAGACTCTCATCACTCTTGTTATCTTATATGGTTGTTAAGTTTAGGGTTGTGAGTATGAGTAGGTATCTAATGTACAAGAACAAGATAAACAACATAAAAGACAAGAAGCTTCCTAAGATTGCTTCAAATTCTAGTCAAAATTAGAAGAGGCTAATTTGTAGAATAACTATAATATTAAAAAATTAGAAGATAAAAGAAAATTAAGAAACTATAAGGAGGTCATCAACCCTAATCTGTATCTCTCCGTGTTTTGACTAGCCTAAAGAAGAAAATCAATATTGTTAAAATAAGAACAAACTCTCACTAGTTCCATAGTGAAATTGGGTGTTACACAAGTTTTAAAATGTCATGGGTAAAAATAATGTGTCATCTTTGTGACACTAAGAAGGTTGAAGATGAAAAACACTTTCTCTTAGAATGCCATGCGTACACCCAGTTTAAATCATAATTTCAAAATATTGGTTACAATACCAACCTTCCTATCTTTTTAACTTATCAAAACTATGGCAGTTTCTAATTTCAAAATATTTGTTACAACACCAACTTTCCCAACCTTTTAACTCATCAAAACTATGGTGATTTAGGAATGCTTCTCTTAAAGCTTTTCTAATATAGGAATACAATTCTAAAAAAGACCAAATTTGATCTTTGTGGATGTTAACCATCATCATCATCAAAAATAGCTAACAACCTAAAAAAAAAATCGAAGTTATAAATATACAACTCAATTGGTAACCTTGAATCAAGCTTTTCATTAAATCCATGATTATTAAATTGAATTGAAAAAAAAAATGAAAAAACAAATAAATCTACTAAATCAATTAAATCACATGATCATAAATTTAGTAAGTAATTGCTACATAAATTTATAAATTATATTAAAACTTATAAAAGAATTTTAATTGTGCAATATTTAATGTTTATTTTATTTACATATCGTTTGCACATCAACTATAACTCTCTCTAATAAAAGAAACCAAAATTTTCATAGAATTGGAGAAAAAGGTGAATTTAATTGAAAAAAAACTCTATAAATTTATTTTTTAATATAAATTATTAACATTTAAAATTTTCATAAATAAAGTTTAGTGTTAATTATTAATTATGTCAAATAATTATATATATAAGTTATTTGGGTTTAGTTTGAGTGGTTAGGAAAAATGATAATTTCTTTCTCATTTTCCTATGAATTTCAATGTTTTCTATAATAAATTAACTTATTAAATTTTTCTCATTTCCTTATGAATTTCAATGTTTTTTTTATGATAATTTAACTCATTAAATTGTATTACATCCTTCATGGTGATAAGTGACAAGACAATTTGACACTAGCTACTAAGAATAAACGAAATAAGTCTAGACTTGATTTCCATTGATAAAATGTGTAAATGTTATTTTAATAATAAATCAATAAAAAACATCAAAATGTGTAATTTCTCTTTTATTTGATGAAATATGTAGTGTTTCCTTATCATGTCACTAAATGTGCCAAATATGTCAAAACATGTAGATTATTCATCATATACAAATAAAATGGCAGCAAACAAATTTCTCCTTTCTATTTTTGAGTACCTTGAAAAAATACAATTTAAAAAAATGCTAGAGAGTCCTTTCATCTCCTTTATGTTGGATGAAAGAACTCATGGTGACTTCAAAAAACATATAATTATTTATGAAAAAAATTTAGATTATAAAGACTTGAGTACCTTGAAAAAATACAATTCAAAAAAAGCTAGAAAGTCCTTTCATCTCCTTTATGTTGGATGAAAGAACTCATGGTGACTTGAAAAAACATATAGTTATTTATGCAAAAAGTTTAGATTCTAAGTACTAGAGAGAACATGTTTCACACTAGCTAAATCTTATGAATATATATGATGGTAAAACAAAAGCAATTTATGAGTCAATGTATGCATTAAAAGTTGAAAGGGAAAATACCAAATGAAAAAATTGATAATTGTTTTTACAAATGAATATATAATGAATATATATGATGGTAAAACATAAGAAATTTATGAGTCAATGCATGCATTAAAATATAAGTTGAAAGGGAAAATACCAAATAAAAAAATTGATAATTGTTTTTACAAATGACACTTCCTTAATAATTGGTAATGAAAATGGATTTGTCATTTTATTGAAGGAAGAGGTGTCAAATTTGATGTGTGCTAAATGCATTTTTTTATTGAGATGTATTGAGAGCATCATATGCTTTAAAAAGATTTATTTTTTTTTTTGTTAATAAATTACCAAACATAATATAATTTTGGGTGTAACATTTAACTAAAAGAAATTGAACTTTCGACACTATAAGAAAAGATGAAGCTTGAAACTTTTCATTGTCTTCAAATTTATGGATTTAAATGGTTATCTAAGGAGAAAGTTGATGATGCTTGTTATATTAAGCTTATGGGAAAAAAAATGACTCCTGGTATGATAGAGAAAGAATATTTTATGTATAGTTTTGCTTGCATAATATGTGAGTTAAACAAGTTAAACAAAAAAATCTCAATAGGAACTGATTGATACCACTTCTTTTGGGGCAACTATTGATGTCACTATCAACACTTCTAGATTATTCTTGAGATATGTTACATATTCAAATGGTGCCTACTACTTATCTAATTTTTTAGAAGCATCTAAATTGAATTATCTAAAAATTAAGAATAAAGAGAGAATTATTCATAAACACGAGTTGATTTACACAACAATTCTAGAAAGATTCGTAATGATCATACTAATACACAAAAAACTTACATAAATAGTTCACAACATAATTGTAAGCAACTCATAGTAGAATATGTTCAAAAAGTTATAGAAAGCTTAAACCCAAAATTGTTGGATCTTTCTACTTTCAATGCTATAAAGTTATTTAATCTTTGTTATTATTCACGTGATGTTAATGCTAGTGAGAGCATACTCAATTCATTGACTTGAGATACTTTTTCAACATTTACAATATACTTCATGTGATGAAAGTAGTGTTGATATACTCGCATTTGATATTGCAAGTTGTAAAAGAGAACTATATAAATTTATTGATACACTTTGTTCATATTGTGAAAGGTTATGTATAAACTATGCACGGTGAATTTTTTGTTTTATGGTAAGTTATATTTGCAATCCATATAAACATGGATGGACCCTCATTCACTTTGATAAATTGGCATAAAATATATTAAATTTATATCGTCGGAATAGAACCTTTAAACAATGTTATATATCAAATTTGGAAAGAGGTCAAACAAAAAAACATAAATTATATTTGAATTG
>JZKD02S1663347.1:117405-142592 GCA_000966675.3 Picea glauca
GAGAGAGAGAGAGAGAGAGATATGAAGTAGTGCATTATCTACTACAGTAGATCATTTGGATCACCCTTCTCTATAGAGCCTTTTTCTCACCATTTGCAATGGTCAGGGTATGCCCTGCATGGGAAAATAATAGTTGTGCAATCTTAGAGAGTATTTGTTGGTGGATTTTGCATTATCAAATTGGATGTACAATCAAGCATTGAATATGAATTTGTGGTATATCCAATCTCTTGAGCTTCCACATGGTATGAGGATGTAGGGGATACACTCGTTGTTATTAGTGTTGCTAATTAACTAATGGTGAAGAAAGAGATTGATGCTTTCATTATTGGAGCTTTTGAAGAGTCGTTTAAATCAAGAACAAAAGTTGTAGCCAAAGGAAGGACTTATTTCTTGAAAATGAATTCACTCTAGTATATCACTATATAGCGAGAAGCTTTCAAGTTGATTGTAGCGATTACGACCCTTATTATAAAGTGTTTTTACCTTGATCCTCATTTTTCTTTGGATGTGTATGTTTACTTAGTGGTACTATATAGCTACAAGGTTTCAAGTTAATTGTAACAATTACAACCCCTATTGTAAAGTGGTTTTACCGCGATCATCATTTTTCTTTGGATGTGTATGTTTAATTAATGGTAGGAAGTCATTGAGAAATTTTTTCAACTATGGAAAATACAAAGCAAGGGATGAGGAAACTTGTATTCACCAAAGTTGACTAGCTGGGACCAAGCACTAGTGATCATACTTTGTCTATAAAGGTTTTTACTACGAAGATGGTCATACAAAAGTGATCTGTAAATTGTCATGAATTTTCCACTAGAACATTTCGTCACAACATATATGATAAATAAAATTGAAATCTACACTACGAAGGTTAAATTCCCTTAGATTCCAGAATCTTTAATTTCTAATTTTTTGCCTATGCATGAAATAGATTAAATGTAGAAAATAGAGAACAGTAAAATACAATCACACAACATCCACAAAATAACACAGAGATTTTCTCTAGGAAAGCCTTATAGGAGAAAACCCATCTATAAGGTTAGGTTGCTCTATTCTCTTTTCTCTAGTATGGAAATTAATGATGCAAGTACAAAGGAGAAGGCACTAGCTATGGAGTTACCTGAGACTTGTGGCTTGTTAGGCTACTACAGAACAATAAACCCCTCTATTTTTCTACCTAATTTCCCACTACTAGTTGTTTTTCTCTGCTATGGAACAAAATATAATAGCATTGTAATGGAAGCCCTTCTCCTCCTAGCAACCCAGTATTTAACATAGTTTGATAGCCATCTAGGGTATGGTATTGACTTTCTCAACCCTCAATTGTGATAAGGTTTAGGACCTTCTAGAATATTCTTCAAATTACATGCATGGCAAGCCCCATATTTGTGATTAACGGGGGATGATGTGGCATCCTCTCGTACCATGGTGGTCAACACGGTAGGTCAACTTATGGGAGGCATAACTTTTTCATACAAGCTTTGATTCACACAATTTTTTCATTGTTGGAAAGGTCACGATATGTAGAATAGAGTCACATGATCTGAACTACATTAAGAACCTTTTTACCCCAAAAAATTTCGTTTGATGCCTCGAAATGGATCCGAAAGGTTTCAAACCCCAATTTTTTCAAACTGGGACCTGCCATTAAAATGACCCTGCAAGCTAATTCCTCCAATTTTTCCACTCTGAAAGCATCAAGATAGATGAAAAATAATATAATGATCCAATTCAGATCATATCTCCCCATTTAGGGAGGCTTTTGGTCCCTAAATATTTACTGAAAGAGGTGAGGAAAATTTTCCTCTACCTTCTTCCTGGAGTACCACTATGCTTTTCCTGGAAGTTGTCCTTTCAACCAAACCTACCAAAGGTCATGATGCCCTTATCTTGTAGTTCTGGACCGCTTCTGCAAAATTTTGTCCTCTACCAAATCTACTTGAGCATCTAGTGCTAAATCCTCTATGGAAGGTAGGACCTGCTCCTCCTCCTAATCCAACATGGAAGGCTCATAGAGTTTGAGATTCTCCAAATTCACTATTGAGTAAATGTGCATGTATGGGGGTATATCGAGTCTGTAGGAATTATCTCCCACCTTTTCCAATACCTCAAAAGGACCATATCCCAAATCCTCAATATTCTTACCAAGACCTTGTAGTCTTTCCTTATTCAGTTGTAAGCATACTCTATCTCCCACTCTAAATGTTCTCTCAATTTTGTGTTGGTCATGTCTAGCCTTGTACTATTCTTGTGACTTCTTTAGTGTCTCTTATACTTGCAAATGGATCTACCTGATCTTCTCAACAATTTTTTATGCTTTTAATACATCTCATGTGAGGTACTCCCTCACACCTCCTTATTGTCCATATACAACATCTAAGGGTGAAGGTGGAAAATATCTAAAGCAAGTTTCAAAAGGTGACTTACCAGTAGAAGTGTGGACTACTATGTTATAAGAGTGTTGTATATAGATCATATTGTCATCCCAGATCTTTGGATGCTTCTAATTGTGGACTACTTTTGTATTCCCAACTGTCTGTGGATGGAATGTTGCGTTGAAATATTGTAACTGCAAAGAGTATTCTAATTATTATTGATGTATTATTCATTAGATCAATCCCCTTTTGCAGATTGATCATGTCAGGTATTGTAAATGACCAAATCCCCTTTTGCGGATTGGTCAAACCCTAATTGTAATAGGTAGAATAAGAAGTCAGACCCAAAGTATATTAAAGGTGGTTATAACCACCCATAATAAGAAGTTGTCCCTGCCAGTGAAAATACACCTCCTTCCACACGTGCCAGATTGTCTAAATAAAGAGGCTAGCGCCTCATTTGGACACACATTCACTTGTTCATCAGAGCACAAGTTCAAAGCTGCAGTTGGAGAAGAAAGAAGAGAGAAAGAGGCGCATTCTTAGGAGAGGACTTTCTTTATTTGTTTGAGTTATCTCTTGGCATTATATTGACTATCTATATTAAGGAATTTTTTGTTGGGTTTTCTCCCCCGTGAGGGTTTCCCAGGATAAATGATGTGTCTCTTGTGATTGTGTATTTCTCAGTGATCCTATCTATGCTATGGTTATCTAGTGAAATTAAAAGAAACCTAATAATAGCTTAAATCTTAACATGGTATCAGAGCTAAGCTGAAGAGAGCATCTCTCACAAGAGAAAGTGAAAAACGTCATTGTTGTCATACATGCAAATTAGGGCTTTTTATTGAAGAAGTGTTTCAGCCCCAAAACCATCTAGAAAAGTGTGCCCTTCCTCAAGGATCACTTTGGCGTCCTTAGCACAACTTTTCAGTGGCTATATCTCCCAGAAAGTGAAACCCTAGTTTTCACAAAGTACCAGAAGTACCAGAAGTACCAGAAAACTAGAAGCACCAGTCTAGAAATCCATTAATCAAGTTTGAAGGGGTAAAAGTTGGATATTCTAAAATCTAACCACACCAGGATACTCACCTCAACCAAGCGCACCTCCTGGTAAGTTCAAAATTCAATTATGAGAATTTTCATTTTTTGGTCATTTTCCTAGCTCCAAGTAAAAGATGTCTGCAAGAACTAAGCTTGTTGGCAAGCTAGAAGGTGTGGAAAAATTTCGTGCCTGGAAGTATAGGATTGGACTCATTCTTGAAGAGAATGACCTAGCAATATTCATCAAAGAAGAAGTACCAGAACCAGCCGATGCTGCAGAGAAAGCAAAGCACCAAAAGGACACAATTAGGGCTAAGAGAATCATTACAGATTCTATCAAAGATCACTTGATTCCTCAAGTGTCTTTAAAGAAGACTCCAACAGAAATGTTTGATGCCCTAACCAGATTATATAAAGGAAAGAACATAAACCGGAAGATGAATCTAAGAACTCAACTAAAGAATACAACGATGCAAAAAGGAGAATCGATCCAAGAATATTTCTCCAGAATATAAGAATTCAAAGAACAACTAGAAGCAATTGGAAATACCATAGATGAAGACGAACTCATAATGATGGCCCTTAATGGTATCACAAGACCTTGGGATGCATTCATCCAAACTATTTGTGTTAGAACAGATAAACTAAAATTTGATAGTCTTTGCAAAGAATGTATTCAAGAAGAAACAAGAGTAGCTAACCAAGAAGCTTTACTATCAAGAGATGAATATCAAGCCCTAGCTTCTCACACTAAAGGAGGAAGAAAGAAGTATTACTTCCAGAAAGAAACCCATAAAGAGCCTCACCCCCAAAACAAATTCATACATAAAGAATCTCAACCTAAGAGGTTCCAGAAGAAAGGACAAAGAAAAGAAAGAGACTTCTCATCTTGCCAATGCTACCATTGTGACAAGATGGGACATATTGTGAGACATTGTCCAACTAGATGAGAAGAATACAACAGGAAAAATAAGAGGCACCATGCCCATGCAGTTGAATATGAAGAGCCACCCGCAAAGATGATAAGAGAACTCATTGAAGACTGTGTCTTAATCTCGGCCCTCTCAAGATCAGTATCACGTGGAGAGGACAATTGGCTCATTGATAGTGGTGATTCCAAGCACATGACAGGTCAAAGAGATATTCTCTCTTGCCTTTAAGAAAAGAAGTTTTCTCATAAAGTTACACTTGGAGATGATTATCAATACCCTATCAAGGGAGTGGGAGAATCAAACTACAAGCTTAATTCAGGGACTCCAATGAAGATGAAGGGCATACTCTATGTACCAGGTTTGACAAAGAACCTACTCTCCATATCAACCTTAGAAAAGAAAGGCTTCAGAATTTCCTTTATAGATGTAGAAGTTCTTATGTGGGCTAAGGGTAAAACCATGAAAGAAGCAATTTTCATTGGAAAAGAAGAAGGTGGCTTCTATAAGCTAAAGGGTCACTCAGAAGCAGCCATGACCCGTGCCATTAAGAATCCATGTGAACTTTGGCATATAATATTAGCACACATCAACTACAAGGCATTAACGTATGTATGTAAGGCAGTCACAAGTCTACTAGAACTCAAGGTTGACCATGAAGGTGTGTGCAATGGGTGTGCACAAGGGAAGAACATCAAGAACCATTTTTCGAAGAGAGATAGTAAAGCAGAAGGAGTCTTAGAACTCATTCACTCAGATGTGTGTGGCCCAATGCCATCATCCTCCATCAGTGGGTATGTATACTATGTATCTTTTATTGATGATTATTCTCGTAAGACCTGGGTTTACTTTTTGAAATCAAAAGATGAAGTGTTTAGTAAATTCAAGGAATTCAAAGCCTTGATAGAGAATATTTCTGAAAGACAGATCAAGATACTCAGGTTAGATAATGGAGGAGAATACACCTCAAAAGAGTTTGTAAACTATTGCAAATATGTCGGGATTAAGAGGGAGCTCACCACTCCATACAATCCTCAACAAAACGGTGTGGCAGAAAGAAAGAACAGAACTATAATGGAAGCAGTGAAGACCATGATCCATGATCAAGATCTTTCGATGTGCTTATGGGCAGAAGTAGCAAAAACAGTCATATATGTACAAAACCGATTATCCCATAGTGCACTCGGGTTCAAGAACCCTGAAGAGATGTTCTCTGAAAAGAAGCCAGAAGTAAGCCATCTCAAAATATTTGGTTGCCCAATATTTGTACATATTCCGAAAGAGAAAAGAAACAAGTTGGACTCTTCAGGAAAGAAGGGAATATTTGTGGGATACTGTGAGGTCTCCAAGGCCTTCAGGATTTATATAGTAGGTCACCATCACATTGATATCAACAGGGATGTGAGATTTGATGAAGATGCAACACTCAAGAAATCAAGAGAATGCCAGCTTGAAGAAGTATATGAAGAGGAACCTGTAGCTCCCAGAGTTGTTGAATCAGTGAGGGAGGTTCCCAAAGTTGCAAACCCAGTGAGGGAAGTCATAGCTTCCCCCGGTGAGGAAATTCTAGAAGATCATGACATAGTAGAATTTCAAGAACCTCCTCAGATGACGATCTCTCATAAGATAAAGCCTGCTTGGGATAGGGAGCTTATTCAATATGGAGAGAAGTATGGTGTTCCCGAAGGAACCACGAGACAGGTGAAGAGACCTAATCCATTCTCCAGTTATATGGCTTTGATGTGTGATCTCCTAGAGAAGGAGCCTACATACTTTGAAGAAGCCATTCAAAAGAAAGAATGGGAAGATGCCATGACAGAAGAATACCAATCCATAATAAAGAATGATGTATGGGAAATAGTTCCCATACCGAAGAGCAAGGATGTGGTATCTTCCAAATGGATTTTCAAAATAAAACATGTTGTTGAAGGAAGTATTGAGAAGTATAAAGCAAGGTTTGTCGCTCGTGTATTTTCTCAAAAGGAAGGCATTGACTATGAAGATACATTCGCTCGTGTAGTCGGATACACCTCGATTAGAACCATCATAGCCCTTGCAGCTAAGATGAAGTGGAAGTTACACCAAATGGATGTAAAGACAACTTTCCTAAATGGTGTCATCGAAGAAGAAGTGTATATAGAACAACCTCAAGGATTTGAAGTTGAAGACATGAAGACTCATGTCTGCAAGTTGAAAAAGGCTCCGTACGGGTTGAAGCAAGCTCCTAGAGCTTGGTATGGAAGGATAGACAATTTTCTGACGAGCTTGGGCTTTACCAAGAGTAAAGTTGATTCTAACCTCTACTTCAAGGTTATGAATGATGAGCCGGTAATATTGTTGTTGTGTGTGGATGACTTATTCTTAACTGGAGAAGAAAAGATCATCATCGAATGTAAAAAGAAGATCGTTGCAGAATTTGAGATGAAAGACCTTGGCCTAATGCATTATTTCTTAGGTCTTGAGGTATGGCAGAGCCCATAGAGAATCTTCCTTAACCAAGGGAAGTATGCAGTTGAAATCCTAAAGAGATTTGATATGTTGGAGTGCAAGTCCATGAATACACCCATGGAAACGAAGCTGAAGCTTTTGGTCGACACTTCGTCAGAATTGATTTATGCCATGTTGTATACACAGATCATTGGATCGTTGATGTATCTGACGAACACCAGACCAGATATATGTTTTGTCATGAACACCTTGATTCAGTTTCTGGTAGAACCCATACATGTTCACCTAGTTGCTACAAAACATGTGATGAGGTACCTTAAGGGTACATTAGATTGTGGCCTCAGCTATGATGGAGATCATGACATCAGACTGAGTGGGTACATTGATTGAGATTGGGCTGGAAGTGTCTCTGACAGGAAGAGCACTTCAGGATGTTGTTTCAGTTTAGGATCAACCATGATCTCATGGCAGAGTAGGAAGCAATCAAGCATTGCTCTCAGTACAGCGGAATCAAAATACATTGTTGCGTGTTCTGCCATTTGTGAAGCCATATGGCTTCGTAAGTTGTTGATTGGTCTATTCAACCTAGAGATGGAAGCAACCACGATCCTATGTGATAACCAGAGCTGTATAAAGATGACAGAGAACCCTGTGTTCCATGACAAGTCAAAACACATAGAGATCTGATATCATTACATCCGTGACATGGTGCCGAGAGGAGCCATAAAGCTCCAATATGTTAGCACGGATGAACAGGTTGTTGATGTGTTGACCAAACCTCTATCTCGTGTAAAGTTTGAGCACTTTCAAGATAAGCTTGGTATAGTCTGAAAGGACCTCCCTCGGAAGGGGGAGTAGTGTTGTGTTGAGTTGTCAGGCTAGTGTTGTGATGCCAGCCTCGTGTTGATGATATTCCAGCTTAATTGTTGTGTTGAGTTGCCAACTTAATTGTTGTGTTGAGATTCCAGCTTAATTGTTGTGTGGTGTTTCCAGCTTAATTGTTGTGTGGTGTTTCCATATTAATTGTTGTGTTGAGATTCCAGCTTAATTGTTGTGAGGTGTTTCCAGCTTAATTGTTATGTGATGTTTCCAACTTAATTGTTGTGTTGAGATTCCAACTTAATTGTTGTGTGATGTTTCCAGCTTAATTGTTGTGTTGATATTCCATCTTAATTGTTGTGTGGTGTTGCCAACTTAATTGTTGTGTTGTGATTCCAACTTAATTGTTGTGTGGTGTTGTCAGCTTAATTGTTGTGATGATGTGCTAGCCTCATGTTGTGATGATGATGTATTAGTTTCATACTGATCCATGTTGATGCAAATGATGATATCATTCTAGCTCTCCATTGTGAATGACGATGTGGATGATGAGAAAAACTTCTGATGATTTATAGATACGCTAGTCAGTGTTCCAAGATGTTGTTGATGATGTTGTCCTCTCTCTCGCCTGATGTTGTTGTAGAATACCCTTCTTGTTAAGGGGGAGTGTTGAAATATTGTAACTGCAAAGAGTATTCTAATTATTATTGATGTATTATTCATTAGATCAATCCCCTTTTGCGGATTGATCATGTCAGGTATTGTAAATGACCAAATCCCCTTTTGTGGATTGGTCAAACCCTAATTGTAATAGGCAAAATAAGAAGTCGGCCCTAGAATATATTAAAGGTGGTTATAACGACCTAGAATAAGAAGTTGGCCTTGCCAGTGAAAAGACATCTCCGTCCACACGTGCCAGACTATATAAATAAAGAGGTTAGGGCCTCATTTGGACACACAATCACTTGTTCATCAGAGCACAAGTTCGGAGCTATAGTTGGAGAAGAAGAAGAGAGAGAGAGGCACATTCTTGGGAGAGGACTTTCTGTATTTGTTTGAGTTATCTCTTGGCATTGTATTGGCTATCTATATTAAGGAAGTTTTTGTTGGGTTTTCTCCCCCATGAAGGTTTCCTAGGATAAATGATGTGTCTCTTGTGATTTTGTATTTCGCAGTGATCCTATCTATGTTATGGTTATCTAATTAAATGAAAAGAAACCTAATATTAGCTTAAACCTTTACATGTTGTATACCTCTTGAGATTAGTGTCCATATTCTCCAAAAATGTAGTCCAAAAGGCACTGAGAAATCTAGTGTCCCTATCTGAGATGATGCTCCTTGGTATCCCAAAGTACACATAGACATGTTCAAAGAACAATTTTGTTGTTTCTTGTCCCTTGATGGTCCTTTTACAAGGAATGAGGATGCACATTTTGTTGAACCTATCAACTGCCACAAATAAATAGTCATGTCCCTTCTGTGTGCTTAGTAAACCACCCACAACATCCATGGTAATGTTTTCCCAAGGTCTAGTGGGTACTGGTAAGGGATGGTATAAACCTTGCTTCCTGTTACTAGGATTGGTGGTACAACAAAGTATACATCCTCTAATATAATGTGCTACATCTTCTTGCATTATGGGCCAGTACACATACCTCTATAAGTTGGAAATTGTCTTCCCAACACCAAAATGTATTGCAACCTTTGAGGTGTGAGCCTCTCTGATAAGTTTCAATTGTTCACCTTTAGGAACACAAAGCTTGTCGATGTTGTAGAGTATACCATTTTGGAAATGATAGCCAGCCTTGTTGTCACCTTCTTCTGTATGAATTTGGCCTTTTAGCTATTGAAGCACCTCGTTGAAGTCCTCATCTTCTATGTATGCCTATTTGTATGCATCATGGGTAAAAGGATCCATGGGCATCAGAGTTCCCAAAGATGTAATCTTGGATGTGGGTGGATGTAAAAGCATGTCTTCCAACCTGTTTGTGCTACCCTTCTTATACTTTATGACCAAATGAAACTACTGTAAGAACCCCATCCATGTGTAGTGCCTAGTTTGATGTAACTTACTTTGTGCCTGCAAATACTGGAGCGACCAGTGATCCGTGTGGATGATGGTCTCCCTACCCATCAGATAGTGCTTCCAGTTTTTGACAGCTTGTACCAAGGCATAGATCTCCTTATCGTAGGTAGGGTAGTTCAGTACTGTCCCATGAAATACTTCAGAATGATAGCGGACAAGCCTTCCTCCCTGCATCAAGACTACTCCCATAACATGCCCACTTGCATATGTCTCCACTTTGAAGGACTTCTGCAAGTTTGGTAGCACGAGCACTAGGGCTTGACTGATAGTTATTTGCATCTCATTAAAGGCCTTCTGTTGATTCTTCGGCCACTGGAAACTCTTACTTCCTATTGTTATTGTGTGGAGTGGTGAAACTACTGCTGAAAAATGAAGCTATGAATTTTCGCAAGTATTATGTTTCCCCAATAAAGCTCCTAAATTATGTGCAATTTGTAGGAACATACCATTTCATGAGGGCCTCCATTTTGGCGGGATCTATCTTGAGCTCGCCTCCACCAATCACATACCACAGATACACCAAATACTCCTAAGAAAACTCATGTTTCTTGAGATTGGCGAGCAATTGGTGCTTCTTCAAGGTCTCTTACACCTGCATAAGATGTGAGATGTGCTCCTCCCAAGTAGCACTATAAAGTAGTATATCATCCAAATAGACAATAAAAAATGAATCTAGATAAGGGTGTAAAACATCATTCATTAATCTCATAAATTTAGTTAGCGCATTTCATAAAACGAATGGCATAACCAACAACTCATACAAACCTTGCCTTCTCTTGAAGGCAGTCTTCGAGGTATCTCCTTCTTTGACTCGTACCTGGTGATATCCTGATTTCAAATCCATCTTAGTGAAATACTTGGCATGCTGCAGCTGGTCTAACAGATCATTGATCCTAGGTAGAGGTACCACTTCTTCAGTGTAATCTTGTTCAATGCCCTGTATTTGATACACATTCTCCAAGTCTTGTCCTTCTTGGGCACAATTATGATGGGTGACCCACAAGGTGAGGTACTTGTTCGAATCACACCCTGCTCCAACAATTTCTTCTTTACTTCATTTTCTTCCAGAATGGACTGTCTATACAGCCCAATATTCGGTAAGGGGGAGTCTGGAAATAATTGGATTCCGTGCTTCACTTCCCTCTTAGGTGGTATTCCTTTAGGCTCTTGGAACACTCCCCTGTATGACTTTAGCAACTCCTCCAATTCATTTTCCTGCTCCTTTGTACACCCTTCCAGGGATGTCTTCACTTTTAATGACTCTTCACCAAACCCCCAAAAATGTCATTTGATGCCTCAAAATGGATCTGGAAGGTTTCAAACCCCAATTTTCCAAACCGGGACCTGCCATTAAAATGACCCTACAAATTGATTCCTCCAATTTTTTCCACTTTGAGAACATGAAGATAGATGACAAATAATATAATGATCCAATCCGGATCAAAAGGGATTAGTTAGATAGTTCTTAGGTTCGTCAAATGTGTATTGCAAAGTGCTTGGTTGGGGATGAAACTGGTGTTATGCTTTTTACATCCACGAATGAAAAAGGTATGTTTTATCTCAACTTTATGCTTAGAGAAATGACTACACATGAGATTTGTGGTAGAGATAAGTGTAATGTCGTTTCTAGAGTTTGATATTTTAAACATAAACCACCCAATTTTTCTAATGTTATCATATGCCATGTGTTGCATGGGGTTTCATTATGAATAAAGTTTATAAATATATTAATATGATATTACCTCTAGTTTGTGTTAAATCTAGATGCACTATCTAATCATTTGTAGTATCCCAAATTTTACTCTTGGAATTATTTGTAATTAAATGCTTTAATATTTTGCATGGATACTTTATAATTATGCTACATTAACACCATACCATGGTGTTGTGAATATTGCACATATTTTTGTATTGCGGTTAATAAAGAAGAATACCAAGATCAGTTGGGCTTGAGTGCCTATAGGGGATATGATACCACGAGAGGGGAAAGGTGAGGGGCTCTAAGGGGGGTTTTATACCTAAATCATCTACATTATGCTGCCTTGAACCCTCACCCATTTTAAAATTTGAATTTCAAAGCAAAAAGGAGTTAAGAGGAGCGGAGGAAAGAAATTCATCAATCTAAGCCACAACTCCTAAAATTTATCAAACTGTCTCCCCTACATTTTTGGAACTAGGAAGAGAAGATGAGTTTGAATTCTCTATCCATTATGCATGAGGAAAAATTCAAATGGGGAGGGAGAATCTATTAGGAAAAGAAATGGAAAAGAGTTTTGAGAGGTTAGACATTGGAAATACAGAGTTAAACCCGTCATAGAAAAACCAACCATAAATGGAAGCTTATAGCCTTGAGAAAAAGCCAAGAAACCATGGAGAACTTTGCTAAAACTTGAGATATTAGCCTGGACCTTCTATGCACGCACTGAATAGCATGATAAGGAGTAGTTTCAAAGGTACTGGACAACAAAGAAGGAGGTACTCCTTGTGCTGTGTGGGGTAGGTATGTGGGTGCCTTAGTGTTTCTTTGTCATCAAGAAATATGCAGAAGAAAACATTGGTTTGAGTCTGAATTTCAAAGCTAATTATCCCTGCTTCACCTTGGTGGTATCATAGCCCAGCTAGGGGGTGGCATCCGTTGTGGATTTTCCTACGGTTGGGTGGAAATCAATCACTCAATTGTTTGTTGGTCTGGAATTTAAACAGATAAGTTTTAAAATCTTTGTTCTGGTTTAAATGATATGTTTTAATTTTGTCTTTGTTCTATGTAATTGTGAAAGGATAGAAAATTAGGTCAAAGTTTACCGTTGGTCTTTGTATAAAACTCATATGTTCCTATTCTAAGTGGAAATTCATGTGTCTCTCTGCTTTGTGTTTATTTGTGAAAATAGACTACAGTTAACAACAAAACGTCAGCTTACTCTCCATACATGCAATACAACTCAATAAAACTCAGAAAATAGACAACAGAACTCATAAAGATGGACATAGACTCAAAACCACAAATGGAATAAGAGAATCATTGATCTATTACTTATGTTGTGTTGAAATACAAAGAGAGGCCCTCTATTTATAGCAATCTTGGAGGGGTCCTGCATTTATGAAGGTAGTTCGAAAGTAGTTGGGAGATAATATTAATTAACCTAAGTGAACTTAACTAGTATGCTAACATATTTACGCTAACACCCCCCTTAAGTGAAACTTAGATAAGTATAAAAAGGGACAAAATAACAAAAATGGGTCCCGACCATAAGGCCATGATAGGTACCCATGTACAAAATGATCAAATCAATAGACAAAAAACATGAAGGAGGACATAGACTCCTCCCCCCCCCCTCCCCCAAGGTCAACTTCATTCACCCTAATCAAGGTACGAAGTTGAACATTCTAAGTCTCTATCAAGGGTTTAGTGAAGATGTTAGCGACCTACAACTCAGTGCGACAATATTGTAAATCAATAATCTTATCATGAATTAATTGTCTGATATAATGCATGTGAAATTCTATGTGTTTGTTGCGTTGATGCTCTACTGGCTCCTTGGAAATATGGATAACACTCTTATTATTGCACCAAATTAGAGTAGATTGCTCCTGCTGAAAAATGAGCTCAAACAAAATCTGTCAAATCCAAATAGACTCGATGGAAGCATTAACAACACCTCGATACTCTACCTCTGTAGAAGAAAGAGCAATGGAAGCATGCTTCTTGCTAGACCAAGCAATGAGACCAGAGTCAAGATGGAATACATAGCCAAAGGTGGACTTGTGGTCATCAAGATCATCAGCCCAATCAGAGTCAGTATAACCCACTAAATGTGTATGACCATCAGAGGAATAATGAATTCCATATGTGTGTGTCCCTCTCATGTATCGAAGAATTCTTTTTGCATCTTTCTAATGAAGCTCATGTAGTTCATGCATGAACCGAGAAACCAACCCAATTGCATAAGAGATATCGGGACAACTATGAGACAAGTGCAAGAGGCTACCAACAAGTTGTAGATACAATGTTGCATCAACCAAAGGAGTGGAACACTTGGCTGACAACTTTACCCCTGAAAAAAATGGCGTGGGTGTAGATTTTCAATCCAACATGTGAAATATGTTCAAGATATCCAAGGCATACTTGGGCTGAGAGATACTTATTCTGAATGCAGACTAAGTGATCTATAATCCAAGGAAGTAGTGAAGAGGCCCTAAGTCTGTCATATCAAATTGTTGATGAAGAGTAGACTTCACATGATTGATCAAGGTGGATGAACTCCCAGTGAGAATGAGATCATCCACATAAAGAACAAGGAGGAGAAGGGCATCATTTTTCCTCAAGATATAAACATTTGAATCACACTGGCAATGAGAAAATCCTTGAGAGGGAAGAAAGGAATCCATCTTCTCATACCATGCCCTAGGAGCTTGTTTGAGACTATACAAGGATTTTTTAAGTTTGCACACAAGTGAAGAGTCCTAGATAAAACCAGGTGGTTGCTCCATATATATTTCTTCTTGTAGATATCCATGAAGAAAGGCACCTTTGACATCCATCTGGTGTACTATCCACTTGCGAGATGCAACTAGAGAGAGAACAAGGCAAATAGAATTCATTTTATCCATGGGTGCAAAGGTTTCAGAATAGTCAATGCCCTCAACTTGAGAAAAAACTTTAACAACCAATTGAGCTTTATACCTCTCTATAGTACCATCTGTTGCATACTTGGTTCGATATACCCACTTGCACCTAACCAACTTTATACCTTTTGGAAGAGGGACCAAGTCCCAAGTGCAATTTTTTAACAAGGAATTATACTCATCTTCCATAGTTGTGTCCCATTCTACAATACAATGGGCTTCATTAAAATCCTTTGGATATGAAGCACTAGCCATGAATACTCGAGGAGTCCTTTGAAGAGAGGACCTGGTTATTCTTTGACCCCAATTAGGAAGTGATGGAAGAACTTTGTTACATTGTTCTTCAAGAGAACAATCATTAGTTGGTGGAGTCAATTCAAAAGACGGAAAATCATACAAAGATCCAATATGTTGAGAGGAATGTTCATCAAATCGAACATTGTTGTTGATGATCAACTCATGTGTGTTAGGATCAAGTAATCTATACCCTTTAACATCATCAGGGTAGCCAACAAATATGCAAGGCTTACTTTGTATGTTCATTGCCTTGTGTTTTTCTTTGGGAATGTGGGCCCAAGCATTACACCCAAAGACTCTGAGATGGTTTACGAAACGTTTCCATCCACTCCAAGCTTCTTTTGGGGTCACCCCTTGGACAAATTTGTGAGGTGTGTGATTTTGAACATAGTTGGCACAATTAATGGCTTCAGCCCAAAACTGTGGCAAAAGACCTTTAGAATGGATCTTGCAACTAACCATCTCCTCCAAGGTGCGATTTTTTCTTTCAACAACACCATTTTGTTGTGGACAATATGACACAAAATGTTGTAGTTGAATTCCTTCATTGGCACGATACTCTTCAAATCTGTGGTTGACATATTCACAACCATTATCTGTCTGTAAGCATTTGCTAGACTTTCCAGATTGCTTTTCAACTAAGGTTTTGAACATAAGAAAATTGTCAAAAATCTCACTTTTGTTCTTTAAAGTGTGTCTGGAGTAGTCATGAATGAATGTAAGCAAATAGTGGGCTCCTTGAAAAGACTAGGAAAAGGGCCTGCAACGTCATCGTGGACAAGTTGAAGAGCTTATGAAGCTCTCCAAGATTTTCCTTTATCAAATGTATCTTGAGAATGTTTGCCAAGAACACACCCAGTGCAAACACCATCAACAAATGAGATAGGAGGAAGATCAATGACCATATTTTTCTTACTTAGTTGTTGAAGAGAGTGATAGTTTAAGTGACTAAATCACTCATGCCATAATTTATGGCAATAATCTGTGAGGGATCTTCAATTTCAGGAACAACAACAGAATACGAAGTAAACAAGATTGTCCTCCATGAACCAGAATTTGCATTCTGATTAATTGAGAGCAAATTCGTTGAAAGATTAGGTACATATAAAACATTGTTGATCGTGCCATCTATCATCTCAATGGACCCTTGCCCATCAACATCCAAAGGCGAAGAGTTTCCCATATAAATATGCTCTATATTGCATGAATTAATGGAAGCAAACAAATCCTTATGTGAGAGAATCAAATATCCATTCAGGCGGGGAGTATCTTGCACTAGCAGAGAGAGCTTTAGCATTTCCTGTACTATTGCTAGAAAATGGATTGACATTTAAATTGTGTTTCTTCATTTTTGAAGACAAGACAACCAATTTCTTGAAGCAGCGAGATTTTGGATGACCTTCTTTTCCACAAAAGGCACATTTAAGAGGACTTTTCTTTCCTTTACAATCTTGCTTAGGAGAGTGATTTGAAGAGTTGCACTCCTTTGTACTTTGTGTTTGTTTCCATTTAGATGTACTTTTATGTTGTATCCTTGAATTTGAAGATGAGTTGGCTACAAGAGCACGAGATTTACAATTTTTGGAGACAAGAGAACCCATTTGAATGAATTTATCTTGCTCACGAGTAAGTCTTTCATCAAAAGTAGGCATTACAAAATTTGGCCCCAACGCATCCTTAGTTGAATAAAATATGGAAATAAACATTGAATAAGGCTCACCTAATTTAGAGAGTACTGACAAAATGAGTTGTTCATCATTTTTGTCAATATTACAATCCTTTAACTGAAGTCGAAGAGATTTGAACTTGGAGATGAAATCTTGAATAGTATCAAAATTATTAGAATTGAGACTCATTAATTATTTTTTCAATTGATGACCATGAATTTCATCTGTTTTACCGAATAGTTGTTCAAATTGCTTCCATGCTACATAAGAGTATCTATGCCTTCAAGATAGAACAATAGTTCTAGAGAAAGAGATAAACATATTAAACCTAAAACTTCATCACAACGATTATGCCATTTAGGTTTTTCAATATTTTGTATAGGTGCAATTTATGTACCAATAGTAACCCTATATAGAACTTTACTCCACAATAAAACAACCATTACATATTTCCAAGTAAAAAGTAGTTATGAGGAATTAATATGGACAAAACAAACTTATCCGCCATAGCAAGAGAATCAAAACGCTGACCACAACCACGAACAAACAACAAGGCACTAAATCGACCTTCCTGATCCCCCTCAAAAATATTTTATTAAAAAAAAAGCACTTAGGGTTTTACAAAAAAATATATTTAACTCAAAGGGTTTAACCTTGAGTCAAACGGACAGGGGTTGTTGTGGCTGAGCGGTACAAATGAACATGGGTCTGGCTGAGCGATACAAATGGACAGGAGCTACAAACAAGGGTTGTGGTTGCCTAAGTGATTTTCTGGGCAGAGAGAGAGAGAGCTGAACACCACAAACAGAACTGAACCGAACCCTCAGAAGGAAATCAATCAACGAGCTGGGTAGAGAGAGCTGAGCGGCAATCCCTCTGAGGGTTCGGTTCAGTTCTGTTTNAAACGGACAGGGGTTGTTGTGGCTGAGCGGTACAAATGAACATGGGTCTGGCTGAGCGGTACAAATGGACAGGAGCTACAAACAAGGGTTGTGGTTGCCTAAGTGATTTTCTGGGCAGAGAGAGAGAGAGTTGAACACCACAAACAGAACTGAACCGAACCCTCAGAAGGAAATCGATCCACGAGCTGGGTTGAGAGAGCTGAGCGGCAATCCCTCTGCAAAAATACGAGTAGCAACCGAACCCTCAAAAAGAGATTGACCCACAAATCTAGAGCCAAACCTTCTATGAGAAATCGACCCACGAGGGRTRAAGTCAACCCACGAACAGAGGAGAGCAACCCAGAAATGCCCAGATCTCATAACAAAGACAACWAATCTCAAAATGAAGAGCAACGCAAGATGGAGGCTCACGCCCTGCAGCTCTGATACCATGTGAAAACAGTATACAGTTAACATGAAAACGTCAGTTTATTCTCCATAAAGGCAATAAAACTTAATAAAACTCAGAAAGCAGAACATAGACTCAAAACCACAAATGGAATAAGATAATCTCTATTACTTCTGCTGTGCTGAAATATAAAGAGAAAGCAGAACATAGACTCGAAACCACAATTGGAATAAGATAATCTCTATTACTTCTGCTGTGCTGAAATCTAAAGAGAAGTTCTCTATTTATAGCAATCTTGGATGGGTAGGTAGGTAGTTGACAAGTAGATGGGAGATACGATTAATTAATTTAAGTGAATTTAACTAATTTAACTAATATGTTAATATATTTAAGTTAATATTATAAAACTTTGTCTTGGAGGTGGAGGACAGTTGGTGACTGAGTATGCTGTTAAGACACTCCTTGATGTTAAAGTTATTGGTTCAAAACCTGTTAAGACAAAAAATCCAACCATATTAAAAATTGGTGTGGTTCAAATCTGAATTTTACGTATATTCTACTACAAAGCGATGTAACTACTACTTATTACTATTCTAACCAAGTACAGAGCATAAGATATAATATCTTAGTTGCAAGGACAAACTTAGGCAAGAGTGTAATGTTCAATTCTATTTTCGACAAGGTTAGGTTTGTGACCAATGTGTTTCAACCTGCAACAAACCAGATTCAAGAGAAACTGGGTGCTATGCACTCTATCAAGAGTGTAGGGACTATAGTGATTTCCAATTGCTCAAAATCATCATTGAGACATTTGGAGATGTCATTTGGCTCAATGGCATTGTAGTTTTTGTTTTTTTATTTCGTGCTCATCCAGATGGAGCCCAATTGTTATTTATGTTGTCCTTTCTTCTACCGTCTCAAGGTTTTAGATGAGCATTCCAGGGAGGACATTAATTCTAATGAAAATATGGAGCAGCTGTCAGATTTAGATTATGTAGTGGACATCCCTGGCCATATATGTTTACATGCACATAAGTTATACACAGTGAGCAGCCATTCATGTACAGTTGAGTTGTACATACAAAAAAAAGAAGCAAAATGCGCCCAGGATTTAGTATATGATTTATAATTTTTATGTCATGTTCTTAGAGTCTTTTGAGTCGGTGAAGTTTCAGATGGGTTAAAGTTAGGTTACAATTTAGGTTTAAGCTCTAGAACTTGTTGATAGTGAAAGCATAACCAAATTTAAATACAAGCCTGTACACAAAAACAAAGAGGGCAGAGAGGGGACTGCCAAGAGCCAGAAACTCATTTAATTGTTTCATTTCTACTAAGTATATTTTTGGATTCGATACATTTTATTTCATTGTGTATATATGCATATGGAGAGGTTGAGTTTCAGATTGGGCATTTGAATTAGCTCTGGTAACGAGTCCAAGTCTCCTGTGTAATCCATTTGTGAATGTACAGTAAACCATTTGAGCATTGGCTCTGGAACCGTTTTATTGCAATGAAAATGGGAGATTGCAGGGGTGTCTTAAGGCTTCAAGGCCTCTGGCGGTGCCTCAGAATTGGACAGTATTCATCTCTTGATTCTTCAAGTTGCGCTGACTATGTTTATGAAGAGCAATTACATGCAATAAATTGTGTGCTATAGCAAGATTTGCCTTACCTATGCAATCTTGCAGAGAGGGCCTTATTCCATTCCCCCATGCAGACTTACTTTCCTTGATTGATAAATCCAGAGACAAAAACAAATATTTTTCCACTTGTACGCACCTTGAAAGCTATACAGCAAGCGTATACGCTGGCTGCTCCACTACAGCCCGTGTACATCGGGATTTGTGCCAGAAAATCAAAATTAAATGTCGGGTTTCCATGTCACGACAGGAGATCTCTGATCCTTGGCCTTCCATATACTAGAAACATTCCGACTCGGCCCTTCAGTGGTATTTTGAAGGCTATAAAGAAGTCAATTCCAAGCTATGGAAAAGGAAGAGAATTCAACTTTGAGAGCAAAGTTACTCTGGAGAAATTATTACTTCATTATTGAGTCTGCATCCCTTTGTCATTTAAGTCTGAACACAGTGTTCAGCCCCCGAGCTCTTCCCTTATTGATGGAGAACCTCTGTGTCTCCCTTATATGAGCTTGCCTTTGGTGGAGGATTGAAGTGGTGGAGGCCCAGTTGGAAGGAACTCAGTTTCTTGGTTCTAAACCGTGCCGACACGAAAGTCTGTAATGTTTTCACTTATGTTGATCATTTATTAATAAAAATACTCCTTTCCCGTCCAATTGATATCTTGCAAATATATGTATTATGATCCATGGGTATGTTTGTTTTGTATATTAATGGATTATGCTATCTAATGTGCTAACCTGTTATATCATCACTATATGCTTGCTCTACTTGTTTGTTGAGAACTTGTTACAGGTATAAAGCTTTGGGTCGAAGTGCTCAATGGTGGACATCATCAAACATTTGGACGAGGTAGCCCTCTCTCTTACTTCTCTTGCACATTAGTTTATATAGCATATGTTGGAATTGAGTCGATTTCTACAGTCATACCTGTATGTTGTGGTTCACCCTAGCCATAGAGAGATTTTCCTCGTAACAGAATTGGCGACCATACTGGGGATGAATCTTCTTTCTTAGCGTTTGAAGTACTTTTCTCCTTAGATTGCTCTCGTTTCTATTGTGGTTCTTGTCGTATCATTGCTTAACAGCTCCTGTTCACTCTGGGTCTGAGTTTTCAACCTTTCTCCCTTGTCTGGCCTTGTTTCAAAGAATATACGCACCTTTTTGCTTGACAGTCGCGTATACAAGCAGGTTGTCTCACTGCTAGCTGCATATATACGCTTTGTTTGCTCAAACAGTCGCGTACACCTTTTCTCCTTTGTTTTCTTGGTGTGGTGTTTGTTGGGTGGGATTTGATGCTTACTGAGCCTTCTTAGGTCTCTGTAGTGCATGTTGAGTACCTATGGAATAACAGGAAACCCTCTTTTGGTTGAATTTTTGGGCAAAGTTTTTCTCTTCATCTTTTCATTTTTATTGTCCTTGTACATTGGGTTGGGTGTTTCATTGATTGATATCCTGTTTGAGTTATCTCTCTTTTATACACAATAGGGCTATATATCAAGTTACTTTTCAGTTCATGCATTTTCAGTTTCGATATATTGAAAATACAAAAAAATAGGCATTTTGCATTGTTTGGCATTTTTTGTCTTTTGAGTTTTTATCATTAGCTTAGTGCATACAGTGAAAGATTGCATTTTTACTTCTGAATCGCAGAGTTGAATTTGAAAATTGCATCGTTTTTTTAGGAGCATATCATACATTAAAAGTTAAAGTTAGACTTTTCATTATTTTCATATTTTACTTTCTTGCAGAGTCATAACAACATGAGTTTCATCACCATACCTTTTTGAGTAATCACGGCCATAAAATCAACGCTAAAATTTAAAATTTATTAGTAACAATTTTATTTTCTAGGGTGCACAAACTAGCCTAGGATTTAGTGCCTTGGAATAGGATTTTGTGAGTAAACTTCTCGAAGGCAATTAAATCAACATATGTGTCTGAGTAAGGGAGTTGAGAAGTCCATTGTATAATTGGTAAGATCATGAGGCTCCGCTCACACCGGAGTTAATCACGAGGTCGCGCGAAGTTGGTTGAAGGGATATCCCCCGGATACTCGCCTAGCGTCAGAGATATTTCTGTGGATTTATTCGTATTTGGGGATCTTGCTAGTGCCCATACCTCCGTGAGAGGCGATGCTTTCAAGGTTTCGGGCTTTGCTACCCTGCCCATACAGTGATCCAGACTTACGATTGCTCGCCTATGTGTCGGTTATACAATGGTTTATTAGTTTCTTGACTTAGGTATCTCATAGGTTACTCGCAGGGGTTATTCTACTAGTACCCTGGGTCAGATAGGGGTCGGACATCACACAACCTTTATGGAGGATTACCTCTCCGGGGGGATCTGACCAACTGGTTGTTAAGCCCACAAGGGCCCCTATAACTAATTCTTCTACCTCTGATCTTTAGCAAGGAGTCTCAAGTCCCTCTTGGACGAGACATACCTTCTTTAGTGAGGGAGGCCACTCAGCCACTTTAGCCTGTTTGCATGCATATTGGCCGTTTGATTTTTGGTGTTCTTTTTTATTACTAGTTAGCCTGAAGAGCCTATACTGAGCCCTCATTATGGATAGTGGAGTCCCTCTGGTGCCCTCATTTGCTACTACTTACCCCATGATGCCCACTCAGTTCATGGGGATGAATCTTCATGTTTCTTATTATGGTATGCAGAACTTTGGTACTCAATTTGAGCCTTGGGTCTCTAGTCATTCTCCCGTTAATATGCCTTCCCCCTTGCAATCATCTCCCTGGTCCACTTATATGAATCCTAGCATTGGATCTGGGGTCACCATGGCCCCAATGCCTACGTCTTTGTTTGATATGAGCCATGTCCCTCAACCCGCTTTCACAACGGGAGGTTGGAACTTCCCCTCTTACGGATCCAATCCTAGTTATGCTCTTTCAAGAGCCAATACTCATATGGGTGCTTATTCTGCCTACTACACTTCGTCCATGTATCCTTCGTCTACCATGTCAGTTCCTTTGAACACTTTTTCCATGGCGAGACCTCATGTATCCTCGGGTGTTTCATACGAGGAGAATCAATTTTACGGTTCGGGCTACCCGCTTCACGGGTCCCCTTCACAAGGGGGCAACATATATCCTCACTCCAATAATCCTTATCATACTTTTGTCTTTTCACAGACTTCGGTGATGATGCTCGTTCAGACTTCTCTAAATCAATTAAACAGAGGATACTACCTTTCCGAACAGGGACAGGGGGTAAACCAGGATCCTTCCTGGCCTGCAATGTTTCAAAGTCAATCTTTCACTGGACCTTGGCATCAAATGTTGTAATCCACCGCTAGTCCAGCCACTGTCAGTCATACTGGAGCTCCATCACCAACCTCTGCCAGCCATGTTGGAGATGGGTCGACAACTTCTACAAGTTATGTTGACAACCCGTACCTAGTCGTTGCTAGTCATGCTAGGGGCACCACTTTAGTTCCACAAGTTATATCAATGCTACATCTCTGACCTCTGAGTACCATGTAGGAGGTGACTCTCCCACCTTTTCCTGTCACGGTGATAGTATGCCACCGACCGTCTTGAACGACATTGGGGGAATTGAGAGGCCCAGACACCTCAGACGTAAGCCTCAATTCCTTTGTAGGACTTGTGAAGGAAGTCATCTTACTCGTTTATGTCCAGCCACGGTTGGGACCAGAAGCGTGGGGCTCACCTAAGGGCCCTTCGGATTCTGAGGCATCTGTAGTTTCCCCGCACCTTGTTCCTCCGATTGACACGACAATAATGCCATTGCAATCCTCTCTTGATCACACCCCCGTTCTCGAGGGTGATGTATCCCTTATCCTTGTTATCCTGCATCCTCTTCAATCTAGAATTGAAGAAGTGGTCGTACCAGTGCAATCTCTGGTGAATCCTACTCTCCCTGAAGAGAGTGATGCATCCTTCAATCATGTCGTCAGTATTCCTGATCCTGCACCTTCTGAACGAGAGAGAGTTGTTCTTTCACTAAATCCTCTCCCTCCTGGTTTTGAGGAGATCACTTTCGACTGGGATAATTCTGTGGAGTATCCAATACCCTTGCCTATGTCTTTTCTAGTAAGAGACATCATCTGATCTATCACAGAGACTATCTATTCAGTTAGTTCTTTATCCTCCTCGACTTGGAGAGCTTTGGGTTTTCCCAAGCTTATGTCAGTTATTCGTAAAATATTGACATTCCACAGAAGGTTGATACGGGAGCCTTGGCCTCCCCCATTACATATTGATTAGAACAACATAACAATTTTAATTTAAGCTCTTTTCCATCTTGTCTTTAAAAAAGAGAAAAGATTGTTGAGTGATTTGTCCCTTTCACACTCATTAAATTGGATTTGAAAGATCATGAGTCTTAGTTAAGCTCTTTTCCGCCTCGTTATAAAAACAGTGAAAAGATTGTCGAGTGAACTTGTCTTTTTCACACACGTAAATTGGTTTTGAAGAGACATCTACTTGGCACAAGTTTATCCCTTTTTCACACCAAGTAGACTAAAAGACATAAAAGAGGACATTTTTTGGCGTTAAGTTGTGATTGCATCTCATACCCCTGCTTGCAGTATTGAGCCTATAGCCAGTTCTCACTTTGCGTTATAAACCGTTTGCCTCAGCAGTTTTGCATCCTCAACCAAGCAGAGCCTTGTTTATATCCTTCACAATTTGACACCCTATACCTAGGAGGGAACATTCCACTGAGTGTCCATCTCCCGTGTGCACTTCCCTGCATTGAGCATAGGTGTGTTCCACTGCTGGAACTAGTTTTGTTTACTTGTGACACTTGTTTCCTCCTCTGTACCATAGCATTCGTTTATTATGAAAAAACAAAAAAAGACGGGTAGGAAGGGAGTATTATCTTATATCGGCAATAGTCGTGTCGCCTTTGAACAGAGCACAAAGTGATTTGAGTCCATTCATCATAATTTTGGGTTTAGCATGGCCTTAGGAAGCTGAGCTTGTTACAGAGTCTTCTCTACCGACTAGTTACTCTTCCAGTCCCTACAGAGAACTTCATTGATGCCTCCTGCATCTCATGATTTTATCATTGGGTCTATGCTGCCAGGGTCCACCATATGTCTCTTTCTCTTGTTCAAAGGAAGTCTATCAACCTGTGTCGGCCACTCCTCAGAACTCTTAACTTTGCATGTCAGCCATACCCTCAGTTTGTCTCAGAATCACATGATACTTTAGTCCTATCATGCACCTTGGCCCTGCTTCCATCATTGGTAGGTAACCTTGAACCCATCAGTCGACATTTCATCATTGGTCGCTGACTGGGTGGTTTCCCTTGTGTTCGACGGCAAGACATCTATTCACAAATTGGGATTCGTGTAGTGTCTTGGATGCCATTAGCCTTATTGGTGGTCTCCTCGCCTTTGTCAGCAGTTTTTCATCATTGGTTGCTATTCAGAGGGTCTTTTTCGTGTATCGCTTGCACTTGGGACACGCAAAAGACGCACAGGGTCATTGGTTCGTGAACTTGTTCTTCGTCCGATCTCTACCAAATCATGAAGCTCTTACTTTGTACCTCGTGCTGACTGATGAGACATGCCTTAATGCTCTCCTTTCAGCAGGTCTCTTTCCATCGACATCAACCCATTTATTCTAAAAACGAGGCCTGAAGTTTTATGAGTACCTTGAGGCTTGCATTCATTAGTGGCAGGCTCTCTCGCCATCGATAGTTGGGAATACATCAATGTCTCCTAATCGATGGATTCTTCAAGTGTTAGACACCGACTCCTCTATTCACACTTGTAAGAATGTACTCAGTGTCTTGATACCTACTTTCATTATCGATAGGTTGTCCCGCGTTTGTTAACGGTATACATCAATGACCAGTAATCAAACGATGTCTCATTGTGTTCAACCTCAACTCCTTTATTCCCATGTTGTAGACTTGCACCTTTGGTGGATTGTGTAGAAGACTTGAAGACATCACTATGTGGCCGCAACTTTCCTGAGTTGTTG
>JZKD02S1663358.1:7104-30846 GCA_000966675.3 Picea glauca
AAAAAGTGAAGAACCTGCATCTCATTGTCCATTCATGTGAACAAGCCATATCAAAGAAAGAAAAATTATTCACAAAGCTTACCAGAATAAACTTAGCTGGAAGGACCAACGACTTTCAAGACCCCAACTTAATCGTCAAATCCTTGCCCTTAACTAAGCAAGCCTTCGATAAACAAGTTGATATTTTTAAGTCTTTGTCTCTGGAAAATTTTTACAGCATCCTAGAATATGGTCAAGATAACGTTGACAACTGGCTAGTCGACTATTCAGTATAGAATGAGGAAATTGACCAGGCTCTGCGTAATCTTTCTATCGACTTTAGGGAATTAGAAAATGAACTTTTCAACATAAAAATCTGGAATGAGATCAACGTCGCCCCAATGAGAAGCTACATTGAAGAATGGCTCGAAAGGGAATTGAAGCAGGTCGCCGACGAAAGGAAACAGGCAGTTACCACGATTCCAGTAGTCGTCGACGACATCAATGAAAGGGAATCAGTAAGAAAATAGCAAAATGGGTCATATGTACCATCATTGTAAGTCTATATTGATCACATCCTGCTTTCTTTATCAACCCAGTTATTTCACTTTTTTAAATAGAAATGTCTAGATAAAGACTGATACCTTTCAATTTATTATTTTTAGGTATTACACTCTATCGTCGCCCACTTCTTCTTTCTACAGTCCTATTTCTTGTACATATTTCTCTTATGGTCCGCGGCAACCCCAATCCCAGTCTATATGACAAATGCATTTAAATTTCTAGGAATATGTAACAAACAATATTATTTTTTGATATATTTCAAATAAAACTGTTTTTTTATCTCCTTTTATATTTATGTCCTCATAAATTTTTATCTTCCACTATGCTTATGGTCTGCGAGAGCCCCAATCCTAGTCTATATGACAAATGCATTTAAATTTCCAGGAATATGTAACTTTTTTGATATATTTCAAATTTAACTATTTTTTGTCTCCTTTTATATTCATATTGTCATAAATTTTTATCTTCTACTATGTTGAATGTCGATAAATTGTATTTTCTTAATTTGAATATAATTTTTTTTTGTCCTACCACATATAGAGACAAAATAGATAGAAATTTTCAACATAGAAAAATAGATTATATACTTTCAAAAAATAAATGGAACTCTAGAGGCCATGTGTCATTTATTGTATGGATACCACATGTGCTTCATGTTGCTTGACACATCTCTGTTGAAGTTTCCATCTGCCTCCGCTACAGTTTCCCATCCCTGTGCATTTATTCCCAATTCAACCCGACAGGGACTACGCTGCCACGTAGCAAGTGCTACTTTATACTTCATAAAATCAAAATCTGAAGAAGAAAAAACCATCAACCTACAGGTGGAAAAATACACCAATGTTTGTCTGTCAACCAATGATTCAACCTGTATAGCATATTAGGTATTCAAATATAAGCGATAAGTCTTGGTTTTATTTATTCTCGTCCATTAGGTTCTAATTATTGTTGTTGAAACCATGCTAAGAAAGAAAGTAAAGTATGTCCAACCTGCCAAGTGTTACTAGTCTTATGACTCCTCTACTTTGCATAGTTCTCTTTCTGATTTTTCTAAGGTGTATGCTAGACAATTTGAATTTAGAGACCTTTTATGTGATTTATTTAACCTTGTGACCACCAATGAGAAACCAAATGCCATAAAAATAGTCTTAATATTGGTAAAGGTAATAGACGACCTTGGGAGGAAATTTTGGCCAAGGTCATGGTGCACCTTGTTTTCCTTTTTGCTAAATTTATTGATTTATATGAAAAGACTTGTAATCTTGACTCTAGGTCTGTCATTTGTTTAGTCACTTTTAGAATGCCATTTTCATCTCCACCTCAATGATTTGGAAATTATTTCGTCTTCTGTCATCCTCCAACAAAAAAATCAACACATACGACCTAAAGTGGAAAAGGGGATTATTTCCTTGTTTCATAACTAAAAAAAGGAATATCTTGACTACCAAACCCCCCTATTCTTCTAAGGTTTTTAACAAATTGGGGAAGGATCTCATCACTATTATATTAATATTTTTGGGAAATGACAATGATTTGCATGCCTTCATGCACACCTTGTTCGTCGTGGATATGATGTTGTCTACCCAAGGGTTGTCCATTATTTTGAAATATACCAAATTTCTCTTTGAGGCCATGCATGAGAAATTACCCAATGTTCATCTTCAAGAAATTTTAGGTATCAATCATACATCTTGTACTTGTTAAGAATTGGTCAACACACATATTTTCAACACTTGAAGTTGGACAAATGGGGATACGATGGAAAGGAGAAAATGATAATTGAATGGCCACATCTAGTTCATAAGTCAGACATGAAAGGATATAAGATTTTATTGATAAATTGATGTAATCAACTTTTAGGGTCATTATAAGACAGGATCCCCTAGGGATCTTGGAAGAATGCAAAGAAAAGATGAGATTAACCCCACAAGTCAAATTGGGGACTGGTATCTTTATGAAGACCAAACTATGTTGACGACATATGGATTTGAGGGTATCCCTTTCAAATTTCATGTGTTAATGGGCCCTCATATTTTTTTTATAGAATATTTACCATCGATGTCTATTGTGGATGAGTCAGACTTTTTCCAAAATAAGCAAAGAGCATATATTGCACCACCAATTTCCTTTGCTAATTATTCATTTGTGACTAGAGGAGGGTATTCCTCAGCAAATTTAATTCTATATTTTTATGGTTTTGCTAAGAATAATCCCTAGAGATATGGCCCCTTTCATATCATTCAAAAATCAACACAAAGGTTACACATGGGAATGCATAGTATTATAATGAAGAGAGGCTCAAAACTCAAAAGTTGGCCAATTTGGAATTGTGTGCTCAAGTGTGGCACAAAGTTTTCTATTTTTGTTGGAGGAGGCACAAGAAAAGCGTAAGAGAATAGAAAAGGTTATACCTATAGGTGATAATGTGAATTTTTCCTAATATTGCATTTCTTACAAAAGTAAAGGATATTTCCCTCCAAACCTTGCTCAGGTGTTGCCTATGCTCCCCGCCAAAAAGAAAGACAATAGATTGGAGAGGTTGGGTGTTTTCTTATCATAATGCCAAGTATTAGTGGGATATGTGGATGTCCTTAGGGAAACTAGTAGAATCATATGATAGAATTTTGAAAGATGAAAATCTTGTGAAATTATATGATAAATATCATGGGATTGAATAATATAGTAATATCATTCGTTATACATTGGATGAAGTGACTACTAGATATTCCCCATCTCTTCTCAAAGAGGGCACAACGACTGAATGTGTGACTCAATCATCAAATAAAACAAAGATGTCAGACCCCTTTGCTATCTCCAAGGCTGAGAAAGAGGCCACTTTTGGGAAGGGATTTGAAATGGCCCAAAGGATGGGATAATTCAAGTGTCGGGAGTATTGGAAAACTTGATCAAGAACCATGGATAGAATTGGAAGTAGAAAAGGGACCTAAGGTTCTAGTTCTAGGTGTTAATTTGAAAATATCTTCTCTGTGCCTTAAGATTTATCCTCTCATTTCATGGTCATTCCTACCTCTCAACCAGATAGTTATATATTTTCTACAATGGCAAGGACAAATGATAGAATCAGGAGGTAATGTTAATGGTAATAGTAATGGTAGTTCTACTAGTGAGAAACATTCAAAGCTGCAATCAAACGAGGGTGATAGACAACAAGAGTTTGGTTCTATTTATGTTCCCAATAAATGTGAATGCCAACAAGAAGATTCCACAGTTAATGGTGATCCTCCCTTGTCTAGGGAAGGTGATGGTGACAAGGAAAGAGATAAGGGTAATACAAAATAATGTGAAGAGAGAAAATATAATTATCCCTCTGAAGAAGAGCCTAATCAAAATAAGTCTCATGTTGAAAAACAATTTGAGACTAGCTCAAAGGTTCCTACAGTCCCTATAATTGTAGATACTCAATGTTCATCTACTTTAATTGATTATTTATACTTGTCTCATATTCTTTCTTACTCCTCCTCCACTAAAGATACATCCCAATTGGCTCACTCTTCTTCCTCTGTAAATCCATAATCTTCCAATATTCCTATTGTACAAATAGCCCATTATTGTTTTCTTCCTTGGATTTTATTTATTTAGGCAAGGGAAAAGAGACATTCCTCATGCACCAACTACTATTTTGTAGATGGGGATGCCCACATTTCCTACTTTGCAATTTGCTTTAGACAAATTTTCTACATTTTTTTTCAATTAGAGTTTATATCAACAATGGAAGAACAAGAACTTATCCACTATAAATCTAGATACTTAGGATTCCACCATGACATTGTCTAACATGAGTATGAGATTAATTGACTCTCCATATCCACTCTCACTCTTAAGGTGGATAAAAAAGAATTTGAAATGTTAATTAAGGATTTTGATGTAAAAAAAATTAATTTTGATATGCCCACTATTAGACCCAAGGATGGAATTATGTTTGTTAATGAAGGATTGAAGAATGTATATATTGGATATCTTAGAGCCACTCGATATTTGAGTAGAGCAAAAAAGAAGGTTCTCAATTTCAATGAGCTGAGTATCATAAGGTTGTGAATAAAGCATGAGAAAATCAAATAAAAACCTTGTGGGGCCAATTGGTGGAAGCTTCTACAATGCGTAGTCCTAAGATAATTTAGAATTTATCAAATTTCAAAGATAAAGAAATAAAATAGCTCAAGGCTAAGGTGGCTTACAAGCAAAATAGTGGTGGTCCAATAAAACACCCTGATGTTATTCATTTGATTTCTTTAAGGGATTTTATTTACAAGGAGAATTATAAAATGGTTGATGAATTGGAAAGGTTGAAAGCCTAATTGGAAAAATTTTAAGTACAACAAAGTCCCTCAACCTCCAAAATCCAAATAATGAGGTTGCCAACTCGAAGGAACATATCTGGGACATGCAGTGGAATTTAAGAGAGGCCCATAATATAATTGGTTCCTCCAGTCCTATCCAAATAATAAAAACTTCTACTAGAGAATATATCGAGGCCCTTTTAGAGATTAAAGCCCAAATTTTGAAGACAAACAAGCATATTGAATAATCCAAGAGCATATTTGTGGAAAAGAGTGAGAAAATCAACACTCTAGAGGCTACAAATAGGGAGTTGGAAGCAGATATGGAGGTTCTCTGGAAGAAACATGATTAAATCTATAAATAATGGGCATCCCTTAAGATTGCAAGTATCCATGTAGAAGATTAATTAGGCATAGAATACTCAGTTGTTGTTGGACATAAAAGGTTCATTTCTATAAGGGACTCTATATGTAAAAGGATCGTTGATAAATTTTGTCATATAAGGAGGCATATGAAATTCTATTTAGATTATTATGACAAGTAAAAAGAGTTCAAAAACTTGGTAGATAGTTGGATCTTAGTCATCGTAGCACTAGCGTAGATGGCTAACACCTTCTTAGAAAGAATACATACAATGGATACCAATGTCTTAACATCCATAGGCATCAATGACATGACGTATGTAAAATGTTATTGTAGGACACTACAAAATAGGACTATTAATTTGAACAAACTATGACCTCTGATAATGTCATATTGGGAAGAGGTGAACATGTTTATTACTAGATTTGAGGACATGATAGAGATAGTGTTGCCTTCACCTCATAATAGAGAGGTAGCATTGATATCAGAGGATGATCATGTTACCCCTCATATTTGCATGAGTGGTAATTGTGTAATTTCATTACATGACATATTTTCAAGGGTGACTTGTAGGGATGATGATGATCTTGAGATGTTGTTGATCAGAAAGAAATTTTTATGGTCTTTGAGTCAACCTCACAAGGCTAAATCCCCATGTGTTTTTAAAGAGGTGGTACTTCTCTTTTTCAATTAACATACAAGAACAAATAAGATTCCTAAGAAAGGACCAGACTTACTCTTGAAATAAATATTCGCATGAAAATAATCCTTGAAAAAGGACCATGTGTCTTGTAGAAAGTAAATATTTACAATATTTTACAAGATTATAAACCAAAAGAGTATGTAGTAAAATAAGACAACATTTCCATCACAACATTCATCAAAGTAGAACACATTATTCAATGAAAGGGAAAATAAAATATGGACTGTATATGGCAAAGAACTTTAAATGATCATTTCATTAAACACCTATAAGATTTCTTAGTGTATGTGCCATTAGTCTCGGAGGTTTTACCATTGAAAGGAGTCGACTCTAGTGCTAGCTCGGAAGCAAACCCTTAAATCCTCCAGTCTTAGGGTTTTATAGAGAAGATGGTCGGGCCTGTCAGGTTTACTATGGGTTATTGTGGATTGAAATGTATTCTCGCTTAATTTAAATGCAGGCTCACCCAATTGGTTACATGACAACCATGTGGATTTTGGTATCTATTCATTGCTTGTGCTATTGGGATGGGAACTCTTCACTGATAGTTGGACAGTTCGAAATAACACAGTCGCCCTCTTATGGTTGATAACCTAGTATTGTCTTTTGAGGAAGTTGTAGCCTCGCCTCACGTCAATGCGTGAGTATGCGTGGTTGCCACAGTTTGATAGGTCTATCGAGTTTTACGACGGTGGTGAATTAATTGGTTGATACACAGTCACTGGTATATTTTCACTAATGATTATTGGGATGTTTAGTTGGCATTGGTGATGTTGCTCACGCATACCGTGTTGTGTGTGTGGTGTTCTACAAAATGAAATAATGGTTATTGCAAGCAGGATGACTGTATGAACTACATCCACTGCATGATTATGATTGTTCGATTGTGTAAACCGAGTTTTGCACAACATACTTGATTACAATATGACTAAATCGAATAAATATTGTATTAAATCGATGGCTCGACACGATGGTTGAGTTTTGTCGTAACTGTGTGTGTGTGTTTTTTTATTAAATGGAAAGATTGCATCGTGGTGTTTTGTTGGTTGGGAACTGTGTATAACATGGATATCTTGGGTTTCACACTCAGGGATACCCGTAGGGTTTTAAGCATGTTTTGTTCTAGCCCGATCATTTGTTGAAACATGCTTTTTGTTAATACCTCGTCATGTTGGATGGGTGGCCCAGCTTTTAGAGTCACATTAAATTGGGTTTGCACAGTGATGGAGTTACACTTGCATGATTGAATTATTCGCTGCATATCTTGTGTCAGAATGGTGGTTGTTGTCTGTTTAATTGTCAATTCGGGTTTTGGCAATTTGATCTTTATTATTTGGTTACCACCTAAATATGTTTAACGAATATCATTGCATTTAAAATGACAGACCTGATTGTAGTGATAATGTGACTTCATTGTTAATTTTGGAAACATGAATTTGATTATATTTGTTGATTTAAGTAATGTATGGGAAGTGATTAATTTTGATGGTTAAACAGAGTGGAATGGTTACTGTTTGGAAATTGATATAAGATGAAAAGAAAGGAAAAAAATCCTCTTTACAGGTTGTGTGAAATGCTTATTGTCTTGTGATGGAACTGTATTGGATATTTGATTATGAACAATGGACTAGTTAAGTACACAGTAATTGATATTTGGTCACAATGATTGTTGGTTAGTGCATCTCTTTTCGCAGAATGTTTTATGGATCACTTAATTAATTTCATGAATAATAATCATTCTTATTCCCTTCCATTATCTCATTTTCCGCTAATTACAACTCCCACCACCTTCCCCTTTTCATTTTTCACTCCCTGTTCTGAGATTGATTACAGTCAAGAGAATTTTGGTGTTAAATCAGTTGAAAGTGGCAGTGTCTTGTTTGGATCACAGTGGTGTTTTATTGGTTTACTTTACAGTTGATTATTGTTTTCATTGAGAAATAACCATGTTCTTTCCCTCTCATTATATCATGTTTCGCTCAATACAAACCCCTCGCGTATCCCAGAACCCTTTTTCACCCCCTGCTCATTGATAAACAGTTTGTATGGATTGGATTGCATGAGTCTGATATATTGTTGAGCCAAAATCCATTTCATATTTTAAAAGAGTTGTCATGTATGGTTAATTAAAAGATCATNTGAATTGGAGTATATTTGTTGATTGAAGTAATGTATGGGCAGTGCTTGATTTTGATGGTTAAACATAGTGGAATGGTTATTGTTTGGAAATTGCTATAAGATGCAAAGAAAGGAAAAAAATCCTCTTTACAGATTGTGTGAAAGGCATACTGTCTTGTGATGGAACTGTATTGAATATTTGATTATGAACAATGAACTAGTTAAATACACAGTAATTGTTATTTGGTCACAATGATTGTTGGTTAGTGCATCTCTTTTCGCAGAAGTTTTATGGATCACTTAATTAATTTCATGAAYAGTAATCGTTYTTCTTCCCTTCCATTATCTCATTTTCCGCTAWTTACAACTCCCATCACYTTCCCCTTTTCATTTTTTCACTCCATGTTCTGAGATTGATTACAGTCAAGATAATTTCAGTGTTAAAACAGTTGAAAGTGGCAGTGTCTTGTTTGGATCACTCTGATGTTTTATTGGTTTACTTTATAGTTGATTATCATTGTCATTGAGTAGTAACCATGTTCTTTTCCCTCTCATTAGATCATGTTTTTCTTAATACAAACCCCTCGCATATCCCAGAACCCTTTTTCACCCCCTACTCATTGATAAATAGTTTTTATGGATTGGATTGCATGAATCTGATATATTGTTGAGCCAAAATCCATTTCATATTTTAACAGAGTTTTCATGTATAGTTAATTAAAAGATCATTTGCTAATCAATCACTCATGCAAGGATGAGATATTCAAATAAAAGGCTAAAAACAGAGGCCTATTACACCTCTGTCAAAGAAAGGACTAAAAGATGATAGCATCGGCAAAGGAAAATATGACTTTTGAGTTTTATTTTATCTATTATTGGTGACAGTTGACTTCAGGAATGATTGGGTAGTATGTTTTATTGTGGANTTATGAACAATGGACTAGTTAAGTACACAGTAATTGATATTTGGTCACAATGATTGTTGGTTAGTGCATCTCTTTTCGCAGAATGTTTTATGGATCACTTAATTAATTTCATGAATAATAATCATTCTTATTCCCTTCCATTATCTCATTTTCCGCTAATTACAACTCCCACCACCTTCCCCTTTTCATTTTTCACTCCCTGTTCTGAGATTGATTACAGTCAAGAGAATTTTGGTGTTAAATCAGTTGAAAGTGGCAGTGTCTTGTTTGGATCACAGTGGTGTTTTATTGGTTTACTTTACAGTTGATTATTGTTTTCATTGAGAAATAACCATGTTCTTTCCCTCTCATTATATCATGTTTCGCTCAATACAAACCCCTCGCGTATCCCAGAACCCTTTTTCACCCCCTGCTCATTGATAAACAGTTTGTATGGATTGGATTGCATGAGTCTGATATATTGTTGAGCCAAAATCCATTTCATATTTTAAAAGAGTTGTCATGTATGGTTAATTAAAAGATCATTTGCTAATAAATCATGCATGCAGGGATGTGCCATTCAAATAAAAGGCTAAAAACAGAGGCCTATTACTCCTCTGTCAAAGAGAAATAATAAAAGATGATAGCATCAACAAAAGAAAATATGAATTTTGAGTTTTATTTTATCTATTATTGGTGACAGTTGACTTCGGGAATGATTAGGCAGTATGTTTTATTGTGGAATTATGAGTAATAATTATTTTTTAAAATAATTCAAAATATCATGAGCTAAATGAACGAATGTGAATATATGGATGGGAGTCACAAGGAGGTGTGATTTGCTTAAATAATAGTTATGTTATGATTATCATAAGCTAATGGGAGTCACAAGGGGTCCCACCTACTAGTTAATATTTATTTATGACCCTTAATATAATTATGAATTTTCCCCCTAACTAAAGTTAGTTGAGTCTTTTAATTAACTTGACTAATGAGTTGGTTCAACTACTTCAACCAATTCTAATGTGTTTAAAATAAAAGGAAGGGGAGGAACAAGTGGAGGATAGAAGCATAAGCATGATATGGTTTTCTCTTTGAGTTTATGTTGAGATAGTTCAGTTTTCATTCATTCATATTCATCACAAGCCTAATTCTCTTTTATGATAGCATGGTCTTATTGTAGACAACAATATTCAGGGTTGAATCAAATCATTTAGACACTTGTTTTTCAAAGGTGTTGATCTATCTTTGATAGTCTATGTAGACTTGTCTGTTTGTGAATTAGTTTTCATGACTGATAAAGGCTATTGTGCAGATTCGAGTGGGCAACAATCTATGGCAAGTTGATCCAACTTTTAGAGTTTAGTTTTGGTTTTTTGTCAGAGGTCCTTTTGTATGTTCCATCGGGGATGTCTAAGTTTGACTTTGGTCCAAGATTTTTGTATGAGATTTTGTGAAGAAAATTACTCTTTGGTGAATTGGAATGAAATAAAGGATTGTTTTATGTCTCATCTGTCTTGATTATCATATTGGTGTCTTTACTTCTTTTATTACATTTATTTCAGCAACTGTTATATTCATAAAATTACATAAAAAGTGAATTTCCAGCAAGCTTTTTGTTGATAAAAGACTAGCCTAAGAACTCGTAATTAATACTTGTGAGTTAGGATGTTATTGTTGTTGGCTATAAACATAGGGTGATATTCCCATCTACTTTGATTTAGCCAAGTAAAGTCTAAAAATGCTTGAGTAAGATCATTTCATATCTTTTCCTCAACATTTATTTGGCGACCATACTGGGGAGATCTTCGATATCTCTTCGGTTAATTTTTATATTCAATTTTCATCGATACATATTTCTTTTCTGAATTTGATTCTTTGATTGTTTCACTATTAATGATTGTTCATGTTGCAAGGCAACCCAATCTTGAGCCTGGTCTCCAAGACCATACCAACATTGCTTTGAACCTGTTTAACACCATTCTAGATGTTGCCAATACCCGTGCCTAACTTAACCATTCTTGGGCAGCAATTGAACGAGATATTAGTGCTCAAGAACAATTGGAGGCTAGACATAGACAACCTATAAATCAGCAGTAACCCTTTTTTTCTTCATTTTTTGGCCTTTCTTTTATGTCCTTAGACTCTCGTGCTTCTAGAAAAAGAAGAGACTTGTCACCTGAAATCAATCCTATTGTTGAAATAGGAAGAAGAAACATTGTGTTATCTGTCCAACAAAGTGATCTAAGGAGGACTTTATCTGATTCGTCCAACTCATCTTTCTTTCTCTCACCTATCACCCACAGGATGGCATCTAGTGGAGGCTCTGGTGGGACTGAAAGTGCTCCATCTTCTCAATATGCATCGTCATAAGTGTTTGGTAGTTTATATAGCCACCATATCCCTATCCAATCTACCACAAACCCCACCAAAGTCATCAAAAAGTATGGACTTTTTCAGTTCGAAGAAAACGCCACAACCACACCGTGGCATGTGTCCTCCCCTCTTAACCTAGCACCTGCTACTCACCCACTTCCAAAGTTTAAAGAGCACCTGCCTAAGTTTTCAGGAAATAACACTGTCAGTACAAACGAACACCTGGTGGCATTTTCTAATGCTTGTCATAACATAGGGTCCAACGACAACGACACTTGCATGTGCTTGTTTTTCAATTCCTTGGAAGGGAAGGTTGCGGCCGACTTCTTTGACCTTCGTCCTAAGATTCTCTCTACTTGGGAGGAGTTAATCTACTGGTTCAGATCCACTTATGGGCAATCCAAAATCCCAGTCGAGAAGTTAAGGGAATACAATAATGTTACCGACAAGGAGGGTGAGACCATCAAGTCTTTCAACTTTCATTTCACCAAGTTGTACAATCAAATCCCCGAAATTATTCGTCGTCATAACCAAGCCACTTTCATGCATTATTACAATGCATTACCTTCCCCCTACCATCATAGGCTTGAAGAAAAGGCCATTGATAATCTCGGTTCCACTTTGCATACTTGCTCAGAGTATGAAGAACATCTTGAACGAACTAGTCTTCCCTAGGGAGAATCAGTTAGATAGACAGATATGTCCGCTCTGTTATAACTAGTACAATATATGAACAATCGTATGATAGCATTTGAGAAGAAGGGTATTTTCTACCCTCTCACCCCTAGAGCTTCATCCTCTTCTGCACCCCCCTTTAGAAATCTGGTTGAAAACAATTTTCAGCCTAAGGCTATCCTGCCTCGGAGTTGGTGTAACTTTTGTGAGGAACACCACAAAGAAACCACATGTGAGGTAAAGAAGAGTGTCAAAGATAAGATCTTTGGTAAAATACTAGAAGATAATATCATTGTCCTAGATTTCACAGAGCCAGAAGATGTCATGGTCATCAATACTAGAAACAAAGCATATGTGCCCAAGGGAAAATTTGATTCTCCCTACACTTCTTCTACCCCAAGATCATCCTCGCTCGTTGCAACTATCCAGGTTCCTAAGGTTCCTGAGAGTCAAGGAATTAATCCCCCTCCCCCCTCTTCTAGATACAATATCTTGAATCATTTGGCCAACATCAAAGAAGATGCAACCCTTCTAGACATGGTTTTCATCCCTGAACATCATATGCATCTCAAATGATTCATGGAAGGAAAATATTTCGTTGTAGCCAACCTTTCTGAAGAGGTAAACGAAGAGGATTCTTCTGTAAATAAAATAGGTGTACAAAACTTTATATACCCTGTAAAAAATCCCCCTTTTTACATTTATGTAAAGATCATGGACAAAATTGCCCAGTGTTTCCTCATTGATGGTGGTTCGGGCCCATGTGTGATGTCGAAGATTATTATGGAAGAGATAGTCTTGTCTTGTACAGATGAAAATTCCAGAAGCATTCTTTCTTATAATAGTCTACAACAAAGGACCATAGGTGAGATTAAAGATGTGACCTTAGTTTTGTGCGCTCATCCCGAGATAAGGACGACCCTAAATATTCAGGTAATCGATATGCCAGTAAGTAAATACTCAATCATATTAGGAAGATATTGGCAAGCCTCAATGGGTGGGTACCTCTCACTCGACGGAACACATTTATCTGTTCCTCAGAACGAAAAAAATATTATAGTCCTTAGAGAAGGAAGGATATCACCCTACATAGAGAGTGTCCCACAGCCTAACGTAAACTATATCGAAGAGGTCTTAGTATTGTATTCCATATTTGTCGATGAAGATAACATTTCCATGGAACAAATCAATTTAGATGATGGCATGTGGCACATGAACTTTGATGGTTCATGCTCAAACGAAGGTAACGGAGTTGGAATTATCTTGATTTCTCCTATAGGAAAAATCCATAACTTTTCTTATCGGTTGGAGTTCGCTTGCACTAACAAGGTCACTGAATTTGAAGCCTTGTTATTAGGCATTGAAAACACTTATAATCTTGGTTGTGGTCACCTTTCAGTTTTTGGGGATTTCGATCTTGTTGTGAATCTTGTGCGTAAAATTTACTCTCATAGCAACACGTTTATGAAATGATACACCCAAACCATTTGGGCGCTTATCTCAAACCTTTTATCTTTCAACATAACCCATGTTAAAAGGGAGTTAAACTCAATGGTCGATTAGTTAACAGTTTTTGCAACCGCCCCTAATCGGAAACTTCTGCCACATAGACCTGATTGTACCTTTCAATCCCTATATCGTCTGCATATTCCCGACAATAAAGAATCTTGGCAGGTCTTCCCTAATGATGAGATCATTTGTGATTTTATTCAAAATGAACCTTTTAAACCTAAGGAAATTATATCCATATAAAATAACAAAATTCCTAAAGGCTTGACTCCTTTGGAGAGTTCATTTTCGTCGAGTGATGTAGGAAACAAGGAGAAACAAAAGGAAGAAGAGTTGAAAAGGAAGGTGGGTGAAACCATCTCCTTGAACATTGGGACACGCGAGAATCCAAAGAACGTCAAAATAGGTGCCAAATGGTCAAATGAAGAGAAGGAGAAGTTTGCCAAGTTGCTTGGTGAATTTCAAGATGTTTTTGCTTGGTCTTATGAGGATCTTTTTGGTTTTAATCTTGGCCTTATACAACATCCCATCCCCATTCAGGAAGGCGTAAAACCACTTAGGCAAAAACAAAGACCTACCAACCCTGCGCTAGAAGAAACTATTCGAAAGGAGTTGGAAAAACTTTTGAAGGCTGGAATCATCTTTCCGGTCAAATATTTTGAATGGGTCTCAAATCTAGTCCCCATTTGGAAAACCACTGGTCGGATCAGATTGTGCGTCGATTTTCACGCACTAAACCGAGCTAGCATAAAATACCACTTCCCTCTCTGTAACATGGAAATGATTTTGCAACAAGTTGTAGGGTCACAAATGATCTCCTTACTTGAGGGTTTTTCAGGTTACAATCAAATCAAGGTAAAAAGGGCAGATAAATATAAAACCACCTTTATTACTCGTTGGGGTACCTTTTCTTATGAACGTATGTCTTTTGGTTTATCTAATGCAGGTGCCACCTTTCAAAGATCTATGCAATTATCTTTTGACGATTTGATCAGTAAGATGATTCATATCTACCTTGAGGACTTAACAATATACTCTAAAATCCAATCAGATCATTTTGGTCATTTGAGAAAATTTCTCATGCGATGTAGAAAATTTGGCATTTCTTTAAACCCTTCCAAGTCCATTTTTGGTGTTACCGAGGGAAAACTCCTGGGACACGTCGTCTTCGATTCAGGCATAAGAATTGATCTTGAAAGGATTGTTGCTATCCTTAACCTTCCTGCTCCCACTTTCAAGAAAGAAGTTCAATCTTTTATGGGCGTTATTAACTTTGTCCGTAGATTTGTCCCAGATTTTGATGTGATGGTCAAACCAATTCATAATATTCTTAAGCAAGATCATCCTTTTTCTTGGACAGACGATGTCGAAAATGCTTTTGAAGGGATTAAGAAAGAAATCAGTTCCGCACCAGTTTTGGCGAAGACGGACTTTGAGAAGGAATTCACGATATATACTAATGCTACTGAGGAGGCATTTTATTTTGTCCTCATGCAAAATGATGACCAAGGAAATGAAAAACCGGTGGCTTACATGAGTCAAAGTTTGTCTGATGATGAATTTAAATATTCTTTTATTGAGAAACATTCTTTCTCTCTTGTTAAGGCCATTGAAAAGTTTCTCCACTACATCTTAGGTAGGCATACGTTGGTAAAGGTCCCTTTACCTGTTTTTAAGTTTTTTCTCTCACAGACTTATCTTTCAGGAAAACTTCCACATGCTTGCCAAGATCCAGGAGCATGATTTGAATATCGTGACTTCTACCACTATCAAGGGACGTGACCTAGCCCTTCAATTGGCTCAGCATGTTGAGAATGGTGAAGAAGATAGTTCCCTTTCATCCCTCTTTTATATTGATGATCAGATCCTCCCTGTGTCTGAACATCCTTAGTACAAGAATTTGGTTTATTATTTACAGAACCAAAGATGTTCAGACAACTTAGACACTCATCAAAGGAGAAGACTTTGTCTTGAATCTACAATATATGTCATTATAGGAGGTTTTTTATTTCGAAGATATGTTAATGGTGTGTTGCTTCGTTGTGTAAACAATGAAGATGCACAGAAATTGTTGCAAGAAGCTCACAGCTCTTCAATCTATGTCATTCATGTAGGAGGTTATTTTTATGCAAAAACCACTGCTTTCAAGATTATTAGAAAAGGATATTATTGGCCTTCGATCTTTCGTGACTCTTATGTTTTTTCGAGGTCGTGTGACAAGTGCCAAAAATTTGCTGGGAAGGAACGCCTTTCAGCCCTGCCATTACAACCTGTCCTGCTAGATTTTCCCTTTTCAAAGTGGGGATTGGATTTTATTGGTCCTATTAATCCTCCTTCTTCAGCTGGGCAAGTTTTTATTCTGACAGCCACAAACTATTTTACAAAATGGGATGAATTTGTCCCACTTAAGAATTCCACAGACGATCAGGTAATTTCTTTCCTTGAAAATAATCTTTTTTCCAGATTTGGTCTTCCATTGGAAATTATTACAGGCAATGGTCCCGCTTTCATTTCTTCTAAGATGACTCAGTTTTTAGCCTAGTTGGGGGTTAAAAATTTCACCTCCTCATCTTACTATCCCCAAGGAAATGGGCAAGACAAGTCTACCAAAACAAATCTGGTAAGAATCGTCAAAAGGCTCATCGAAGATAAGCCTCATCAGTGGCACACTCTCCTCACTTATGCCCTCTGGGCAGATCGAACTACCGCTAAAGTAAGCATTGGTTGTACACCTTTTCAGCTGGTTTATGGTCAAGAAGCCCTCTTTCCAACTGAGCTAGAACTTTCTTCCTTAAGTTTGACGCTACAGATCGAAGAATTAAGTTCTTCCAATATTTCACAACGGGTAAATGCACTACTAGCTTTGGAAGAACAAAGGATGTTTTCTTTGGATAATATTAAAAGTAGACATCAACCCATTAATAAATATTTCAACAAGAGTGTCACAAATGTCAAGTTTAAGGTCAATGAAAAAGTTCTGCTATGGGATTTGGCTCAGGCTGATAGGGGAAGACATTCAAAATTTCAGAAATTATGGTTGGGTCCTTTCAAAATCACTTTTGTCTTAGGTACAAATTATTATATTCTGAAATATTTGCAGGAGCGATTGTTTTCGTACAACACTAACGGTTCTCACTTAAATCATTACGTGGAACCAACTTGAAAATCTCTAACATTGTCTGAATTTCCTATATTTTAGTAGTCTAGCTCTGTTTTCAGGTTTTTGTTATTCTTTCTTCTTACAATAGTTGTTTTCTATTTTAAGCATTTCCTAATGCATTTACTTTTTTTGTCACTTTATTTATGTTATTTTAATCTTTTTGCAATTTTATTATGTCGGACTTTGTATTTGGTCATCTTCTAGTTTCAGTAGAGAATAAGATGTTGGATCATATTTACCACAGTGACACTTCTGCAAAGCATTGTTAGTCAATAACAATCAAGCTTACACAGTTGTTATGATGTCTTCTCTGAAGGGCCATTGAAATTTTTATATATTTCCACTGATGTCTTATAAAGAATTGCTTATCTCCCGCTTCTTCTTGCCATTTCTTCATCCATTGATATTTTAAGAGAAAATTTGGAAAATTTTCTCCTTAAAAGTTAAAGAGAATATTCCAGTCGATCGATTATGCATACAGTGGTAAAACCCCTCAAACTTAACATTTTTCATGAGTTATTCACAAATTCACGGTCATCTTTCCATTAAATCCGCTCACTTCCCCTGTTGCATAATATTCCTGGTTATATTTTCTTGACCTGCTGCTCTTAGTCTATGAAACCATGAGTTCTAAGTTCTAAATCTGTTGAAATTTTTTTTTCCTGTGGAGTCGTCAATTTTTTGATGATTAAATTCGCAACGAAAATTGGCCCGCAAAGTGTTGCTAAAGCCTAATATTATAAAAGCTAGATAATACTAGTAGGTGGGACCCCCTCATATATTGGAGATCAAGTCTGGTGTTTATTCAATGTTATGTTACTGTTCGACACTACTTTCATGGTTGACGATATCTTTCTTTATTGGATAATGGATCAGGCATATTATACATGGCTTCCTTGTTGTTCCAAGGTCAAGTTTATACCGAAGTTTTTCATGGTTATCATTGCTGACTGTTCTTGGATCTATTACTTGTGACACTTGCAACAGACACATGTTAGTAACAAAAATTGAAAAGAAATTAAAAGAAGAAATTGTCCTATGCTAACATGCTATATTATATGCATTGAAAATATTGTGGCAAATCCTAGCCAACATAGGATAGCCATGCGAGTTATCGAGGTTGTATATAGCATAGTTGGCATGCATTTCTATATAGTGTGTTAACACATAAGATTGTATGGGTCAAACAAATTCACCTTAGTTTTTTTCTTTGAGTCATAAAAAGTTTCAAAAAGGTTTTTTTTCAATAATAGACCAAGGAACGAAAACCTCCTTCAGTTTATGCACATGTGTTATAATTTCAGATAAATTCCCAAAATACAATTGCTATAGGAGGGTTCTTGCACTTTTGAAAAACTTTTCTTCAAGTCCTTTTTTCAGGGATTTTGACAAGGAGTTTGTAGGTCTTGATGACTCCATTGTGTAGAAGACATCATAAGCTTTCCAACCATACCACTTGCAGCCCAAAAATCCTCTAGGAAGGCCTCCAAACACCATCTCAAAGACCACATTGCATTTCTGCTGAGAGCACGTTGCGCTTCTGCAATTTTTAAGTGACTAACTTCAAACTTGGATTCTGAACAAATTAGAAAGTATTTTTGAAACTCGGAGGAGTTTTTTGTTCATCACATAACAAATAAAAAAAAAACCTCTCTCAGTTTTTCAAAAAGTGTTATGGTTAGAGAGAGCTTTCTCTATCTTTGAGCCCTATGTTTGCAGAAACGTTTGAGAATTTTGGTCAAATTTTGGTATTTTGGCAATTTCATGATGCACATAAATGCAACGAGCTCACACTACACTTTTTCTAAAAGTCTCCAATGGAGGTCATCCTTGCATGGATGGATGAATTTTGATGTGCACATCCCAGATATGTCTTTGGTTTCCATGAAAGTTCCTAATTTTGGAGGAAAACTCAGAAAACACCCCAAATTTCATGTTTTTGCCATTGTTTTTCAACCCACGCTACGCTTCTGGAGTAAGCTTGGGGAAATGAACTTTTGAGTGTCTTTGTAACACCCTGTTTCCTCCAGCTTGTAAATATAACGGAATTGGCCAAGGACTATGGAAAACTCATAAAGGTGAATATGTGATGTAAATGGACCTTGAGAAAGAGGTCAATGAATGTGAATGATATTGTGAATTTATTGCAGAACTGCTGAGAGGGGATGTGAAGAAAAGGAGACCATGATGGCGGTGGAAGGCACCTGAAAAGGTGGCGTTAACTTCCACCGAGAATTAAATACCGTATTTGGACTCCACTGGCCCGGAGAACCAAAAGCGGCTCGCGGGCCCTGAAATTCAATGCCTCGCAGGCTGGTAGGCGGAAGGTTTGATGAGGGATGGGATGGTGAACCGCCCATCCATAGAGCCGTCAGGCCTGATTGGCGCGAGGGTAATCATGCCACACGCAACCTCGCGAGAGGATAACGCGTATGGCAGAGACGATTGAAAGGGTAGACGCGAGGGGAACTCTGGCATTACGCAGAGTGAGTGATAGCAGAGAGGAAGGATTGCAACCTTCTCTCCTGGTCACTGGTAGACAGAGAGACACAGTCTCACAGCATCGTGGTCTCAGCTCGGGGGTGGCTAGTGGTAAATATGTTGGGAGTCGCTACGCCTACGGTTGGGTGGAAACGACCACCCCTCTCAGTAGTCGCACCCACTTCTGGTGTTATTTCTGATAAGTGTTTTATATATATAGCATCTTGAAATTCATAGACTGGGATATGTATATATATATACTCATAGAACTGTGAAATTGTGAATGATTTCAGTGTTAGAATATTGATGCAGTGTCTGATAAGAATGAATAGATATATGCTCATAATAGAAGAAACCATGCATGATTTATGTTGATGAATGGATTTGATTATGCCTGAGCTGAACCAAGTCAGACTTCCAGTCCATCCTCGGGAGTTTGTTTCCCTTTGTCTGTTTCCAGGAATGCCCTAGATTAGATCTCTTCACAGAGATTCCCTTCTTAGAAAGGCTTATCAAGAACCGGGAAAAAGGAATTGAATGTGCAAGTCTTAGCAACCATGTATGAAGAGGAATGACCCTCTTAAAAATCTTGGAGTAGCAACGTAGGGATAAGTATTGATCAACTGATGAGATCCTGTCGGGGAACCTGCGATCATTCACGATCGTTGAATCGAAGGAACGAACGAGGGCATTATTTGCCTTAACCCTTTTTCTCTATCTTCGTGAATAGCAAGGAAATCTGAATCGTAGATCCCCAGGCTCCATGAGAACATCCAGACCATTGGTTTTTCCACGTCCAAAGAGCAGTAGGAAAGGGCGCAACATCGGGATCAATCCGAGCCGTCAGATCTTAGCTAGGAAACCCGATAGTTGTTAGATCTATAGGGAGATAGACGAGGGTTAAGCCTCGTGAATAGGGGAAAAAAGGATCAGAGCCGTCCATCCGAGGAGGACAGGAGACAGAGATCCAAGGATCTCGTGAGATCGGAGGTTCGCAGGGTAGGAGTCCAAAAGTTGGATGCTCCAAGTCACGAATGGCGAAGCCACGAGAGGATCAGAGCCGTCCATCCGAGGAGGACAGGTGGCAGAGATCCATGGATCTCGTGAGCTCGAAGGTTCGTGGGGTAGGAGTCCAAAATTTGGATGCTCCAAGTCGCGAATGGCGAAGCCACGAGAGGATCAGAGTTGTCCGTCTGAGGAGGACAGGTGGTAGAGATCCAGGGATCTCGTGAACTCGTAGGTTCACCGGGTAAGGATCCAAGCATTTGGTGCTCCAAGTCGCGAGACGCGAGGAGTGAGAAAGAAGGGTAGCCGTTGGATCTGGGTCGCAAGAGAACCGTCGGATATACACGTAGGATCGTGTATCGGGGTTTTGTAGGTTGAAGCCCTTGAACTTGGCAACAGAAGCTGCAAAGTCGCGAAGCGTGATATTCTGACCAGATCAGAACCGCCCATTATTTGGGACGCGTGTCAGGAGATCCCAAGGAGTCGGGAATCAGAGAATCGGAGTTATCGAAGGCGTGAAACTCTTACATGTTGGAATTGCGAAACGCGATACTCCGACAGGCAGGAATATAGCATGGGGCCACACAGGAGTCGGTGGAGGACAGGTGGCAGGTTAAAAACCGGGAGCCATCGAAGAATCGAGATAATGAGGCATCGGGGTTTTAAGAGCCAAGAAACTCGAGACCTTTTGAATCTTGAAACACCAGAGGAATCATAGCCATAGATCTCCGGTGGAACACGTGTCAGGAATTCGAAGGGAGTCGGGGTTCGGCACTTCGAGGTTCCTGGGGACAAAGAGAATATTGCACCAAGAACCGCGATATCCTGACAGCCAAGGTTGTGGGCCACAGACGTCAGAGAGAAGGATAGGTGGCGCACCAAGTCGGGAATCAGAGTTTGGTAATGCGAGTTGTTTTGAACATCGCAAGTACCGAAACCCCGATAGGAACTAAGACCGTGGTCTTATGGATTAGCAGTCATGTGGACTAGGGGCTGAGCCAGGAGGGCTAGCGTGAAAAGGGCGCGTCGGGAATCGGAGAATTGCGAGTCTTGGGGATGTTCACACATCGACATTGAAAACACCGAAATCCTGATAGGAGCCTAGGACTATGGCCATATGAAGGCAAGTCACGTAGACCAGCAGCATGGCCAGTAGGGCTAAGGTGAAAAGGAACTCATCGGTAATCGGGGATTCTGTCCCTTGGGGAAAAAACGAAAAATTTTACTACGTTATAGTGGGTATGTTACAAATTGGTATCAGAGCATGGTTACAACACTCGACCTGATTGGGCTCATGAACGAGTCGCGCATAAACCGCGTTCGAAGCACTTCTATGAGGAGTAACTCCCTGACTTAACTCCCTTGTCCANAAAAAAAAAAAACTTGGAAAATGAGAACCCGACTGTGTATGCAAGTGAAAGAAGTCATGAATTTACGCGTAATTTATAAAATGAATTTAACTCTTGACTAACAGCCAGCGTTTGTCTTTTCACTCAAGTGGACGATCAACTGCGGGAATCTACAAACACAGAGAATGGTGACTCACCAAGAGGTGGGAGAAGGCTCCCACAATAGAGATGAAGAGTCTGACGAAAGAAGAGCAATAGGAACCCCTCCAGGCCTAGCTGAGACTGTGAGGAGTCTCATGGTCGAATTGCAAAGCTGCAAGGCTGATAATGAAAGAATGATGAAATAACAAGAAAAGCAAACCGAAATTAATGCAGTTCTACTGCAGAGCTTATCCGACCTACAGCAACAAATGCAGCATGAACCTAAGATGCAGAATCGTGGTCGTGTTAGTGGCCACACTTATAGAAGCACATCTAGAAAGGTCCACCCCAGAAGTAAAGGACCAATGCCAGACGATTCCACTGAGAAGGAAGCTGGTGATTCAGAAGGTTCTTCCAGTAGCAGGACCAGTTCCTATTCTCAAAAGAAACAAAAGAAGCAAAAGACTTTCAAGAGTCATAAATTTGAGGAATTCAAAAAGGCCAAACCTCCCTCCTTTGACGGCGAGATAAAGAAGGGAGAAGAAGCCGAGGCCTGGCTACTTGGACTGAAGAAATATTTCAGAGTTCGTGATTTCTCAGAGAACTTGAAGGCCCGAGTGGCCACTTTCAATCTGAACGGAAGGGCTTCCATCTGGTGGAAAGACCTTAAGAATATGAAAGGGGTCCGTGAGGAGGACCTGTCTTGGAAATAGTTTGAGAAGTACTTCAGGAATAAGTATTTGTCGGAAAGGTATTTCGACGAGAAGGCTAAAGAGTTTTATGAACTCAAACTGGGACAACTTACTATGGAGGAGTATGTCAATAAATTCCTTGACTTACTGAGGTATGTACCCTACATCAAAGCAGAGAAGGCGAAGGCACAATGCTTCATCAGTGGGCTACCCAAGGAATACCGAAACCGAATTGAATTTGACGAACCAAAGACCCTAGAAGACACTATAAGAAAGGCCACATATTGTCATGAACAATATGGACATCGGGCAGAGTCTCGTGGAGACTGGAAACAGAAGAGTGGTTCAAGATTTCAGAAAAAGGGGATCAAATCCTTGGGATTGAAAAACTACAAGAAGAACCACATAATGAACTTTCCAACCTGGAGTGTACTCCAGACTTTCCCTCGGTGGACGGAAATAAAACTTCTGGACCTATACCAGTAAAGACTGATAACCCAAAGAGGAAACCTTTGGAATGTTGGGATTGCGGAGGAGAGCATCTCCGGAGAGACTATCCACACTGACAACAGAACAGTCGAAAAATTTATAACATGCAGGAAACTACCACGGTCAATGATGTGGCAAGGAGTGTGTTGCAGATCTATGCAGCCTTGGATAATAACCAAGCTGACCACCAAGCTTCAGTGGTGGAAATAGAAGGTATGATTTTTAACCATCTGGTGTTTGTTTTGATTGACCTTGGTTCAAATTTGAGTTATATAGCCCCTAAAGATGTTGATAAGTGTGAGCTACAACCACGAAAACAAACTAACCCATGGTTAGTACAGTTAGCCACTGGTACCAAAAGAAAGGTGGTAGAGGCCATACCAGCCTGCCAGTTAGTGTTGGGTAAATTCCCCACCCGAGCAACCCTTAATGTATTACCCCTAGGGTCATACGACCTGTTGATTGGTATGGACTGGCTAGCCGCCCATAAATTCAAACTGTACTGTTACCATAAAACCTTAGAATGTGTGAACAAAGAAGGACAAAGGATAACCCTCCAAGGGATCCGAAAGCCGGTCTCGGTGAGACAAATATCAGCCCTGCAAATGAGAAAGTATTGTCGAAAGGGATGTCCCCTATATGAAATACAGGTGTTGAAAACGACCGAAGGTTCTAAGTCAAGCCCCGATGATCACCCTATTCTGAGAGAATACAGAGATGTGTTCCCGGAGGAGGTACCGGGTCTACCTCTGAGAAGAGACATTGACTTCTCGATAGAACTCGTACCAGGAGCGGTGTCGGTGTCTAGAACACCTTACTGAATGAGCACACCTGAGTTAGTAGAACTCAAGTTACAATTGAAAGAAATGATGGATAAGGGTTATATTCGACCCAGCGTGTCCCCATGGGGAGCACCGGTCCTGTTTGTGAAAAA
>JZKD02S1663358.1:45030-65792 GCA_000966675.3 Picea glauca
AATCATTATGAAGGAAACTACAGAAGAATAGATTGTGAACCCAGATGGACCACACCACAAAGAAGATCACTTACTCCCAGGTATCAAAATTTCTTTCTTGGACATTGTTATACTTATGGAAATTTTGGACACAAGGCAATCGATTGTAGAATCAATGAAAGAAATAACTATGCAAGCTACATGAATGGTGAAAATAGTAGATATGGAAATGTTTGTAGACCTATCAATAGAAATTATAATTCATTTGACCCATTAATGGATCAAAATATTGTATGTTACAAGTGCAATAATCTTGTTCATAAAGCACGAGATTGCAGAGAGATGAAGGAAGATAATCATATGCCAAATGTCTATATACCAACTACAACATGGAAAAGGAAAGAAATTCCACAAAATGAAAACTTTCAAATAACATTGGTCGTTAAAGAATTCAAAGAAGAAGATGAATGGTTCATAGACAGTGGGTTTTCATCTCATATGACCAGAGATCAAAGCAAATTTTTCAGCTTGAAGAAAAAGGGTGGAAATGTTACATTTGGAAATGACTCGTCTACTAAAATACTTGGGAAAGGAATTGTAAAGCTTGGAAGTGAAAATGTAAAAGAAGGAAAAGTCCTATTGGTTGAATATATGAAGTATAATCTCCTCAGTGTCAGCAAAATATGTGATCAAGGATACATTCTTACGTTTGACTCCCGAAAATGTAAAATCAGAGAAAATAACTCAGGAAGATTGGTTGCAACTGCAACAAGAAGACCAAACAACATATACATCCTAGACATGAAGAAGAGAGAGAATATAGAAGCCACACAAAAGGATTCCAAGGAAGAAAAAGTCCCAAAGACCAAAAATAAGGATGAAGTATTATTAAGTACCATATGTTCAGGGGGAGCAGCCCCAAAGAAGAGAGTTACCTTTTTCCATTAAACTCAGGGGGAGAAGCCCTACCCTTTGAAATTGATGTCAAAGGGGGAGAGAAATTGGGATCATGATGATCGGGGGAGAATGAGTGTTACCATCAATGACAAAGGGGGAGATTGTTGTAAGATTGGTTGTTGTCATTGATGTATGGGTTTTGGACCACAAGATTGATGAAGGTATTTGGACATGAAGAACAATGCACATGAAGATACAACACCCATGGATGGATAGTATACATCATGTTTTTTCTGGTGGTATGTGGCACGTCACGTGGATCCTCATGGTTGAGGATAAATGAATTTTTGAAGATGATAAAGTGAATTGAAGAAGGAAGTACATGTAGGCCTTTAAGATAATTAAAGAAAAGAATTACAAAATAAGAAAGTGTCAGGTTGGCCCTAATGTTAAAAGGAAGTGACATAAATGGTATAAATAAATGTCATTATACATTCATTTGATACACAAGTCAAATTTAAGAGGAAATCAGAAGTAAAGAAGGCCGGATTTCAAGGGATGATGAAGTCTTTTGGTGATGTGTTCTAAGGTATGTTATTTTCAAGTCATTTTACCATTTTCACTATAATTGTTTTTCTAGAACGATTCAAATGGTGAAATTGCTATGTTATTGAGAAGACATATCAAGGTACCCGTGGTAAAAGTTTCATCTCTTGATTCACTATAATTATGGAGATACACTCTGCGGAAGATAGGGTTTTTGACCAGTCCTAAATCTAGTCAATAAACAAGTGTTCCAGGTAAAACAGTTATAACTTCTTCATAGAGAATCCAAATGAAGTGGGACAAATTTCATTGGAAAGAGTACGAACTGTAGTTTCTTGTGTGCAAGTTTCAAAATCTAATATTAAATATTGAGTGCGGGAAATTCTGAACAAGTTCGGTCTCCTTAATAAATCAGAATTGAACAAGGTATACCATTCTCTCTATAACTTCTTTTTGGGTGGAAGGAAGGGGCAAGGATGGAGAGTTCAACTCTCTCTTGATATTAGAGGATTGCATCTTCCTCTTGGAGGTTTATCCCTCCCTTTACATTTGGAAGTTGTAGCTACCTTTGGAAGTCATTACTTCCCTTTAACAATAACTATTGATTATTTCTCATATATTGTGCATGGTGTATTGTGGTGTATTGGTGTAACTGTTATACTGGAGTAAGCTTGGGGAAATGAACTTTTGAGTGTATTACAAGTGGGTTTTTGCAAGTTTCAAGGTTCAGTTGGTTAGAAGACATCCAGGGATACCTTATCCAACCTTCAGATCAACAAAAATATGTATAAAATCTATCTCAAAAGATCCTCCAAGTGCACGCTACGCTTTTGTCAAAATGCGCTACAGAATGTGTTGTAGAAACTATGTTCTAAGACTGTTGAACTGGTATTTTTCACCAGTTGAATTCCAGGAGGATTTATGGGTGAAAGAGGATCAAGCACAAACCCAAGAACATTAACCTCTTTCATTTTTCACATAGGTGTCACGGATTGGGAGATTCAAAATAATCTTTGAGCCCTATTTTTCAGTTTTCATGATTTCCTGTTTGAGACATGTTTTTGTGACACCTATTTCGGCCAGCTAGAGATGCATTTAAGGAAACTGAGAGAGGTTTTTCTTCATAACGAGCTTATCTACAAAAACCATTCTCATATTTTACACAGATATTATGGTTTGATAATTACAAGTGGTTTTTTGAAGCCTATTTTTCAGAATTTCGCTTCCTGAAAAGCAGGAAATCAGTTAAAACGTGTCATTTTTTGTTTGTAGTTGTTTCTATTTTGGGAAAGGGGTTGGAGTTTGAATGGGTGAGTTGTAAAGGACCTATACGGATATATATTAATTGTACAAGAGGGTAGGGGGGTTGGATTCATGAGCCAAGAGAGATGAGAAAGTTGTAGGAGGCACTTTGCCTGTGATCATTGTAACCATGAGGGGATTTTGTTTTTGTAAACATTTTTGTTATTGAAGGTTCATGCTATCTGTGTTATCAGATTGTATCTCTTGTTTTCTTTTCTAATTTTTTTTCTTACTTGAATGAATTGTCCACCTTGAGGATCATGGTTTCCTTTGATTAATGATTTTTTGAGCATCTGGGGATCTGATGTATTTTGCCTATTAGTCATTGTTTACATTCAAGTACCTTGAATTCATTTATGCAAAGAGAATCTACGCCTTATGGATGTTCTTCTTTGTGTTATGATTTTCTTCCTCTATTCAATAAACCTTTATTTGATATGTAGATTGATTGCATTTAATGAGTAGGGTGTTTGCTTGACTCCATAGCCCAATGGTCCATCATTGATTTACAGCAGCTTACTATCCTTCCCCTTCCTTGTTTTCTTTTTCTTAATCCACAAAACCAATCAAGTATTTTTATTTCTATGTTACCAAGCTTACTCTCATTTTCAGTCTGGGAGTGACTCTTGGAGTGATAACATAGTGAAGATGGTAATATTTGATACGGGTGTCGCTCTTGGAAATTAAAGGTTGTTGGTTCAAAGTGGATGATTTGTTTGATTAGTAGCTGGCACGTACTAAGAATTGAATGAACTTGAAGTAGGTAAGTGATGTGCATTTACTACACATCGCCTTTACTCTTTCCATTGGACACCACCCTAGTCAGGTTATTGTTCAAACATTGTTGTTGTGGTTATGCTCTGATTTCTCAGCAGGGAGGAACCGCTCAGCCAATTCGTGTTTTAAGGCGTTCGATTACATGTGTGTTCTTTTTTTTGGCCCTTCATGAGTCTGCTCTAGTTATGAATTGGATGTTGGCTCAGATGTATTGGTGTGTGCCTTCCTTAAGTTTTGTGACTGTGTGAAATGGTGATTGTGAATGAAACGTTGATGATTCTCTTTGAAATGGTGTTGAAGTCATAGCATTATTGGTTATCCTAGGCATTAGAAGTCATAAGAGTTCTTTGTTATCCCGAATGGTTTAATTAGAGTATCCTTGTTGGTCTTGATGGGCTATCTTCACGCTTTTGTATTGTTGAATCCAGTCCGTGGGATTTTATGGGGTTTAATGATTGAAGCGTTTGGGTCACCATGCATTGTACATTTGGGCATTGGGTTGTTTTTCACCGCCAAGGGTTGTGCAGTGAGTTATGTGGTTTTTTCTCGGCCCTGTCTTCACCTCATCATTGTGGTCGTTTGTCTTAGGATTCACGAGGGTTATACCCCGTGTGTTTAAGATATCATTACCAGGTCGAGTTAGAGCCTCTCCCTTCTGTCATGGCTTCTCTTGTCACAGGTTTTCATCACCTTGTCCACGGGGTAAGTTTTAGTTTTATCAGTGGATGTGCCATTAGTCTCAGAGGTTTTACCATTGAAAGGAGCCGACTCTAGTTTTGGCTCAGAAGAAAACCCTTAACTCCTCCAGTCTGAGGGTTTTATAGAGAAGACTGTCGGGCCTTTCAGATTTACTACAGGTTATTGTGGATTGAAATGTATTCTCGATTAATTTAAATGCAGGCTCTCCCAATTGGTTACATGACAACCATGTAGATTTTGGTATCTAGTCATTGCATGTGCTATTGGGATGGGAACCCTTCACCGATAATTGGACAGTTTGAAATAACACAATCGCCCTCTTATGGTTGATAACCTAGTATTTTCTTTTGAGGAATTTGTATCGTTGCCTCATGTCAATGCGTGAGTATGTGTGATTTACACGGTTTGATAGGTCTATCGATTTTTACGACATTGGTGAATTAGTTGGTTGATACACAGTCACTGGTATATTTGCACTAATGATTATTGGGATGTTTAGCTAGCATTAGTGATGTTGCTCACGCATACCGCGTTGTGTGTGTGGTGTTCTACAAAATGAAATAATGTTTATTGCAAGAAGAATGACTGTATGAACTACATCCATTGCATGCTTATGATTTTTTTATTGTGTAAACTGAATTTTGCACAACATAGTTGATTACAGTATGACTAAATCGAAACAATATTGTATTAAATCGATGGCTTGACGCGATGATTGAGTTTTGTCGTGACTGTGTGTTTTTTTTGTTAAATGGAAAGATTGCATCGTGGTGTTTTGTTGGTTGCGCACTGTGTATAACATGGATGGCTTGGGTTTCACACTCAAGGATACCTGCAGGTTTTTAAGCATGTTTTGTTGAAGCTCGATCATTTGTTGAAACAGGCTTGTTGTTAATACCTCATTGTGTTGGATGGGTGGCCCAACTTTTAGAGTCACATTAAATTGGGCTTTCACAGTGATGGAGTTACACTTGCATGATTTAATTATCCGGCACATAGCTTGTGTTGGAATGGTGGTTGTTGTCTTTTTAATTGTCAATTCGGGTTTTGGCAATTTGATCTTGATTATTTGGTTACTGCCTAAATATGTTTAACGAATATCATTGATTTAAAATGACATACCCAATTGCAGTGATAATGTGACTTCATTGTTAATTTTGGAAACATGAATTTGAGTATACTTGTTGATTGAAGTAATGTATGGGCAGTGATTGATTTTGATGGTTAACCATAGTGGAATGGTTACTATTTGGAAATTGCTATAATATGCAAAGAAAGGAATAAAATCCTCTTTACATATTGTCTGAAATGCTTACTGTCTTGTGATGGCACTGTATTGGATATTTGATTACAAACAGTGGACTAGTTAAGTACACAGTAATTGATATTTTGTCACAATGATTGTTGGTTAGTGCATCTATTTTCGCAAAATGTTTTATGGATCACTTAATTAATTTCATGAATAGTAATCGTTCTTCTTCCCTTCCATTATCTCATTTTCTGCTAATTACAACTCCCACCACCTTCCCCTTTTCATTTTTCACTCCATGTTCTGAGATTGATTACAGTCAAGAGAATTTCGGTGTTAAAGTAGTTGAAAGTGGCAGTGTCTTGTTTAGATCACAGTGGTGTTTTATTGGTTTACTTTACAGTTTATTATTGTTGTCATTGAGAAGTAACCATGTTCTTTCCCTCTCATTATATCATGTTTCTCTCAATACAAACCCCTCGCATATCCTGGAACCCTTTTTCACCCCCTGCTTATTGATAAATAGTTTGTGTGGATTGGATTGCATGAGTCTGATATATTTTTCAGCCAAAATCCATTTCATATTTTAAAAGAGTTGTCATGTATGGTTAATTAAAAGATCATTTGCTACTAAATCATGCATGCAAGGATGTGCCATTCAAATAAAAGGATAAAAATAGAGGCCTATTATGCCTCTGTCAAAGAGAAAGACTAAAAGATGATAGCATCAGCAAAGGAAAATATGACTTTTGAGTTTTATTTTATCTATTATTGGTGACAATTGACTTCAGGAATGATTGGGCAGTATGTTTTATTGTGGAATTATGAGTAATGTTTTTTTTTTTAAATAATTCAAAATATCATGAGTTAAATGAATGAATGTGAATATATGGATGGAAGTCACAAGGAGGTGTGATTTGCTTAACTAATAATTATGTTATGATTATCATAAGCTAATGGGAGTCACAAGGGGTCCCACCTACTAGTTATTATTTATTTATGACCCTTATTATAATTATGACTTTTCCCCCTAACTAAAGTTAGTTGAGTCTTTTAATTAACTTAACTRATGAGTTGGTTCAACTACTTCAACCAATTCTAATGTGTTTAAAAGAAATGGAAGGGGAGGAACAAGTGGAGGATAGAAGCAGAAGCATGCTAAGGTTTTCTCTTTGAGTTTATGTTGAGATAGTTTAGTTTTCATTCATTCATATATTCATCACAAGCCTAATTCTCTTTTATGATAGTAGGGTCTTATTATAGACAAAAGTATTCAGGGTTGAATCAAATCATTCAGACACTTGTTTTTCAGAGGTGTTGATCTATCTTTGATAGTCTGTGTAGACTTGTTTGTTTGTGAATTAGTTTTCATGACTAATAAAGGCCATTATGCAGAGTCGAGTGGGTAGCAATCCATGGCAAGCTAATCCATCTTTTAGAGTTCATTTTTGGTTTAGAGGTCCTTTTGTATGTTCCATCGGGGATGTCTAAGTTTGAATTTGGTAGATTTATGTATGAGATTTTGTAAAGAAAATGACTCTTTGGTGAATTGGAATGAAATAAAGGATCGCTTTATGTCTCATCTGTCTTGATTATCATCTTGGTGTGTTTACTTATGTTCTTACATTTATTTCAACAATTGTTATATTTAGAAAATTACATAAAAAGTGAATTTCGAGCAAGCTTTTTGTTGATAAAATACTAGCCTAAGCACTCATAATTAATACTTGTGATTTAGGATTTTATTGTTGTTGGCTATAAACATAGGGCGATATTCCCGTCTACTTTTCTTTAGCCAAATAAAGTCTGAAAATGCTTGAGTAAGATCATTTCATATCTTTTTCTCAATTGTGTGCTTGTTTCCATGTATATTCACTGTGCCCACTATGCATTGGTGACGATGCTCATGTTATATCTGACTGTACTTCTCACTTAGAAATGGTTCATAGTGAACATGAATTGTTTGTGTTTGAAATTATAGTACATCAACTGTTCTATCACAATTCAAGCCAGCGAAATACAAGTTGACAATATTGCAGTCATGGAGGGACCACACTTGGATATTTACATTTAAAATGAATGGTATCCATTGTAAACAGAATGCCACACCTTCTATCTTTCCTTTTTCAGGTGGCATCGCCATATTTACAAGATACTTCTACCAATTTGCAATAGTTTTTGTATTTCTTGCAAGGCCAGGTATCAAATATTGGTGCAAGCAATGCAATGCATTATGGTCACCACTTTTGATTGCATTGCAAAATGATTGCACAATGTAAAGTCTCAATGATTTTGCATCAAACTCTGTAGCTATCAAATAGCAAAGTGCTTCGAACAAACTATCACCACAATTAGACACAATAGGAATTGCTCCTCTCAATCCATAAGAATGCATTTTGTCTATATTACATTTCCAATAATGTTCCAGGTTTTTGCGCATGGATGACAAGAAAGTATGAGGTTGTTCAACATTGCATCTGTCTAGTTTCTTGTATAGCAATGGTTCGTAGTGACCGCTAATAATATTTGCATCATGAAACAAAATGCAATTGATATTTTAACCATTTTTATAACCATATTATTCAAAATGTATCTCTCCATAGCTCTCACTCATCATCATTTAGATTTGAGGCTGTAGATCAACGCATTTTCGACAGATATGTGTCAATGTCATGAATCCCATGCAATTCATACAAGAAATCATATCCTAGCTCAAGCTCATAGGATTCCAATGCTTCTTTATCTCCATTGTGAAAACAAACCAAGAAATGATCTATTAATCCATTTCGCAATTCAATCGAAAAGTAGCGGAAATGTAGAAGGATGTGTAATGCATCAAACAAACAATCCCTGGGACTATATGTAAATGCATCAAATCTAAACAAACCATTTCTATGCAGAACATGGTCAATATTACCATCGTCGATATGCCGCCCATTGTTTTCATAGTTTTTAACATCTATTGTATCTTCCATGTTCCATTTTATGTCATTCATATGTTGCTTAATATTTTTCTATAGCATTGACCAACAGGAAAAAAACATGGAATGTTAAACATAGAAATGACAATGTCAGATGTCAAAATTAGCAGTTTTTCTATGTATTGGATTCAACTATGTCCATCCATGCAGCTTAACAGATGACAAAAGATAATGGAATCAACACATCTATCTAGACACATATTTGGCATATCATAGGTTCAGAACCAGTCTAACTTTATTACTATCCTCATTCGGTCAATTACATGCATACAGTAAGAAAGTCATATATCAACAATAAACGGGTCTTGTATATTAAAATGCATTGCACCATGTGAATTCTTCTATACCTTCAACATACGACAGACCCAAACAAATGAATAGAAACATTACAATACTATAGACTCCTACAACGATCCACTGGAGCATGCATTGAACAATGAACAACTAGTACTAACTCAATCAATCAACCCATTTCTTTGTCATGCTTGCTTCATTTTATATTGTTCGTTGCTATGTGTTTGTGTCTCTTTCAGTTTTTCTCCATTGAGTAACAGTCTCTCATTCTTATGTCACATTGATGCATTCCACACAAATTTTTTGGAATCGAGGCAATATTGACTACCTTGTCATCTCATCTTTTGTCGCTCCCATGTTCCCATGCGCAATTGTTGTGAATCTTCGCACATCAGCTTAGCCGTGGGAAAAAATGGAATGAGCATGCACAAGTTTGTTTGTTCAAGTGCAGGATATCAACCCAAAACTTTGTGTATCAACAAGCCTCCATGACCATTAGTGCACTTGTCCTGGAGCCACTAGCTTCATGGGATATTAGATACCAGGATAGAGTAAGATAAAATCATCAATAGTAACATACCATAGTATCAAACCAAGCTATGGTGGTAGTTGGGTTTGAGTAAGAGAAAATCATTTGTCCAGGTTGTAGTTGCAACATGACAAAGGTCCAAGAATCAGTCAAACAAGCCCCAGTGTGATGGATTTGGAATTCATTTTGCGAGAGTCTTGAATCTTTTCCTTCGATGGTGTTTGTGGTCATGAATTAGGTATTTGTTGAAAGCACACCATCTAGACACCGACCCCCTAGATGAACTCAAGCTCCATCAAGAGAGAGCATCATCCTCTGTTTGTTTTTTTTCTTTGATAAGACAACACAAAATACAAGGACCTCCTAGTATGGTGGAGCAGATAGTCCACGGGCTTGGGATATCCACTTCAACAAAGGTGATTATCCATCGCGACAGGAAAACCAGCTTTGAGCTTAGAGAGTTGGTGCATTGTAGCACCTTTGAAGCAAAATTAAGGAAACTATGGCGTCTACAATTTCACATTGCTAGAAAATAAGACAGTAGGGCCTCTGCCTAACAGTTGATGGAGAAGTGTCAACCTTCATGAAAACTGGCCTATGGGTTCTTGAACTATCTGGCCAAACTGGAAATCACACTTATTGGAATGTGACTGAATTTGGGCCATGAAAAGGGACTTGAATCAATGAGAAGTGAAAATATAATAATGAGCACGCAGAATTCGAGGACATCGTCGATGGGTAGGGGCTACACAGAACGGAACGTGCAGTATTTATCCAACGACTACATATGTGCAAGATGATATATATAGAGTGTAAAAGCGAGTAGAGGTCCCAACCATAGGAAGATAAAGAACTGACCAACAGATTGATTGCATAATAACAATGGAGTCCCAGTGAAGCCCCACAGGTGAGTACATAACGGTTCAGGTACATGGTATTGGTGATGTGCCTTTTGGAACGTGGTGTCATCATCAGGTATGTGCCAAGGGCATAGTTGGTCTGTCTGAATCATTTTTTGACACTTCAGTGTAATGTAGCGACAGTTAATGCAGCCTAATTCCATGTGAATCCCCTGCCAAAGCCACTACTTTGTACATAGGGCATAACTTTGAGGTAAACTGGAAATCTTAGAAATATCTAAAATTGTCATTCTATCCAATCCACCTATGTGACTAGATTGTACGTTGTACTGAGGAAAATTATGTTGAGTATCTACTCTTCAACCTGCTACACATCCTACACTAATCTCTACATTGCAAATAAGAAGCAAATTTACTTCACACTACTTGTAGATGTGTGGTGTTTGCTTCTAAATGCAAGCAAATCAATTCACTATAAACCAACAACCTATTTTGAAAATTAAGTGACTTGTCACAATCATGGATGTGCAACTATTGAAAATGCAGAGGTGTGGAAGTGCAACAATGTGAAATGGTACCTTGTCCAAGTTCTCTACACAATGCTTAAAAACATAACATCTTATATCAGATACCTTTCAAGAACCAATAGTGACAATAAAAAAACATCAAATAGTCCACAGATAAGTAGTACATTTGATTCACACTACTTGTAGATGTGTTTGGTCCCAAATATGAGCAAAATAATTTATTATAGATCAATGACCTATTTTTCAAATTATCTGGCTTATCACAATTACTCATATGAAACTAAAGTAAATGTGGAGTTGTGGAAGTGTAGCAATGTAGGAGGTTGACCTATGCAGGTTCCTTGCACAACGTTTAAAAATACAATGTGTTAAGTACACTAAGTATAGGTGTGTGGGGTGCACAAGGATTCAAAATAAACTGAGTGAATTATTTCTCTATTATCATCCCTTGTGCTAGAGCTCAGCAGATATGCAGTTCACATAGGAATACTTGGTCTACATGGGACCACGTATTTTAAAGCCTTGTGTATCTTCGAAATAGACTGAGTGAATGCCTTCTCTTTCCTTTTAAACCATAACAAATGAATTTACTATAAATTGGTGATCTATCTTGCAAATTACTTTGCTCGTCACAATCACTCATGCAGAACCATTTGAAATGCAGAAGAATAGCTATATGAACTGCATAATTGTTGAAGCATCGAAGCACAACAATGCCAGACAACAACAATATGGAATCTACGTGCAAGCATTGGAATAATGGATTCATTGTAAGAGTATTTAAAATATTCTAAGTGATTTCTTTGCAAAGCAGACACCCGGTAACAACATTGCCATATCACACCAGCAAAATCACCCGCACAAATTGTAGAAAACAATAGGAATAAACACATCGCGACATATAGTAATAAAGGCATTACAACAAAGTACATAACTATTGCAAATGTTGACGCGTGGAAGCATAACAGCTTGTGAACATGTCTTTCTTCCACAAAACATTCGAAAATACAACAAATATTTATTATGCCCGCCACACACATGTGGCCAATGCAAACGCACACATCCAATATCTATGGGCACTCATGAAACATGTCAGCAACAATGCCATCTGCAGAGCCACCGAGATGTGGAATTGCAAGTGCCAACGTGCAAAACAATCATAATGCAACCATGCCAAAGAATCACTAACAGAGAAAATGTCCATTGTACGAGGAAAAACAAAAAACTACACAAAGCACCAAAGACATAGCTATGCGAGATGTCGACAAATCGTCTAAGAAAAGGTTTCCACACATAAGTACCAACACATTGCACATTGCAATACTAAACATCTATAAAATCTTTGTTCTATGCACTCTATGTCTCCCTCCCATTTCCCTTAGTCTTCCATTGAATTGTTAAATCACAAGTTATATTGTAATTAGTTCCAAGTCAAATTCATTTGACTTTAATTAGTTTACCAAAAACATTTTACAATTTTGTAAAGTTATCAAAGTTGTGTTAAATTTAAATATTAAATTGAATATTTTGAAAACTAAAAACTAATTTTTAATTTTTAAAATATAATTTCTTATGTTCCTGATTGGTTCATGTACATGAAATGACTAATCATATCTAGTTTTGCAACAAATTGTAATATATACAAATTATTTAACAAAAAAAAATCATAAAAATATGTCATCGCCAAGTATCTTGGTACTTAATTACCATTGACAAATCCTAACAACTACTGCGTCCATCTATCTTGGGGCTTAATTAACATTGACAACCACCATATACAATTGTCTACTGACCTCATCACACGATGCTCCTATTTAAAATTGTTCCTATTGCCCCAAGTTCTCTTGTTAATTACGAATCAACATTATCACATTCCACAATGAATACCAGGCAACATCAAAATAGTATATAGAAAAAAAATTGATATACAACCTTGATAGCTTCCTGATCCTATGCAGTGCTCTGCATGGTGGAATCCCTATCCTTTGTGTCTTTGTACATTGTAAAATCCATTGTGTTGCACACGGTATTGGTAGCAACTTCTTTCCCTTGCTGCAATTTTCAACAATAACATCTCTACATTGCAGATAAGAAGCACATTTGCTTGGCACTACTTCTAGATGCATGACATTTGCTTATAAATGTGAGCAAATCAATTTACTATAAAGTAGTCACTTATTTTGCAAATTACGTGACTTGTCACAATCATGGATGTGTGACTATTGAAAATGAGCAGGCCCGAAAGTGTATAAATACGAGATAGTTCCATGCACGGGTTCTCTGCACAATGCCTAAAAACACGTCTTATATAAGATACCTTTCGAAAAGCAATAGCGATAATAAAAAAAATCATCAAATAGTCTACAGATAAGCAACATTTTTTTTGTGCACTGCTTCTATATGCTTTTGGTCCTAAATGGAAGCAAACCAACTTATTATAAACCAGTGACCAATTTTGCAAATTACGAGTCTTGTCACAATTACGGATGTGAAACTATTAGAAATCCCAGCCGCGGAAGTGTAGAAATATGGGATGTTGACCTGTGTGAGTTCCTCACACAAGCCTTAAAAACACAACGTCTTAAGTACACTAAGTGAATGCTTGTTCTATTGTCATTCCCTATGCTGGTGCTCGATAGGTATGTTGTCCACATAGTTATACTTGGTCTACTTAGCACTATCTATCTTTAAGCCTTGTGTATCTTTAAAATACACTAAGAGAATGCATGTTCTTTCCTTCTAAATCGTAGCAAATGAATTTAATAAAAATCAGTGGTCTATCTTGCAAATTACTTTTCTCATCACAATCACTGATGTGGAACCATTTGAAATGTGAATGTGCAACAATGCGCGAGGAAAACATGTGTTAGTTCTCGGGACAAGGCATAAATATAGGCAATTCTAAGTAGACCAAGAATAGATATATGAACTGCGTAATTGTTGAAACATCCAAGCACAACAACGCCAACGCACACACAAACAATATGAAATCTCCATACAAGCATTGAAAGAATGGATTCACTACGCAAGGATTTAAAATAGTCTTTGTGATTGCTTTGCAAAGCAGATGCCCGTGAACAACATTGACATATCGCACCAGCAAAACCACCCATGCAAATTGTAGAAAACAATACAAATAAAGGCATCACAACATATAGCAACAAAGGCATCACAACAAAGTACAAAACTATTGAAATTATGCACCCGTGTAAGCATGACATCTTGTGAGCACATCTTTCTTCCGCACAACGACCGAAAATCAGTAAGTCTTTATTATTCCCACCATGCACCTATGGCCAATGCGAATGCACACAGCCAATAGCTATGCGCACTCAAAAAAATGCAAACAACAAAGCCATCTTCAAAACCACCGAGATGCGGAACTGCTAGTGCCAACGTGCAAAAACCATCGCAATGCAAGCACACCATAGAATTGCTAACAGACCAAATGGCCACTATGCGAGGAAATAAAAACTACACAAAGCACGAAAGACATAGCTATGAGAGATGCAGACAAATTTTCCAAGCAAACGATTCTACACATAAGTAGCAGCGCATTGCACATTGCAATACTGAACATTTGTAAAATCTTTGTTCTATGCAGTCCATGTCTCCCTCCCTTTTTCCTTAGTGTTCCATTGAATTGTCAAATGAAACAATATATTATTTCTTACTTTTCCTCGACAACAAAGATATAGACCCATTACAATGACAACAAAATGTACCAGGACCCCATTTGTTGCAACAATTGCATCGGATTCCTTACATCAAGACATATCTTTTGAAAAAATGTAGTTATTTGCACCTCCAAATGCTAGTGAAGATGCGAAAGAAATAGCTGCACCGAGTTCCCGCACATGTTCATCACAAAAGTATTGCAAATGTTGACCTGTCAAAGCACTGCAATACATAGATGATAGAGAATTGAAAACGGATGCAATATTTACTGTGCAAGCCAAAAATATGTGCAAAGCATAGAAGAAACAGTAGTGCGTGATGCGGGAAAACCGTCAAAGAAAATGTCTTCGCACATAGGAAACAATCCCTTGCACATTGCAGTATCTTTCGAAGAATGCATCTATCTGCATATTCAAATGCAAATGAAATTCAAACAGAACTATCAATACATACAATTTCGCATATGACAAACCACAAGGGCCTTAAACAAAACACCAGGTCAAACTCCAATAAAATACAACACATGGATGAAGCATATATTATTAAAAAATAAGAACACAAACCAATTTCATCTTATCCAAGAAACATAGGTGAATATCCATATTGCATATGCAAAATAAGAATTGCTTCAAATTATCCTCACGGGAATTGAAAATAGACTAAATGTTCATTGTCCCAGGAAAAAACCATGTACAAAACACAAAAAATACAACCATGCGAGATGGTAGTAAATTGTCAAAGCAAACCCTAACTCGCTTAAATCATTTCTACTAAAAAAGGGAAAAAAAAACAATAGCCATCCATTTGCATNTTGTTGAAAGCACACCATCTAGACACCGACCCCCTAGATGAACTCAAGCTCCATCAAGAGAGAGCATCATCCTCTGTTTGTTTTTTTTCTCTGATAAGACAACACAAAATACAAGGACCTCCTAGTATGGTGGAGAAGATAGTCCATGGGCTTGGGATATCCACTTCAACAAAGGTGATTATCCATCGTGACAGGAAAACCAGCTTCGAGCTTAGAGAGTTGGTGCATTGTAGCACCTTCGAAGCAAAATTAAGGAAACTATAGCGTCTACAATTGCACATTGCTAGAAAATAAGACAGTAGGGCCTCTGCCTAACAGTTGATGGAGAAGTGCCAACCTTCATGAAAATTGGCCTATGGGTTCTTGAACTATCTGGCCAAACTGGAAATCACACTTCTTGGAATGTGACTGAATTTGGGCCATGAAAAGGGACTTGAATCAATGAGAAGTGAAAAGATAATAATGAGCACGTAGAATTCGAGGACATCGTCGATGGGTAGGGGCTACACAGAACGGAACGTGCAGTATTTATCCAATGACTACATATGTGCAAGATGATATATATAGAGTGTAAACGCGAGTAGAGGTCCCAACCATAGGAAGATAAAGAACCGACCAACAGATTGATTGCATAATAACAATGGAGTCCCAGTGAAGCCCCACAGGTGAGTACATAACGGTTCAGGTACGTGGTATTGGTGATGTGCCTTTTGGAACGTGGTGTCATCATCAGGTATGTGCCAAGGGCATAGTTGGTCTGTCTGAATCATTTTTTGACACTTCAGTGTAATGTAGCGACAGTTAATGCAGCCTAATTCCATGTGAATCCCCTGCCAAAGCCACTACTTTGTACATAGGGCATAACTTTGAGGTAAACTGGAAATCTTAGAAATATCTAAAATTGTCATTCTATCCAATCCACCTATGTGACTAGATTGTACGTTGTACTGAGGAAAATTATGTTGAGTATCTACTCTTCAACCTGCTACACATCCTACACTAATCTCTACATTGCAAATAAGAAGCAAATTTACTTCACACTACTTGTAGATGTGTGGTGTTTGCTTCTAAATGCAAGCAAATCAATTCACTATAAACCAACAACCTATTTTGAAAATTAAGTGACTTGTCACAATCATGGATGTGCAACTATTGAAAATGTAGAGGTGTGGAAGTGCAACAATGTGAAATGGTACCTTGTCCAAGTTCTCTACACAATGCTTAAAAACATAACATCTTTTATCAGATACCTTTCAAGAACCAATAGTGACAATAAAAAAACATCAAATAGTCCACAGATAAGTAGTACATTTGATTCGCACTACTTGTAGATGTGTTTGGTCCCAAATATGAGCAAAATAATTTATTATAGATCAATGAACTATTTTTCAAAGTATCTGGCTTATCACAATTACTCATATGAAACTAAAGTAAATGCGGAGTTGTGGAAGTGTAGCAATGTAGGAGGTTGACCTATGCAGGTTCCTTGCACAACGTTTAAAAATACAACGTGTTAAGTACACTAAGTATAGGTGTGTGGGGTGCACAAGGATTCAAAATAAAATGAGCGAATTATTTCTCTATTATCATCCCTTGTGCTAGAGCTCAGCAGATATGCAGTTCACATAGGAATACTTGGTCTACATGGGACCACATATTTTAAAGCCTTGTGTATCTTCGAAATAGACTGAGTGAATGCCTTCTCTTTCCTTTTAAATCATAACAAATGAATTTACTATAAATTGGTGATCTATCTTGTAAATTACTTTGCTTGTCACAATCACTCATGCAGAACCATTTGAAATGCGGAAGAATAGCTATATGAACTACATAATTGTTGAAGCATCGAAGAACAACAATGCCAGACAACAACAATATGGAATCTACGTGCAAGCATTGGAATAATGGATTCATTGTAAGAGTATTTAAAATAGTCTGAGTGATTTCTTTGCAAAGCAGACACCCAGTAACAACATTGCCATATCGCACCAGCAAAATCACCCGCACAAATTGTAGAAAACAATAGGAATAAACACATCGCGACATATAGTAATAAAGGCATTACAACAAAGTACATAACTATTGCAAATGTTGACGCATGGAAGCATAACAACTTGTGAACATGTCTTTCTTCCGCAAAACATTCGAAAATACAACAAATCTTTATTATGCCCACCACACACATGTGGCCAATGCAAACGCACACATCCAATATCTATGGGCACTCATGAAACATGTTAGCAACAATGCCATCTGCAGAACCACCGAGATGTGGAATTGCAAGTGCCAACGTGCAAAACAATCATAATGCAACCATGCCAAAGAATCACTAACAGACCAAATGTCCATTGTACGAGGAAAAACAAAAAACTACACAAAGCACCAAAGACATAGCTATGCGAGATGTTGACAAATCGTCTAAGAAAAGGTTTCCACACATAAGTACCAACACATTGCACATTGCAATACTAAACATCTATAAAATCTTTGTTCTATGCACTCTATGTCTCCCTCCCATTTCCCTTAGTCTTCCATTGAATTGTTAAATCACAAGTTATATTGTAATTAGTTCCAAGTCAAATTCATTTGACTTTAATTAGTTTACCAAAAACATTTTACAATTTTGTAAAGTTATCAAAGTTGTGTTAAATTTAAATATTAAATTGAATATTTTGAAAACTAAAAACTAATTTTTAATTTTTAAAATATAATTTCTTATGTTCCTGATTGGTTCATGTACATGAAATGACTAATCATATCTAGTTTTGCAACAAATTGTAATATATACAAATTATTTAACAAAAAAAAATCATAAAAATATGTCATCGCCAAGTATCTTGGTACTTAATTACCATTGACAAATCCTAACAACTACTGCGTCCATCTATCTTGGGGCTTAATTAACATTGACAACCACCATATACAATTGTCTACTGACCTCATCACACGATGCTCCTATTTAAAATTGTTCCTATTGCCCCAAGTTCTCTTGTTAATTACGAATCAACATTATCACATTCCACAATGAATACCAGGCAACATCAAAATAGTATATAGAAAAAAAATTGATATACAACCTTGATAGCTTCCTGATCCTATGCAGTGCTCTGCATGGTGGAATCCCTATCCTTTGTGTCTTTGTACATTGTAAAATCCATTGTGTTGCACACGGTATTGGTAGCAACTTCTTTCCCTTGCTGCAATTTTCAACAATAACATCTCTACATTGCAGATAAGAAGCACATTTGCTTGGCACTACTTCTAGATGCATGACATTTGCTTATAAATGTGAGCAAATCAATTTACTATAAAGTAGTCACTTATTTTGCAAATTACGTGACTTGTCACAATCATGGATGTGTGACTATTGAAAATGAGCAGGCCCGAAAGTGTATAAATACGAGATAGTTCCATGCACGGGTTCTCTGCACAATGCCTAAAAACACGTCTTATATAAGATACCTTTCGAAAAGCAATAGCGATAATAAAAAAAATCATCAAATAGTCTACAGATAAGCAACATTTTTTTTGTGCACTGCTTCTATATGCTTTTGGTCCTAAATGGAAGCAAACCAACTTATTATAAACCAGTGACCAATTTTGCAAATTACGAGTCTTGTCACAATTACGGATGTGAAACTATTAGAAATCCCAGCCGCGGAAGTGTAGAAATATGGGATGTTGACCTGTGTGAGTTCCTCACACAAGCCTTAAAAACACAACGTCTTAAGTACACTAAGTGAATGCTTGTTCTATTGTCATTCCCTATGCTGGTGCTCGATAGGTATGTTGTCCACATAGTTATACTTGGTCTACTTAGCACTATCTATCTTTAAGCCTTGTGTATCTTTAAAATACACTAAGAGAATGCATGTTCTTTCCTTCTAAATCGTAGCAAATGAATTTAATAAAAATCAGTGGTCTATCTTGCAAATTACTTTTCTCATCACAATCACTGATGTGGAACCATTTGAAATGTGAATGTGCAACAATGCGCGAGGAAAACATGTGTTAGTTCTCGGGACAAGGCATAAATATAGGCAATTCTAAGTAGACCAAGAATAGATATATGAACTGCGTAATTGTTGAAACATCCAAGCACAACAACGCCAACGCACACACAAACAATATGAAATCTCCATACAAGCATTGAAAGAATGGATTCACTACGCAAGGATTTAAAATAGTCTTTGTGATTGCTTTGCAAAGCAGATGCCCGTGAACAACATTGACATATCGCACCAGCAAAACCACCCATGCAAATTGTAGAAAACAATACAAATAAAGGCATCACAACATATAGCAACAAAGGCATCACAACAAAGTACAAAACTATTGAAATTATGCACCCGTGTAAGCATGACATCTTGTGAGCACATCTTTCTTCCGCACAACGACCGAAAATCAGTAAGTCTTTATTATTCCCACCATGCACCTATGGCCAATGCGAATGCACACAGCCAATAGCTATGCGCACTCAAAAAAATGCAAACAACAAAGCCATCTTCAAAACCACCGAGATGCGGAACTGCTAGTGCCAACGTGCAAAAACCATCGCAATGCAAGCACACCATAGAATTGCTAACAGACCAAATGGCCACTATGCGAGGAAATAAAAACTACACAAAGCACGAAAGACATAGCTATGAGAGATGCAGACAAATTTTCCAAGCAAACGATTCTACACATAAGTAGCAGCGCATTGCACATTGCAATACTGAACATTTGTAAAATCTTTGTTCTATGCAGTCCATGTCTCCCTCCCTTTTTCCTTAGTGTTCCATTGAATTGTCAAATGAAACAATATATTATTTCTTACTTTTCCTCGACAACAAAGATATAGACCCATTACAATGACAACAAAATGTACCAGGACCCCATTTGTTGCAACAATTGCATCGGATTCCTTACATCAAGACATATCTTTTGAAAAAATGTAGTTATTTGCACCTCCAAATGCTAGTGAAGATGCGAAAGAAATAGCTGCACCGAGTTCCCGCACATGTTCATCACAAAAGTATTGCAAATGTTGACCTGTCAAAGCACTGCAATACATAGATGATAGAGAATTGAAAACGGATGCAATATTTACTGTGCAAGCCAAAAATATGTGCAAAGCATAGAAGAAACAGTAGTGCGTGATGCGGGAAAACCGTCAAAGAAAATGTCTTCGCACATAGGAAACAATCCCTTGCACATTGCAGTATCTTTCGAAGAATGCATCTATCTGCATATTCAAATGCAAATGAAATTCAAACAGAACTATCAATACATACAATTTCGCATATGACAAACCACAAGGGCCTTAAACAAAACACCAGGTCAAACTCCAATAAAATACAACACATGGATGAAGCATATATTATTAAAAAATAAGAACACAAACCAATTTCATCTTATCCAAGAAACATAGGTGAATATCCATATTGCATATGCAAAATAAGAATTGCTTCAAATTATCCTCACGGGAATTGAAAATAGACTAAATGTTCATTGTCCCAGGAAAAAACCATGTACAAAACACAAAAAATACAACCATGCGAGATGGTAGTAAATTGTCAAAGCAAACCCTAACTCGCTTAAATCATTTCTACTAAAAAAGGGAAAAAAAAACAATAGCCATCCATTTGCAT
>JZKD02S1663358.1:65802-82148 GCA_000966675.3 Picea glauca
AAACATCTATAAAATCTTTGTTCTATGCACTCTATGTCTCCCTCCCATTTCCCTTAGTCTTCCATTGAATTGTTAAATCACAAGTTATATTGTAATTAGTTCCAAGTCAAATTCATTTGACTTTAATTAGTTTACCAAAAACATTTTACAATTTTGTAAAGTTATCAAAGTTGTGTTAAATTTAAATATTAAATTGAATATTTTGAAAACTAAAAACTAATTTTTAATTTTTAAAATATAATTTCTTATGTTCCTGATTGGTTCATGTACATGAAATGACTAATCATATCTAGTTTTGCAACAAATTGTAATATATACAAATTATTTAACAAAAAAAAATCATAAAAATATGTCATCGCCAAGTATCTTGGTACTTAATTACCATTGACAAATCCTAACAACTACTGCGTCCATCTATCTTGGGGCTTAATTAACATTGACAACCACCATATACAATTGTCTACTGACCTCATCACACGATGCTCCTATTTAAAATTGTTCCTATTGCCCCAAGTTCTCTTGTTAATTACGAATCAACATTATCACATTCCACAATGAATACCAGGCAACATCAAAATAGTATATAGAAAAAAAATTGATATACAACCTTGATAGCTTCCTGATCCTATGCAGTGCTCTGCATGGTGGAATCCCTATCCTTTGTGTCTTTGTACATTGTAAAATCCATTGTGTTGCACACGGTATTGGTAGCAACTTCTTTCCCTTGCTGCAATTTTCAACAATAACATCTCTACATTGCAGATAAGAAGCACATTTGCTTGGCACTACTTCTAGATGCATGACATTTGCTTATAAATGTGAGCAAATCAATTTACTATAAAGTAGTCACTTATTTTGCAAATTACGTGACTTGTCACAATCATGGATGTGTGACTATTGAAAATGAGCAGGCCCGAAAGTGTATAAATACGAGATAGTTCCATGCACGGGTTCTCTGCACAATGCCTAAAAACACGTCTTATATAAGATACCTTTCGAAAAGCAATAGCGATAATAAAAAAAATCATCAAATAGTCTACAGATAAGCAACATTTTTTTTGTGCACTGCTTCTATATGCTTTTGGTCCTAAATGGAAGCAAACCAACTTATTATAAACCAGTGACCAATTTTGCAAATTACGAGTCTTGTCACAATTACGGATGTGAAACTATTAGAAATCCCAGCCGCGGAAGTGTAGAAATATGGGATGTTGACCTGTGTGAGTTCCTCACACAAGCCTTAAAAACACAACGTCTTAAGTACACTAAGTGAATGCTTGTTCTATTGTCATTCCCTATGCTGGTGCTCGATAGGTATGTTGTCCACATAGTTATACTTGGTCTACTTAGCACTATCTATCTTTAAGCCTTGTGTATCTTTAAAATACACTAAGAGAATGCATGTTCTTTCCTTCTAAATCGTAGCAAATGAATTTAATAAAAATCAGTGGTCTATCTTGCAAATTACTTTTCTCATCACAATCACTGATGTGGAACCATTTGAAATGTGAATGTGCAACAATGCGCGAGGAAAACATGTGTTAGTTCTCGGGACAAGGCATAAATATAGGCAATTCTAAGTAGACCAAGAATAGATATATGAACTGCGTAATTGTTGAAACATCCAAGCACAACAACGCCAACGCACACACAAACAATATGAAATCTCCATACAAGCATTGAAAGAATGGATTCACTACGCAAGGATTTAAAATAGTCTTTGTGATTGCTTTGCAAAGCAGATGCCCGTGAACAACATTGACATATCGCACCAGCAAAACCACCCATGCAAATTGTAGAAAACAATACAAATAAAGGCATCACAACATATAGCAACAAAGGCATCACAACAAAGTACAAAACTATTGAAATTATGCACCCGTGTAAGCATGACATCTTGTGAGCACATCTTTCTTCCGCACAACGACCGAAAATCAGTAAGTCTTTATTATTCCCACCATGCACCTATGGCCAATGCGAATGCACACAGCCAATAGCTATGCGCACTCAAAAAAATGCAAACAACAAAGCCATCTTCAAAACCACCGAGATGCGGAACTGCTAGTGCCAACGTGCAAAAACCATCGCAATGCAAGCACACCATAGAATTGCTAACAGACCAAATGGCCACTATGCGAGGAAATAAAAACTACACAAAGCACGAAAGACATAGCTATGAGAGATGCAGACAAATTTTCCAAGCAAACGATTCTACACATAAGTAGCAGCGCATTGCACATTGCAATACTGAACATTTGTAAAATCTTTGTTCTATGCAGTCCATGTCTCCCTCCCTTTTTCCTTAGTGTTCCATTGAATTGTCAAATGAAACAATATATTATTTCTTACTTTTCCTCGACAACAAAGATATAGACCCATTACAATGACAACAAAATGTACCAGGACCCCATTTGTTGCAACAATTGCATCGGATTCCTTACATCAAGACATATCTTTTGAAAAAATGTAGTTATTTGCACCTCCAAATGCTAGTGAAGATGCGAAAGAAATAGCTGCACCGAGTTCCCGCACATGTTCATCACAAAAGTATTGCAAATGTTGACCTGTCAAAGCACTGCAATACATAGATGATAGAGAATTGAAAACGGATGCAATATTTACTGTGCAAGCCAAAAATATGTGCAAAGCATAGAAGAAACAGTAGTGCGTGATGCGGGAAAACCGTCAAAGAAAATGTCTTCGCACATAGGAAACAATCCCTTGCACATTGCAGTATCTTTCGAAGAATGCATCTATCTGCATATTCAAATGCAAATGAAATTCAAACAGAACTATCAATACATACAATTTCGCATATGACAAACCACAAGGGCCTTAAACAAAACACCAGGTCAAACTCCAATAAAATACAACACATGGATGAAGCATATATTATTAAAAAATAAGAACACAAACCAATTTCATCTTATCCAAGAAACATAGGTGAATATCCATATTGCATATGCAAAATAAGAATTGCTTCAAATTATCCTCACGGGAATTGAAAATAGACTAAATGTTCATTGTCCCAGGAAAAAACCATGTACAAAACACAAAAAATACAACCATGCGAGATGGTAGTAAATTGTCAAAGCAAACCCTAACTCGCTTAAATCATTTCTACTAAAAAAGGGAAAAAAAAACAATAGCCATCCATTTGCATCGGCAACATGGCTTAACTAACTCCACTACGCAGGAAGGTCTTTCCCTATACACCTTTGCCTATTTTCCGCCCACACAGTTTCTATAGAAACAACAACAATATCTAATAAAACACCAGAACAAACTCCAATAAAACACAACACTTGCACTATGCATGAGGCATATATTATTAGACAACAAGCACACAAACTAATTGTATTTACACAACAAACATAATTGAATAACCATATCTGCAGACGTAAAACAAGAATCGGTTTCCAATCTTCCTTGCCATATAGCACCCAATGCACAACATTTCTTACCCTGTGATATAGATTTGCAGAAGCCAAACACCATAATCGTTGCAACTCACAACACACAACACTTGAACATTGACAACACCTTCGTCTTTCTGAACGCCTTTTTTTCCTGTCAATCTTCAATTGTCTCACACACCCACACTTTTTGTAAGAAACCCTAACCTACTTAAATCGCCTCTGCAAAAAAAATAAAATAAAAAAATCAACCATTTCAACTAGCAATTGAGCAGAACTAGCTGCACCACACAATATAACAATATAGCACCCAATGCACATGATTCCTTACCCTCTGACATAGATTTGCATAAATCCAACACCACAACTCCTGCAACTCGCAACACATATCATGCCTTTTTTTCATGTCAACCTTTAATTGTCTTCGGTGTCCACACTTTCTGTAAGAAACCCTGACCCACTTAAATCACCCCTGCAAAAAAACAAAACAACAACCATCAATAGAGCACAAATCACTACACCACGCATGCAACCAAACTAGCTCAAAGAAAGATAGTAGATGCACAAGATTTCTTACCATATGGCATATATTTGTTGAAGCCCATATTCATGTGTAGCAAACCGCTACTTACAGTACTTGCAACTTTAGAAGAAACTTGTCTTTCTCATTCATAGCACATTATATCATGTTTGCACGCAAAGAACTCAACAATAATTACTTTGAACAAACAAACTCAATTAAAACTCCTTGCAATCCATAAAAGCCCCCACACAAAATCATCCCATATAGTACACATAAATCTATTTATATTNGACAAATCGTCTAAGAAAAGGTTTCCACACATAAGTACCAACACATTGCACATTGCAATACTAAACATCTATAAAATCTTTGTTCTATGCACTCTATGTCTCCCTCCCATTTCCCTTAGTCTTCCATTGAATTGTTAAATCACAAGTTATATTGTAATTAGTTCCAAGTCAAATTCATTTGACTTTAATTAGTTTACCAAAAACATTTTACAATTTTGTAAAGTTATCAAAGTTGTGTTAAATTTAAATATTAAATTGAATATTTTGAAAACTAAAAACTAATTTTTAATTTTTAAAATATAATTTCTTATGTTCCTGATTGGTTCATGTACATGAAATGACTAATCATATCTAGTTTTGCAACAAATTGTAATATATACAAATTATTTAACAAAAAAAAATCATAAAAATATGTCATCGCCAAGTATCTTGGTACTTAATTACCATTGACAAATCCTAACAACTACTGCGTCCATCTATCTTGGGGCTTAATTAACATTGACAACCACCATATACAATTGTCTACTGACCTCATCACACGATGCTCCTATTTAAAATTGTTCCTATTGCCCCAAGTTCTCTTGTTAATTACGAATCAACATTATCACATTCCACAATGAATACCAGGCAACATCAAAATAGTATATAGAAAAAAAATTGATATACAACCTTGATAGCTTCCTGATCCTATGCAGTGCTCTGCATGGTGGAATCCCTATCCTTTGTGTCTTTGTACATTGTAAAATCCATTGTGTTGCACACGGTATTGGTAGCAACTTCTTTCCCTTGCTGCAATTTTCAACAATAACATCTCTACATTGCAGATAAGAAGCACATTTGCTTGGCACTACTTCTAGATGCATGACATTTGCTTATAAATGTGAGCAAATCAATTTACTATAAAGTAGTCACTTATTTTGCAAATTACGTGACTTGTCACAATCATGGATGTGTGACTATTGAAAATGAGCAGGCCCGAAAGTGTATAAATACGAGATAGTTCCATGCACGGGTTCTCTGCACAATGCCTAAAAACACGTCTTATATAAGATACCTTTCGAAAAGCAATAGCGATAATAAAAAAAATCATCAAATAGTCTACAGATAAGCAACATTTTTTTTGTGCACTGCTTCTATATGCTTTTGGTCCTAAATGGAAGCAAACCAACTTATTATAAACCAGTGACCAATTTTGCAAATTACGAGTCTTGTCACAATTACGGATGTGAAACTATTAGAAATCCCAGCCGCGGAAGTGTAGAAATATGGGATGTTGACCTGTGTGAGTTCCTCACACAAGCCTTAAAAACACAACGTCTTAAGTACACTAAGTGAATGCTTGTTCTATTGTCATTCCCTATGCTGGTGCTCGATAGGTATGTTGTCCACATAGTTATACTTGGTCTACTTAGCACTATCTATCTTTAAGCCTTGTGTATCTTTAAAATACACTAAGAGAATGCATGTTCTTTCCTTCTAAATCGTAGCAAATGAATTTAATAAAAATCAGTGGTCTATCTTGCAAATTACTTTTCTCATCACAATCACTGATGTGGAACCATTTGAAATGTGAATGTGCAACAATGCGCGAGGAAAACATGTGTTAGTTCTCGGGACAAGGCATAAATATAGGCAATTCTAAGTAGACCAAGAATAGATATATGAACTGCGTAATTGTTGAAACATCCAAGCACAACAACGCCAACGCACACACAAACAATATGAAATCTCCATACAAGCATTGAAAGAATGGATTCACTACGCAAGGATTTAAAATAGTCTTTGTGATTGCTTTGCAAAGCAGATGCCCGTGAACAACATTGACATATCGCACCAGCAAAACCACCCATGCAAATTGTAGAAAACAATACAAATAAAGGCATCACAACATATAGCAACAAAGGCATCACAACAAAGTACAAAACTATTGAAATTATGCACCCGTGTAAGCATGACATCTTGTGAGCACATCTTTCTTCCGCACAACGACCGAAAATCAGTAAGTCTTTATTATTCCCACCATGCACCTATGGCCAATGCGAATGCACACAGCCAATAGCTATGCGCACTCAAAAAAATGCAAACAACAAAGCCATCTTCAAAACCACCGAGATGCGGAACTGCTAGTGCCAACGTGCAAAAACCATCGCAATGCAAGCACACCATAGAATTGCTAACAGACCAAATGGCCACTATGCGAGGAAATAAAAACTACACAAAGCACGAAAGACATAGCTATGAGAGATGCAGACAAATTTTCCAAGCAAACGATTCTACACATAAGTAGCAGCGCATTGCACATTGCAATACTGAACATTTGTAAAATCTTTGTTCTATGCAGTCCATGTCTCCCTCCCTTTTTCCTTAGTGTTCCATTGAATTGTCAAATGAAACAATATATTATTTCTTACTTTTCCTCGACAACAAAGATATAGACCCATTACAATGACAACAAAATGTACCAGGACCCCATTTGTTGCAACAATTGCATCGGATTCCTTACATCAAGACATATCTTTTGAAAAAATGTAGTTATTTGCACCTCCAAATGCTAGTGAAGATGCGAAAGAAATAGCTGCACCGAGTTCCCGCACATGTTCATCACAAAAGTATTGCAAATGTTGACCTGTCAAAGCACTGCAATACATAGATGATAGAGAATTGAAAACGGATGCAATATTTACTGTGCAAGCCAAAAATATGTGCAAAGCATAGAAGAAACAGTAGTGCGTGATGCGGGAAAACCGTCAAAGAAAATGTCTTCGCACATAGGAAACAATCCCTTGCACATTGCAGTATCTTTCGAAGAATGCATCTATCTGCATATTCAAATGCAAATGAAATTCAAACAGAACTATCAATACATACAATTTCGCATATGACAAACCACAAGGGCCTTAAACAAAACACCAGGTCAAACTCCAATAAAATACAACACATGGATGAAGCATATATTATTAAAAAATAAGAACACAAACCAATTTCATCTTATCCAAGAAACATAGGTGAATATCCATATTGCATATGCAAAATAAGAATTGCTTCAAATTATCCTCACGGGAATTGAAAATAGACTAAATGTTCATTGTCCCAGGAAAAAACCATGTACAAAACACAAAAAATACAACCATGCGAGATGGTAGTAAATTGTCAAAGCAAACCCTAACTCGCTTAAATCATTTCTACTAAAAAAGGGAAAAAAAAACAATAGCCATCCATTTGCATTGGCAACATGGCTTAACTAACTCCACTACATAGGAAGGTCTTTTCCTATACACCTTTGATTATTTTCCGCCCACACAGTTTCTGTAGAAACAACAAGAAGATCTAATAAAACACCAGAACAAACTCCAATAAAACACAACACTTGCACTATGCATGAGACATATATTATTAGACAACAAGCACACAAACTAATTGTGTTTGCACAACAAACATAACTGAATAACCATATCTGCAGACGTAAAACAAGAATCAGTTTCCAATCTTCCTTGCCATATAGCACCCAATGCACAACATTTCTTACCCTCTGATATAGATTTGCAGAAGCCAAACACCATAATCGTTGCAACTCACAACACACAACACTTGAACATTGACAACACCTTCGTCTTTTTGAACGCCTTGTTTTCCTGTCAATCTTCAATTGTCTCACACACCCACACTTTTTGTAAGAAACCCTGACCTACTTAAATCGCCTCTGCAAAAAAAATAAAAAAAAAATCAGCCATTTCAACTAGCAATTGAGCAGAACTAACTGCACCACACAATATAACAATATAGCACCCAATGCACATGATTCCTTACCCTCTGACATAGATTTGCAGAAATCCAACACCACAACTCCTGCAACTTGCAACACATATCATGCCTTTTTTTCATGTCAATCTTTAATTGTCTTCGGTGTCCACACTTTCTGTAAGAAACCCTGACCCACTTAAATCACCCCTGCAAAAAAGAAAAACAACAACCATCAATAGAGCACAAATAACTGCACCACACATGCAACCAAACTAGCTCAAAGAAAGATAGTAGATGCACAAAAATTCTTACCCTATGGCATATATTTGTTGAAGCCCAGATTCATGTGTAGCAAACCGCTACTTGCAGTACTTGCAACTTTAGAAGAAACTCTTTTTTCTCATTCATAGCACACTATATCATGTTTGCACGCAAAGAACTCAACAACAATTACTTTGAACAAACAAACTCAATTAAAACTCCTTGCAATCCATAAAAGCCCCCACACAAAATCATCCCATATAGTACACATAAATCTATTTATATTTATTAAAATATGTGTCTACAATGTATAATAATAAGTACATTTGCATATTCTTCATTTAACCACTGACATAGTGGTAAGCTTCTTCCCAACCATGAGCTACAACTCCACAATTAAATCACTTATTAAATTGTCACAAGATATGGCTGACAAGTATATCTTTAGCCGTCTACAAGCCAATATAGTTGGCCAGAGGTCAAATCTAAGAAAAAGAAAAAGCAACTACAAATCTTATGAAAAGAGTAAAAAGTTTTGCGGAATATACAAGAAATGTGGCTGCATTTTTTTGATAGCATGAGTAGGTCCCTCATGACCCCTCATGACCATCTAACGAATGGTTATAATAGAGCATATGTGCTTTTCTCTATAAAATTGTCCTCGGGAGGAATGAGAGAAAAAAAAATCTTAAAGTGGAGTTTAAATAATCTGATTCTATCTTTCCGGACCAAGAGAGTGATGGTTTGTAGCTTACCTTATTGTTTCAGCCAAACCTTCGAGAAGGACTGAGGAACTAATATTCACTTATTTAATTACTTTGTGATCAAAGAAATCTTTGTACGCTGGACCGAGTAAACGCGTTATATCTCTTCATTCGTTTTCGACACGCACCCACGAACAAAACTTCGATCGGGGTGATTTTACTCGGAAATTCCAAAAACGAGTCTCCCAACCACCGCCCCACCCGCGCCGAAAAAAAAAATGTGGCTTTTATACAACTAATCTCAAAATGAAAAGTAGTCTCGCCAAACTATGACGTGGAAATGTTTATACTGTTCTACCTATATTTTTCTGTCAGTCAAGTCAAGTCAAGCTCAACACGGCAGAAAGTTCGCGTGGGTTGCTACATTCCATTTTGTTTTCCGCCTCTCCTTCCACGCTACTCCATTTTCTTTCTTCCTTTCTTTTCATCCTCTTCTTATTTAACCAGCAAACCCTGCCATTTCTGACTTGCGTCCGGAGGACTGCTCTTGCTCTTCTCTTCTCTGTGTTGATTGGGGATTCCTTTAATCATATTGTTGTTTTCAACTCCACAGCGATAACAGCAGCTGCTCAAGTAGTTCATTGCAATCATTGTAGCCTGAAATTTGTAGGATAACATGGAGGGTACAGCTGTAGCACGGTTGTCTGCAGTTATTTTCACTTTGTTCTTCATGGCCGGCGTAGTTGGAGGGAAGGCTCAGGATAGTTCAGCCCCTGCTCCAGCTCCCATGAGCAATGGTAAGAAAAGTGGAAAACACTAATGGCCTCCATGAGTGTGTATCAAGCACCTTCTATGTGCCTGTGACAGTTAGCTTATCTTCACTTGTGCTCATTAATATTAATTCATTTTCTTTCTACCAAATTCTCTGATTGATTAACGTTGCTCTGTTGTTGTTATGGTTTAAATGCAGGAATGGCAGTGGATCAAGGAATTGCTTACATTCTCATGTTCGTTGCATTGCTGCTCACTTATTTTCTCCATTAATTCTTATCATTAAGAGGAATATTCATTGAGGGATACCGGATCAAAGAGGAATATTCATTGAGGGTTACCGGATCAAAGAGGCTAGCTGGCTTCCATAATGATACTTTTTCATCTCATGGATTCGCAGGCTCCATTTTCCTGCCTGCTTGTATAACAATTTTGTATATTATTATTATTTGCATTCAATGCATTATCATCGATTTCATTATATTCTATAGTCTGAGCGGGACATTCGTGTTTTCTCTTTCTAGGACCCAGCATAGAATCCATGAAACGGGCTAATCTGGCTAATCAAGCTATTAGCCTTTCTGCTCATCGCCATTTGAGCTTGCAGCAATCCATTGGCACACGAAAAAGCATTTTCGTTGTATTTCACAGTTAAAATGAGATCTTTCCTAAAACAATAAATGTTCAACGTCTTTTCCCAAAACACCAGCAGCTATTTTGCTGCTGTGATAGTTCTCTATAAACAGAGTAAATGATAAATTTGGTATTAGGGCTTTAAAATTTCCCAAAGGAAAGAAATTTGGTTAATGCATTAGAGTAGCATTTTTTTTTACGAGTGACTACTAAGTGGAAAATATAATCTGTAACTTTAATTTTCACTTAAAACTTTTTCTCCCAACATAATTTCACTTCATTTTAATGTGTAACTTTATGATTATAGTTAAGTAAGAATAAGAAAACTTAAAATAATTGTTTAATTAAAATTATTTTTTAAATATAAATAAATTTAAAACAGCCACTTAGTTAAATGTAACATATTCATAAATTTGTTAGACTGGTTGTTTGATGCCAATATTATATATATGTCAGTAGGCTATTGAGATTTTATGAGATTTTATAATACAATTGTTAATAGGATATTGAGATTATGTATGAGAAGAAGCTTCTGTACATTTAAAAAAATCCAATTTATTTGGGTTTAAATCTTGTAGTAACGTGCAAACTCTTTGTTCTACATACATGTCCTTAATCTAGTCAAACCCAACTCCTTCATTTTTCATCGTCATTAACATAAGTTTTTTTGCTTGGTACATAATAAAAACTGTTTTTTCCCTGAAAATCGTGCTTTCAACACAAAGTTATAACCTTGAAAATCGTGTTTTCATCACAAAGTTATGACCTTGCATAATTCTCTTACATATTTATATTTTACCGAAGCAGTTGATGATCCTTATAGATAAACATTTTTAGTAATAAATAATATTTATAATGTTATAATATTTCTATACTTTTATAGAACTCTAAGTTATATATGAATGTATTTTTTTCAAAATATATTATTGATTTTTTTTCATAGCTTAGTGTAGTGTCATTAGCCACTCCACTTGCATCACAAAATATTTGAAAAGATTATTAAAATCCATTAAGAGTAACATCAATAGTTCAATTATATTATTTTTCATGAATTCAACTTGCACATTTCATTTTACACATCTTTGTACATTCAATCATCAATACACAAATATTATTATATATATATTGATGAACTTTATGTATAAATTTGAAATGTCATGAAAACCTCTAACTTCAGTTAGGTTTACTTGGCTTAGGTCACGCACAAACTTTCTTGGTATACAACAAACTCAGGGTACACCAATTCCTTTTTAAATAACTCACACTTCTCCAAATTAATTCATAACTCTTCTCTAACCAAGGTCTCAAACATCAATGTTTGATGTTATAGATGCTTGTATTTCTCTTATTGCATATCAAAATATCATCTATATACAAAGACACAAGCTTACCAATGTATAATAGCAACAATGCTATCATCGATTGCATGATTGTACTTGGCACACTAGTCGTCCTATATTACATAACTAGCTACTCATATAGTCCTTTTGTATTGAATGCAATTTTCTGTTCATTGCCTTCTTTAATTCTACTTTAGTGATACCCACTCTTCATATTTATCTTTAAAAATATATTTGGTTCCACACAATTTGTCCATGAAATTGCCCATGCTCAGTAAAGGGAATCTATTTACGAATGTGTTCTTATTCAATTCTAGACTATCTATACACATTCTACACTAACCATCCCTCTTTCGTGTAATCAATATTGAAACCATACACAAGCTCATGTTTCCCCTAATCAATATACCTTTGACAACAACTATGCTACCTATCAATTAAACTTTACTCTTTGTTGGGTTAAACTTAACTTGGTGAAAGAGTCAATGAGTTAAATCCATTTTAGGTAAATGATGGTGGTTTGTGAGCCCATGGTTTTGTCCATAGTATTTGATGTGATGAAGTCTATTTAAAGGCTTGAGATCTCCATTGTAAGATGCTTTAATTGGCTGAGTTTTGTCCTAGCTTGGTCAGTTTGGCCAAGGCTAATAGATCTATTAGGAGTTGTTTTTCCTTGTTTAGGGTTTGCAAGACAAATCATGGTGTCTTGTGTGCTTGATATTTTTATTGTTCCTCTTTTTTGTTATTAATCTCTCTCACTTTTCTTAACAATTGGTATCAGATCCATCCTTTCTCAATCTAGTGAAGGGTTTCAAGAGGAGAGATCTTTGCAGTAGGTCAATTATTGGGAGTACAGGCAACTCCCCGTCATTATGAAAATTACTTGCTTAAAAAGGCCATGGGTTGAAGAGGCCACATATCCCAACATAGTTCAATGAGATATTTAGAAAAATAGTCTCCTTCAAGGGTCGATTGGTCTAGTTGGGTGAAGGATCCATCATCGATGAAGTGGTAGGATTGGCGACAAAAGACCATGTCTTGTGCAGGACTAGGTTCGAGGGTCATGGGATTGAAATAGCTCCAAGAAAACCTCCTTCCACACAACCCCAAGGTCAAGACCTTGCCATTGAAGGCACTATGAAGCGTGGTTGACCATTAAGAAACAAGAGTTCCCTGGGTGCTTTTCATCTTAGAAAAAATGGGTGGAGTTGATATGTAGTGGTGTGTGGTTCCTAAGAGTAGGGCTATTGATGGCACTGAGACACTATGAGTGTAGACATCGATGATGATCACATGGTTGTTTGAGATGGGGTTTTCATACTCTACAAACTTGTGGTGCATGGTGTTGATTTGATAAGCTAAATCAAGGCGTTTCCGAGATTGCTTGTGAGTGCAGCCTCAGCAGGTGGGAGGAGGGCACACAATCTGAATGTTACTTGTGATCAGCCAGAGAGAGCCATCGTGTTGAACATGGATGCACCAGTCGTAAACCCTAGTTGTCACTAAAGAAGAGAGACACAATTTGGTCGATTGTGACGCCACCACTACTAGAAGAAGTCACGGTTGAAGGACGATATCATGCCCATGCAGAAGCAGGTGAGGGCTAGGTAGAGGACTCAATTCAATGCATTTGTTGTTGTGGGTGATGGCAATGGATGTATAGGGATAATACAACTTAAATACCATGGTTCCAAGGTCGAGGAAAGAGGCAATGAGGAGTGTTCCAACAAGAGTGACATGGATGAGCATGTGGAGGAACATGTGGTGATGGAGGATATGTATGCCAAGTTCAACAGTTTGGAGGATGCATGCAAATTGTTTGAGAGAATGCATCAACGAGATGATGTATTTTGGATTTCTTTGAAAAGAGGGGGTGCATGATCGGTTGTACTCAACACCCTAGATTTTTTGGTCCAAGTTGTAAAGCCTAGCCTTAGGTAGGTTTTATTCCCTAGGGTTGTTGTAAATCATGTTATTCAAGTATACATGTAGAGCGGTAGAAAATGGAGTCATCACTATCATACATAGAGAGGATGTAGGATCAAGTTGTGGAATGAACCACTTAGATAGGTACGAGGGTGGCCAATGTACTCATATGCTAACTTGATGTTTGAATTGGAGAATTTAAATATTTGATTAAGGGGGAATGTGTGAAGTAATCTCAAAATGTGAGATGGTTGGGACCAAGTGATAATTAAGGGGAAGTCTAGCATGTTAATGAACCATGTAGGTGAAAAGGGTTCCTAGACAACTAGTGAGTACAGAGGATGGTACCCATGTATCTCGGTAGATGGATTTACTTTTATATGGACATCAATAATGAGTTTCCCCATCGTGATGGTTAGTGGTCATCCAAAACCACATGTTATGTTGAAAAGTTCCTAGTGCTCTAAAAATCACTTTGTAGTTCAAGGTTCATGATTAGCCATAAATCATTTAAGAATCGTAATGAAATAAGCCACCTGGATAATTACCCCAAGTCAAGTTCAAGGGGGGATATTGTTGGGTTAAAATTGACACAGTGAAAGAGTCAATGAGTTAAATCCATTTTCGGTAAACGATGGTGGTTTGTGAGCCCACGGTTTTTCCCATAGTATTTGATGTAATGAATCTTATTTAAAGGCTTTAGATCTCCATTGTAAGATGCCTTGATTGACCAATGACTTGGGTTGGTCAGTTTAGCCAAGGCTAATAGATCTATTAGGAGTTGGTTTTCCCGGTTTAAGGTTTCTAGGATAAATCATGGTGTCTTGTGTGCTTGATATTTTTCTTATGTCTATTTTATGTTATTAACTCAAACTATCCTAACACTCTCTTCATTAAGCTCATCCTATATAAAACTTGATTACCACATCATGTCCAGAATCAAGTCTATGTCATGCACAATTCTCCTCTAGTTAGGCAACAATCCAGTGGAATTGTCATTTTGCACAATGTCTACATACTCCTCTAGAAAATATTCCTTGTCCTAAAAAATGTCATGTTTCCAAGATCTTTAGACTTCATCATTGTGTTGTGTTCCTCCCTCAACTCTTCTCTAAACAACAACACAACATTCCTCCATTTATTTAACCATACTTAGAAACTTTGCAAATGCTAGAAACACTTCTCTTTGGACCTCATCATTCAATGGAAATAATTGTATCATTTCATCATCCTTCTTGATGGTATACAAATTCTTTCTTCTATCATGTATTCTTCATCTGTCAAATTTTCATAGTGTAGCAAATTGAAAGCTATTATGAATATAAAAATAACACACACACACACACACACACACACACACACACACACAAAGAGAGAGAGGACTTTAGAGTATAATGTAAATCAAAGGTAATCATTAAAAGTTGCAGGGTCACCATGGACATATAAATCCATCACCCTCATTCATCTTGTTCACACACACACACACACACAAATTTGAAATAAAAATATACAACATACTACCTTTTTAGGCTCAAAAAATAAAATAGTCTTATAACTATCCTATTGTTATACTAGCATTTGTTCTATCACTACATATTATAGTTTGATATATACATACATAGCATTCATTTTGAGGAGCTCAAAATTTGTGCACACCAAAATTGATGGAGGTCAGGACTTGTGTAGCTTGTCACACCTTTCCATACCATAGTGTCGCCAATTAACCATCATGTCTAGGGATGGTAGACTCTACAAGAAATAAAATGGTCACTGATATAGAATAAACACTAAAATTGAAAAGATAGAAGAGAAATTTAGGAAAACACGTGCTAGAAATAAAGATGTATAGGGAGCAATTCAAGGTTGAAATCAAGCAAAGCATTAAAGAAAAAGATCAACCAAGAAAAGGAAGACCTAAAATCATCCATACTCCAAATACATCTATTGATTGTCAATGTGAGCATAGGACCTAATCAAATTGTTATTCTTCCCAATTCCCCCACAATCACCATCCCGATCCTCCAACCACTATCATAGACCATAATAACCCACCAAGGTACATTCAACCATTAATCATAAAGGTCTAGTTGTTGAGATTTAATGGAAATGAAAAATATAGAGTGTAATGGATAAATAAAGTAGAATAATTTCAACATACATAACATTCAAAATGAAGGAGAAAAAAATCAAAATATCATCCATGCCCTTTAATGGCCTAGCATACAACTAGTACATGTGGTGGAAATCCTCAATTCTACATCTCATTCAACTTACGTATTTTTAAAGACATTATTTAAAAGATTCCAAGGTGTACAAGAAAAATATTTTTTTAGCAAAAATTACCAGATTACACCCAAAAAGAGATGTAGATGAATACATGGATGAATGGGAAACACTTGTAAAATGAGTGCTTGAGTTATCACGAAATCAACATAGATGGATGTGTTCAGGTTAAAGTCTGACATTAAATATGTATGATATTAAAACCATGAAAAAATATATACAAGATGAAAATGGTGAAATTGAAATTAAGTAGATCGTACCAAAAATATGACAATGTTTATTAAGTCAAACATCCTCCCAAACCATAATCACCAAAAACTAAAGATATCTTTCACCATATCAGTGAGAGAGAAATAAACAAAGCCTGAAAGCTCAAAGATGAAAGAAGGTAAATGTATGAAATCCAGAGAAAAATGGGATCTGAGTCAATATACAAGAAGAAAGATATTAAAAAAAAA
>JZKD02S1663358.1:82925-94947 GCA_000966675.3 Picea glauca
TCGGGAGGGGAGACTGAGGGCCGACGAGGCTTCCAAGGAGAGCCCCTCCTCGGTCTTCCCCTTGGACGCGTCATAAGGTGCCCAGTGCGACTGGCTGAGGAGGTCAAGAGCACCCAATGAAGGTGTATGGCCAGGGAGTGAGCAAGGACGACATCGAACTAGAGAATTCGAGCAGGGTCAATCCATTGCTGCGACTGAATGAGCCCTGCGGGAAGCAAGCGGAGGCGAGTGACCAGCATTGTGAACCAAACCATACAAAAGCGCCAAAAAGGAGAGAGGGCTTCGTAAATGCCCCTTTGCATCATAGTAATGACCATTTAATCACTGAGGAGGGTGGCGGGCTGTGGCACAAGCCCATCACGTGGCTCCGTGCCTCGTTGGTTGTTGCCCGCTCTCGTCATCTGCCACGTTGATCGCACTAACACCCCATCTGGGGGGACATCCACCATTCCGAATTTGCGGATACACTGTTGGAGGATAGGGTGATCCTGATCCCGGGCTAAATTACACTAGAGTTTTGGTCCTCTCCAGTCGGTACCCAGATTGGCCAATTCGTCTGCAACTTGATTTTCCTTCCTCCTGATGTGCGCGGGAATGATGACCTGATTTGGATGCATTAAACCTGCGATGATCTGTAGGCCGTGTGATATTCTCCAGCTGGGCGAAATGCTGTCCGGATTTGCCCCGTTTAAGATTCTACGCAGCAAGCTGATGATGACTTGAGAGTCCCCCTCGACGAGTATCTTGGTGAAATTATTTTTGATGGCCAATTGCAGTCCTCTTATAAGACACCAGAGTTCTGTTGCATTGTTCGTAGAATGCCCAAGGGGGCCTACTCCTATGGATAGGATGTGCCCAAGATGGTTTCGGAAGACCACTCCATAGCCTGCAGCTCCGGGATTGCCCTTAGAGGCTCCGTCAAAATTGATCTTGACGAAATCTTCTGGGGGAGGAGACCAAAGGGAGGGGTTTCTCGGAGGGGTGGTGGGTTAGGGGGAGGGGAGAGCCTGAAGAGAGGGGAGATGTGTCCAGTGCTGGAGGATGGAGAGCTCAGAGGGGGGGGAAGTTAAATCTGCATGGGACCATTTTTGTAGGTGGAGAGTTTCCAAGATGTTGTGTTGGCACTGACGCCAGCATTGTTGCCACGGGAGAGAGATGTTTCTGAATAGTCTTTTGTTCCTTTCTTTCCAGGTTTGCCAAAGGATAAAGCCTGGTAGAAGTTGCCAGATATGATTGAGGAGGGGAGAGTGGAAATCCATATCCCTCCAGTTCGTAATGGTTTCGAGGACGCTATCTCTGAGGTGATCTGAGGTGCGCATGATGAGCGCTACTTGATCCCAGATTTGAGTTGTGTAAGGGCAAGTGTTGAGGAGATGGTTCATGGTTTCTTCTGCCTCTCCGCAAAGTATACATAAGGAGGGTCCTACGAAGCCTCTTTTCAAGAGGTTTTCCCATGTTAGAATGCTAGAATGGGAGACCATCCATAGGAATAGAGTGATTTTCGACCAATGCTTAAGATTCCAAATTTTTTGCCAAACTTTCGAAGCTGGGAGGGGGTCTGATTGAGTTTTAATTTGATAGTCTTCCCGTGTACTGAAGGAGCCATGTGGCCAGTATCCCCATCGAAGAATATATTCTCTGTCAATTATGGGAATTTTTCGTTTATCCAACTCTTCTTGCAAAGGTGCCAGATCGACATGCAGCTCCAGGTCCATGCATTCCCTCTCCAAATGCCAGCAACGCCAGGTGTCTTCCGTGGGATTGTTTTGCCAGTAGTCCGCTACCTTTGTCAAGCCTGCCCGTGTAGCTTGGGCGCAGATGTCACGAGCCCAGTCCTCAGCGCTCAGAGCTGGCCACTGTTGCCAGGAATCCTGCGAGAATAGAGTCGTTTCCCCATTACCTATTTCCCAGAAGGCATGCTGAGTAACCATCTGTCTATTTTGCTTTGTCGTTGTCCAAATCAAGGAGCCCGAGTTATCCCCATCCCATCATATTAGGTTCTTCTCTTCCATATTTGGAGCGTATTTCTTCCTCCATAGTCTAGCCCAAAGATCTTTGGGATTTTTCAGCCAGCGCCACCAAATTTTGGCACTAAGAACCTTGTTCATTATAAATGGATCTCTTAATCTCAATCCTCCTTGTTCTTTGGGCCGACAGAGTTTGTCCCAGCTAACTAGTGCTATCTTCTTCTCTTTGTTAAGGCCTTGCCAAATGAAGTTCCTTTGTAGGCTTTTAATGGTTGTGAGGACGAACTTTGGGGCCGCCAGTGCGGAAAAAGTATAGATCGGGAGGGCTTGAAGAACGGCTTTGAGAAGAATGAGACGACTGGGGAGATTTAAGGCTCTAAAGGTCCAGGAGGAGAGCCTTTTGGAGAAGGAAGACAAAAGGTGTTCCCAGGAGGAATTCCGAAGAGCATTGTCAATCAAGGGAATGCCAAGGTATTTGGATGGAAGGGAGCTTCTGTTGAAACCAAGGATATCCGAGATGTGGCACTGGACCTGAGGGGGCGTATTGAAAAAGAAGATGTGGGATTTATCCTTGTTGCAGTCCAGTCCTGAGGCATCCGAGAAGGTTTGGAGAATCGCCTGGAGAGAGTTGGCTTCTCGGACAGTGGGGCTGCCCATTAAGAGAGTGTCGTCCACAAATTGGCTATGCGAGATAGGGGGTGAGATGTCGTGCAGGGGTAAACCCATCAGAAGGTTGTTTTCCAGAGCTGCATGAATGGAGCGACTGAGTCCTTCGGCCATGATTATGAAGAGGAAAGGGGACAGGGGGTCGCCCTGTCTAATCCCTCTTGAAGGGGAGAAAGGTCTCGAGGGGACACCATTGATGAGAAGAGAGAAGAAAGCCAAGGAGGTTAAATTTAAAATCCAAGTTACCCAGTTTTGATCAAATCCAAACGCTAGAAGCATGGCTCGCATATACTCCCAGCTTATCTTATCAAAAGCTTTAGAGAGATCTAATTTGAGAAGCATACCTGGGGTTTTGGTCCTCTGCAAGGAGTGAATTACTTCATGAGCTAAGATGACGCTATCCAGGATTTGTTTGCCCTCGACATAGCCAGATTGCTCTGGGGATATGATTGCTGGTAAGATCAGCTTGAGTCTCCAGGCTATTACCTTTGTAAGGAGTTTATAGATGACATTACAAAGAGCTATAGGCCTATACTGCTTGGGTCGATGTGCTTGCCCTTCTTTGGGGACTAAGGTGAGAAAAGTGGCATTGAGAGCCTGGAGGACCTTTCCAGTGGCTCTAGAGTCTTCCAAGATTTCCCACACCTCTATCCTGATCATCAACCAACAATAGTGAAAAAAGTCGTTGGTGAAGTCGTCAGGACCAGGAGCCTTGCACTTAGGGGTGTCCTGAAGCGCCTGATCTACTTCCTCGATTGTGAAGGTTCGGAGAAGGGCTGCGTTTTTCTCCTGGGTAACGAGGGAGGGCACATGCCTCGTGATTTTATTGATTGTCTCATGTCTATCCGGGATGGGCTCTGTAAGGAGGTCTTGAAAGTACTCGATTAAGGTTTTTTCCATGTCAGCATGGGAGTGAATGGTTTCCCCTTCATCCAAGATGAGATGCGTGATCTTATTGGAGTGCCTTCTCTGGATAACAGTTCGATGAAAGAATTTGGTGTTGCGTTCCCCTTCCTTGAGCCATAGGATGCGCGACTTCTGTTTCCATAAGATCTCTTCCTGTCTCTTCCTATCTTCCATCTGTTGATTCACTCTTATTTCCTGGGCTTTTAGCTCATCTGTTAGCCCTTGCTCTCTGATCTGATGCTGAATCTCAGCCATTTGCGCTGACAGCTATTTTTGGGAGTCGAAGATGCTGCCAAAGGTATGCTTATTCCAGAGTTTAAGCGTTTGCTTCAGATTCTTTAGCTTTTGCTGGAATCTATACATTTTGGATCCGTGAGGGACCTCTGCCTGCCTCCACCAATCTTGAATATTTGTTCGGAAATCAGGGTGATCTAGCCAGAACTGTTCGAACCGAAAGGTTTTCTTCCCAGGTGTGGCTGGGACATCCACCCAAAGTTGAATGGGCCAGTGATCTGAACCAGAGAGGTTCAGGATAGTGGATTCCATTGACACGTCGTCCAGCATGAGTGATTCTGAAATGAGGAAACGGTCCAGTTTGCAGGCAATTTGATGTGTTCATGTTCTTATGTTTGTCTAGGTGTGAATGTCGTTGTTGGTATCCAGATCGATGAGATGAAGATCATCTATTAGGCTGTTGAAATCGCAGGAGTCTCGATCCAGTCGTCTTGATCCTCCTTTTTTTTCCCTCAGACTGCGGATGATATTAAAATCCCCGCCAACAATCCATCTATTATACTGAGTAAGGCTGGATATGTAACTCAGGCTGTTGAGGAAAGCCTGCTTATCCCTTGGATTGGCCGGGCCATAGACACTGGTCATATGTCCAGGCTTGTTTGAGCCGATAAGCCTATAATCTACTGTGATGGACCATTTGGTTATGCGGAAGTTTTCCATCAGCATAGCGTTGGTGTTCCAGAGGATAGTCAGTTCTCCAACTATTCCTATGGAATCGATTGAGGCCACTCCCCCTTGCCTCCAGTAGTAGGGCATTATTCTGTCCATATCTTTTGAGGTACATTTTGTTTCTTGTAACAATACAACGTCTGGTGTTTCCACTAAGATCAGTTCTCGTAGCATTTTTTTCTTGCTACATCCGTTGAGGCCTCTGATATTCAAAGATATGATCTTCATGATGATGGGGGGGTGGGGAGAGGAGGGAAGTTGTCCGAGATCAGGTGGATTTGCCCTGAGTTTACCATGAAGTTTCATATTTCTTGTATGAGCTTGTTTGTGGATTTCCTTCCTCTTTTCTTTTCATCTTTCTGGGCTTTATTTGGGTTTTTTAACTGACTGCCCTGGATTCCTAGGGATTTGATAGCCCGGGCTAAAGACCCTGCGGAAGAGTTGAGAAATACTTTGTGCACCTTCCTCAGTTGATCCCGGGGTATGGTATAGATATTTTGATGCCGATAGGCATGCTCAAGGTGGTCCAGATCCACCCCGGCTAGATCTTGCTCCTCTAACTCCATTTCCTCGTCCCCATCTTCTATCTCCTACAAGTCTGGCAGATCTCGAGCCAAGCCCAGGGGAGGGATATCCGATTCCTTACTTTGTGGGGGCCATTCAATACTTTGGCCCCCGGTCTGGGGTTCATTGTGCAAGGATGGTCCATTCGGGTTTGCAGGGGTTATAGGGTTTTCTGGTTGATCTTGTAAAATAGAAAACTGATTGTTGGTAGAGAGATCTTTACTTACCTGAGTTGGTTGTTTTCTGCCTCCCTGGTGCCTTCTTCCTGCTGGTTGTATGAAGCCTTCCTTGTCTTTGTCGTTTTCTAGGTTCCCTTCCTTATGAGTTGTATTGAGAGGGCATTCTCTGAAGAGATGACCATGTTCGTGGCATTTTCTGCATCAGAAAGGAATGTGTTCATCGTCAATGGTTTGGGACCAGTCCTCGTCATGATACTCCAGCGTGATGGATCCGGGGAGCGACTTAGCTATGTTCAGATAAACACAGATTCACGCGTATGATGTGTAGCGTTGCTGCTTGGTGGCTTCAGAGGACTTAACGTAGATGCCAATGGTATTGCCAATGCCTGTTAGGACCTCTTCCAGCCAGAATTCCTGGGGGAGAGAGTACATTCTAATCCATACCGGTGCATGGGAAAAGTCCTCCTTTTTGGGGCTGAACTTTTCTGTCCAGAATCTCAAGAAGAGTCCAGCCGAGTTGTAGAAATATGGCCCTCCATCAAAGATGCGATTTTGATCTTCTAAGTTGTGGAGGATGATTGTGAAGAATCCTTTGGAACCCAGTTGCAGGTCATAGTGACCTTTTGGTTTCCACCAGTACTGTATCCATTTGACCAAATCACGCTCAGAGGGCCAAATCCATAAAAACTTTCCTACTAAGGCATTGTCTCGCATGTATTGTTTATGCTCTTCTATGCACGGCGAACTTACTACATATTTTGGGGCTTGTGGTGCCTGTGGATTGAATTTACCCGGCGTCCAAGGGGTTGAGGCTTTTGCAGGGACCGTCTCCTTGGCTGGATCGATATCCATTTCCCGATCCTTGAAGGTCCCCTCTACTAGGAGCGTTGCGCGCATGTCTGGAGGCGTCTCAAAAGTCGGCCTTTTCGTTCCTGCTGCATCATTTTTGCTAGTCTTGATTTGACTGTAGGAGACGCCTGTCGGCGCCCCCTCCCTGTGATTCATGGGCCCCTGCAGGGCAGCCATCGGGTGGGCACAGTTCGTGGTGGCTGAGAGGCCCTAAACCCTAGTTGCAGAGCGATTTTTTGTTGTAAGATTTACACCAATTCCTTTTTAAATAACTCACACTTCATCAAATTAATTCATAACTCCTCTTTAACCAAGGTCTCAAACATCAATTTTTGATGTTATAGATGCTCGTATTTCTCTTATCGCATATCAAAATATCATCTAGATACAAAGACAAAAGCTTACCAATGTATAATAGCAACAATGCTATCATATATTTCATGATTGTACTTGGCACACTAGTCATCCTATATTACATAACTAGCTACTCATATAGTCCTTTTGTATTGAATGCAATTTTTTCGTTCATCACCTTCTTTAATTCTACTTTAGTCATACCCACTTTTCATACTTATCTTTAAAAATATATTGGGTGCCACACAAATTGTCCATGAAATTGTCCATGCTCAATAAAGGGAATATATTTACATATGTGTTCTTATTCAATTCTAGACTATCTATACACATTCTACACTAACTATCCCTCTTTCGTGTAATCAATATTGAAACCATACACAAGCTCATACTTTCCCTAATCAATATATCTTTGACAACAACTATGCTACCTATCAATTAAACTTTACTCTTTGTTGGGTTAAACTTGACTTGGTGAACCAGTCAATGAGTTAAATCCATTTTAGGTAAACGATGGTGGTTTGTGAGCCCATGGATTTGTCCATAGTATTTGATGTGATGAAGTCTATTTAAAGGCTTGAGATATCCATTGTAAGATGCCTTCATTGGTCGGGTTTTGTCCTAGCTTGGTCAGTTTGGCCAAGGCTAATAGATCTATTAGGAGTTGTTTTTCCCTGTTTAGGGTTTCCAAGATAAATTATGGTGTTTTGTGTGCTTGATATTTTTATTGTTCCTCTTTTATGTTATTAATCTCTCTCAATTTTCTCAACAACTGGTATCAGAGCCATCCTTTGTCAATCTAGTGAAGGGTTTCAAGAGGAGAGATCTTTGCAGTAGGTCAATTGTTGGGAGTACGGGAAACTCCTTCCATTGTGAAAATTACTCGCTTAAAAAGGCCACCGATCAAAGAGGCCACAAATCCCAAGGGAGTTCAACGAGATATTTAGCAGAATAGTCTCCTTCAAGGGTCGATTTCTCCAATTGGGTGAAGGATCCATCATCTATGAAGTGGTAGGATTGGTCGCAAAAGACCACATCTTGTGCAAGACTAGGGTCGAAGGCCATAGGATCGAAATAGCTCCAAGAAAACCTCCTTCCATGAAACCCCATGGTCAAGACTCTGTCATTGAAGGCACTCTATAGCGTGGTCAACCATGAAGAAGCAAGAGTGCCCTAGGTGTTTTGCATCTTAGAGAAAAAAAGGTGGAGTTGATATGTAGTGGTGTGTGGTTCCCAAGAGTAGGGTTATTGATGGAACCAAGACACTATGGGTGCAGACATCGATGATGATCACATGGTTGTTTGAGATGGGGTTTGCATAGTCTGCAAAATTGTGGTGCATGGTGTTGATTTGATAAGCTAGATCAAGGCGTGTTTGAGATTGCTTGTGAGTGCAACCTCAATGGGTGTGAGGAGGGCACACAATATGAGTGTTACCTGTGATCAGCCAGAGAGAGCCATCGTGTTGAACATCGAAGCACCAACCGTAAACCCCAACCGTCACCAAAGAAGAGAGACACAATTCAGTCGATTGTGGTGCCACCACTACTAGAAGAAGTCATGGTAGTGGAAACTACCTCTGGTACCTTGTAGAGTTGAACTTCCAAAGTGAAAATGACACTACGAGGTTGTGACTCATAAACAACATGATGTTTCAACATATAAGGTTGTCATAAAATAACATCACAAACTTTGAGTGGGGAAACATCACACAATACCTCATCTTTGAAGGGCTTGATGTTTTACGATAGATGGCACTCCTAGCTGACACAAAGGTCTTGTCCCTGGCTCAACCAATCGATGGTATGTGGTTGGGGGTGTGGCATTGTTGGCAGATTCAATATCTTAATGACCTCGTTTGAGATCAAGTTCTTTTGGCTCTTGCTATCAACAATTACATGTAGTGGGGTCCCCATCACCCACATATGTGAATGGAAGAGGCACTCCCCCTCCTTAACGCAAACCCCCCTGCCTCATTAGGTTTTGCGCGACCTCCCGGTCTTAGGATCGTTCTAAATCTTCCCCTGAGTCAGATTGACTCTTCGATTTCCCTAGGGGGAATATCTCGTATAGGCTAACTCTGCACTCCTGACCAACAATAAATGATCGAGACTTTTTCCGAAAGGAGATTTCGGATTTCACGACTTCGGGACTCCTAATGTCGAGTTCCCTCGACTCTTCAACCTCCAAAACCCAAAATTCCAAAATGTCGAAATGTCAACGAAGGTTGACTACTTCAATGCACCGAACACACGTCGGTTGTTGCCCACGAATTTCGTCTTTTCGGGACTTGAGAAAACAACCAAAAATTGTTCCTCTTCCCTTATGATTCCCCGAATTTCGAAATTTCTCCTTTGGCGAGGTTGATGGCCTTTCGAGATTTTCGTTGAAGTTTGACCACTCCTTTGACTTCCGTCGCACTTATCTATTGACGGGCACTGGGACCCAACTTTTGGCGTTTCTCGTTTCGCGATTTTGGGAGTTGTGTGACCATGCAACTCTACCTCTTGAGTCCCAAAATCCTGAAACCTGATTGGGGCCCACGGCTACTGTCCTTCAACCTTTCGGGAAATTTTCTTTCGCTCTTGGGATTTTGCAAACCGAGAGTTTGAAACTCTCGATTCCAAAATCACTACCTCCTTTACTTCCCGAACCCCGAAATGCTGAAATGTCGAAATGGATTCCTCTGTGACCACAACCTACTCCAAAGGCACATCTCATTTCGCGACTACGGGGGTTTCAATGCAAAGAGCCCCGACTCCTTGTCATCAGAATTGCCGAATTTTCAAACGCCGAAATACCGAAATGCCGAGATTCCACTCCAAAAGGGATCAACGGCTATGAGCCTCCCCTGATCCGACGGCTGGTGCCATTTCGTGAACCGAGAGTTTGCAATGCAGTGACTCCAAAATCACTTGCCACTCCAAACTCTGAAACCCGAAATAGCAAATTTCAAGCATAAGATCAACAACTCCTAATGCTTCTCATCCAACGGTTGTTACTCCTCCTGAGCTTTCTAAATGCTAAAAGTCACTCAGCCTTAACCTTCTCACAGATCTGCGAGATCCAACGGTCCAAGTGATTTTGGCACTTCTCCACGAAGTGTCTCTACCATTCATTCACCATTCTTCATGGATCTCTAGCCAAAATGACTTGGTGTCCTTTGTAACACACCCACTATCATAGTTTAAAAATTTTGGGTTAATCTCCCACAATTGAGAAATTCCCACAAACCTGCATTAGCGAAATGCCAATCCCTGATTCAATATCGGGATTCAGGGTATTTTCTATAGGGGTTTTGACACCCACGGTGTTTTGGCAACTGCAATCACCGATCTCCGATCTCCGATTCATTCCTTGGTTGCCTCAACCCCACTAGACTAAGCCTTTGATCCACACGATTGGTTTCTATATGACCATAGCGACGACTCCTCATCAGGGTTTCGGAGTTTGCGGTGCCAGGGTGCGCATGTACCCGGAACTCCTGATCTTCCGATGTGCTCCTAGCATAAAGACTCTACGGGCTAAGTCCTGGTTAATACGACCACCACCTTCACTAGACCACAACCTTAAATCTTGTCGAAGTTTGGCGCCTCTCAAATTCAGGATGCACAAGTCCCCTGGACTCTCGATGCACATTTACACTGGCTAGCCCCCTTGGCTATACAATGTTCCAGGTGACCATTTACCATATGACCACCGCTGTATAACCTTCCATCGGGGTTTCGGCATTTGCGATGACACAAAACACATGTCCCCGGGACTCGCGATTTCCCGATTCGCAACGCACCTTTCTGATCACGCCAGCCCCACTGGCTTAGCCCTTGGTCCACATGACCAACTCTGTGACCACTACCTTATCCCCGTCGGGGCTACGGGGTTTCCCATGTCACAAGACACACGTCCACAGGTCCCACAATATCCCGATTCCCAATTCTCTCCGGATGCTTGACACGCGTACTCCTTATAGCTTCGTCCTTCTCCACTGCTATGCTGACAGCTGGCCCCCACTCCTTAGGGTTTCAAAGATCGCAAATTCAAAGTGCATATACATCATGTCCCCTGGATTCCCGATTTCCCGAGGAATCACAACCTCCGATGGATTTGACTCCTGGTCGGGACTTCCTCCAACGTTGTAGATCTCTACCACGTGTCCACTGAACTGATGATCCTGATCTTGTCGATAAATCGCGGATCGCGATTCCGTGTGGCAAGAGTTCTATGTATTCAAAAACTATGATATGCCAAACCCCGACTATTCTAGATCCACGGACAGGCGCCCTTCGAATGATGGACGGTCCTGATTACCCTTCGTTGTTTCGGGGTTTTCAATACCAGCATACCTATGTCTTTAGAATTCCCGATTTTTCTGATGGGACCAAACGCCGATGGTTCTCGATGGTTACCACCTGTCCCACAAATGTACGGTTCAGATTGTATCGGAAAATCGCGTATCGCGATTCCACTGTGCACGAGTTGCATGACTCCGGAAATCCCGATATTCTGAATTACGACTCTCCAGGATCTCTCGCCACGCGTCCCTACTGTTTGAACGACTCAGATCCTATCGGAAAATCGCGGATCGCGACTTCCTATTGCAACGGTTCTACACTTCTAAATTCTTCGATGGGTGAAATCCCGATTCCTCCCAGAACGCCGACACGTGTCCTGCCGAGATCAACGGCTAGGATGCGTTCTCGGAATTTCAGGAACCATAAGGCCTCGATTATCAGACTTAACAAAACCCCGATGATTCAGGTTTCTCGATGACTCTTCCGGGACTCCTCCTATGCACACCTAGCTTAAACCCCGCGCAACTTCTCTAGATCTAACGACTGATGTGATTTTGTCAATCTTCTCTGGAAGATCCTGACCGTCGATTTCTTCCTCCCTGAATGCCTTCTCGAGAATGGCTAAGTATCCCTTTTACAAGGGGAAATCTCTACAAGAGATCTATTCCAGGGCTTTCCTGGAGATGGGTAGGAAAATAGCTTCCCGAGGATGGGTTGGGAGCCTAACTTAGCTCAATCTAAGCATAACTAGATTCATTTATCGATGTAAGTCATGCATGGTTTCCTCTGTGATAAGTATATATATATATATATATATCAACTTATTTGTATCAAACGCTACGCGAACACTCTCATGCTGAAATCATTTACTATTTTGTGGTTCTATGAGCTAATATCTACTCCTTATTAACAATTACTGCACAGAAATTCTTTCACAGAAAACATTTACAATTCCACAAGCCCATGAACATATATGACAGCATATAAATTTCAAAATGCAATATGAGAAAAACACTTATCATAAATACTTCAACAATGGAAGAAACTGTTGAGAGGGGAGCTCGTTTCCACCCAACCGTAGGCGTAGCGACTCCTAATGGATTTACCACTAGCCACCCCCGAGCTGAGACCACGATGTCTTGAGACCTGCATCTCTCTGTCTGCCAATGCCCAGGAGCGAAGGTTGCAATCCCCTCCTCTCTGCGATCACTCACTCTGCATAGAACTGCCAGAGTTCCCCTCGCGTCCGCCCTCAATCGCTTCTGCCATACGCCTTATCCTC
>JZKD02S1663369.1:15006-43094 GCA_000966675.3 Picea glauca
AGAAGCTGCTTAATTGTGAGATAATGAGGGGAGATGTCAGATAGAGGCTATCTCTTTTCATCATTATTCACAGTAATCTATGTTGTATCAATCAACCTTCATTAGCATGTGCAAATTATATTTTGACCTTTATTAATGATTTCTCTAGATTTACTTGGGTCTATTTCTTAAAAAATAAGAGTCACATATTTGAAAAATTCAAGGAATTTAGGGCATTCGCTGAGAAGCAATGCAATCGACCTATCACGTGTTTGATATTTGATAAAGGAAGAGAGTATGTGAATCAATTATTTGAAGAATACCTTGCTCGATCTGGTATTTCCTAGAAAATATACGTTCCTCATACTCCTCAATAGAATGGTGTAGCGGAAAGAAAGAATCGAACCTTGGTTGAAATGGCTCGATGTCTTTTGTAGGGAAAATATCCGTCGATTCATTTTTGGGTTGGGGATGTTTATTGTTCCAACTACCTGTTGAACCATATTCCGACTTGAGTTGTTAGTTATGTGACTCAAGTAAAGAGATGGTGTGGACATAATCCCTTAGTCAATCACCTCCAAGTATTTGTATATGTTGATTTTCTCATATTCTAGATGATTGTAGAAAAAAAATTGGATGCAAATATCCATGCTTTCATCATGATGGGATACTTTGAAGAATTCAAAGCATATCGATTGTTTGACCCTTTCAAAGGATAAATCATTATCATAAGAAATATATTTTTTGATGAAAAGTCTTCAGGCATCAAGTTGTTGAATGCTTCATCTAGTCTACTACATGATGCATTGTTTGATATTGTTTCCGACACTCAATCACATGTTCCTTATTTTAAGCATTTCATCTAGACAATTTCTATTTTGACCAGGATGTCGACCTCTATTCCTAAGTCGACCAACTATTTTATATATGTTTTGACCGATCCTCTATTTTCCTCATCTGAAAATGTTCATTCTTATGATCGACACTCTATAGCCGATATAAATTCCCAATTTCCCTGCCTACCTAGATGGGCTGCTAAAACAATTGAAGAAACTAGACCTGGTATTGGTGATGTCTCTTTAGGCCGATAGATTCACATTTAGAAGTGACAAGAGAGTGTTTCTTTGATGAATCATGTTCTTGAGACTTGTGATCCTATCTCTTACTCATATGCACAAGGAAAAACTAAATGGGAACAAGCTATGTAAGATGATATGAATTCTCTTTTAAAGAATCATACTTTGGTTTCATTTGCTCGACCACAAGGAAAGAACATTGTGAAATTTCGATGGGTCTATAAGTCCAAATCTACCTATGAAGGTGTCCCTGAGCATCATAAAGATCCCTTACTTGAAAAATGATTTTCTCAACAATAAGGCATCAACTACACCAAAACCTTTTCCCCTATTGTAAAGATGAATTTTGTTCGAATGATTCTTTCCCTTGTTGCTCGCTTCGGCTGGAAAACCCACTAGGTGGATGTGAAAATTTCCTTCCTTCATGGAGACTTATCTGAAGAAATTTTCATAGAACAAACTCTTGGCTTTGCGACAGATTCCAGTCTCGTTTTTTGACTTCATAACTCTCTTTATGGTTTGAAACAAGATTCTAGAGCTTGGTATGCTAATACCAACCATTTATTTCTCCATATTGGTTTCAAACATTGTGAATATTATCACATTTTGTATGTGTTACATGATAATGGTGATACCTTAATTTTTGTTGTCTATGTTGATGTTTTGGTCATAATTGAAAGTAATCTTGATCTACTATTTATATTGAAGACTCGACTTGCTGACAACTTTTATATGACAGATCTTGGTCTTCTGCATTACTTTCTTGGTCTTCAAGTTTTACCTCTATCTGATGGTTTGTTTCTCTTTCAATCTAAATATGTACTGGATATCCTAGCTCATTTTAAGATGATTGATTGTAAGTCATGTGCTGCTCCTTTTTAATTTAGAGTTAAGTTGACTAAAGATTGTTAGTCTCTTAAATTTGATGTCACTCTTTATCGACAATTGGTCAGTATCCTTATTTATCTCACTCACAGTTGACCTGACATCTCTTTGTTGTTCGTGTCATTTCTTGATTTATGTAGGATCCCCAAGAAAGTCACTAGAAAGTTGTCGAAAGAATAATTTTTTACCTCGAGGGTACCTTGCATATTGGTATTAAATATTTTCAAAGTTTAGACTCTTTAGTCGGCTTCACTGAATTTGATGTTAGACTATGGATTACCTTAGAAATCACTAATTATAATTGCCACATTAAATTGTATTATTCATTTAGGATAATAGTGAATTATCCTCAAGCGATGACTCAATGATTTAGTTAATATTCCCTTGCCTAGTATCATGCATGATTTTAGGATGTAGAGAAAATCTCTCTATGAGGTGGCATCACCCATTGTACTATAAATATGTAGCATAGGTGTGAATACAACAAGAGTTGGCTAGTGAGCCATTTTTGTCATATTTTCTTTCTTCTACATATTTTATCATCCAAATAGCTAGGTGATAGTGATGATCAAAATTCCACTTCTAGCTATGTGTTTTACTTCAACATTGGACCATTGGTTTGGTTATGCAAGAATCAAAAGGTATTCTCTATGTCAACTACATAAGTTGAGTATAGTTTTGCCATCTGTTATCACATGAAATTGTTAAGGGTCACATGAAGTTGTTATGGGTCAATTCATCCTTAGATTTTTTATTTTTATCCTTTGTCTTGTTTAAATTTTACTTTTGATCTCCTCCTTTTGGTTTTCTTAGGTTTTAGCTCAAATAAATTAAGGTTTATGTTGGTCCATACCTTTGGTTTATACCTTCATCTCATCACAATATTAGACACCCATCACCATCATCCTTATGCCACCATTACCCTGACATGTCACCACTTCCACTAGGCGCTTAAACCCCTCCACTTTGTTCCTCTACCCATTAGAAGGTCAAATCAAATTTGTTTTAGTACATTGTCATCTCATCAGGACATTTTGTAGCGCATCTCAAGTACATCTTCCCTCATTACCATTATTTCACTTATGAGTCTTGTGTCAGGCGATCCCCTTGATTTCAACATTCATGATTTGAAGGAAATTATATGGGATTTCATCATTTATGGATTTCCTAACTGTTTTCTCAAGATTTAAAATTTTCTCCTAGTTCAGCACTGCAGAAACTGCTAAGTTCAGACAGGCACTGTGAAATCTGTTGCTAACTATCTGGCGAAGTTGAAGTGGAGGTTAGACCTATTGCAAGGGGTTTCATTCAATCTGAAGCATATAAAATTTAAAGCCACAGTATCCATGTACTCCTTGATTTTTTTAAGCACTATTGAAGATCAAATTAAGGTTGTGCTTGTATTTCCTCTCCTGAGCACTGTGAATTGATTATCCACATTACCAACCTGCTCCCTTTTACCTTTTCTATCACCAATTCTCATCCAGCTGCAGTGTTTTCATCTTGTTTTACTACAATTGAGCAAACCTTGCTATCAAAGTCACAATGCCTATCTCTTTCTTGGTCTTTGTTGTTTGTACTACAAAATATGCTACAAATTATTCTGCAAATCCCCTATTTTGGTGCTACGAACATGTACATAAAACTCAGTACCGTTATCCTCCTATCACACAACCTGTATCAGTTGATTACCTTTAAAATTTCCATTTTTATTCCAAGTATAAAGTCTTTCTACGTTGGAAATTGAAAGAGCCTTGCTGATTAAAGTTGTGATGACCTTGCAAATGATGTGAAGTGTTAACTCAAAACTTTGGCAGTTTTGTTCTCCTTGCATATATATCTTTCCTGAGGGGTTTTCTTCCATTTTTTAACCATCAACTGCCCTTTCATAAGCTCGTAGGTCAAATAGGCAGAAAGAATCTAAAGCCTTAAAGGTAACCAATTTTGAAAAAGACTATCCATTCAAACCCTAAGACCTCTGTCCTTCTGCTTTTCCCCTTACATCTCTCAGATTTTTGTCTTAGTTTTCCTCCTATAACAACAAATGGATACACCACAACAAAAGAAGGATAATAAGGGTGGGGGCATAGTCAAGACTGAGCCCTATGACATGCAACTATTTGATGTTGAGCCTTTGATCAAAGAGGTCTTCCAACGAGTTAGATGTTTCAATTTCTATCGGAAAATGTAAAGGGGGCACCCTGAGGTAGCCAGAGAGTTTTCCTTGAATTTTGATGGAACCAAAACTAAGGTGGGAACCCTTGAACTGGAGGTATCTGAAGAAACCATTGCAACAACTACTGAGATACCAAACACTGGTGAAAGATGGTTTCAATCCATGAATCTTAATGCAACCTTTTCTAAAGAGTTGCTTAAACCAAAATGTTAGGGAGATAACCTATCAAAGGGAGTGCCTAGGAGCCACTTGGTTGAGGGATTTGGAAATATGTTAAGAGTGATCCCAAGGTATTTCACATGTGAGGGAAGATTCAATATGATTTACCAATACCACATTAGAATTTTGTTGCACTTCACAGACAAAGACCTCAGGAACCTACCTTTCTATTTGTTTAGGAGTATTGGGAAAATGGCTGACAGGGTCCAAGCTAAGTCCAAGGTCGTGGACACAATTGTTTTTCACGTAGGGTTGATTAAGATGCTTATGATGGAGGCGTTGAAGAAGAGAAAAATGGAATGGGATCAGTTCATTGCCTCTTCACATCTGCAATTAAATGTAGCTCCTACTCCTCAATCTAAGGTGAAGATCTATCTTCAAGTTGATAGCATTGTTCACACAGAAACAAGTAGAAAGAGGAAGGAAAAACACATTGCTAAAGATGATGAACCTCTTAAGGAACAAGAAGAAGAAGGGGGAGCTAATCACTCTCCACAAAGGGAATTTTCACCCCAATCGACTCCAGAATTAGAAGAAATACCATCAGCTAAAGCCACAGGAAAAAAAGGAAGAAAGTTACTCTTCCCCTCACCAGCTACTATAGTTGAAATTAAAGCTAGGAGTCCCTTCACCAGGTCATCAACTAAGAAGGAAACGGTTGGAAAAGAGGTCATAACGTAAGATCCTGTCAAGAGGAAGGATAAAGGTAAAATTGAGACTGTTGAAAAACATGTTGAATTCATAGACATAACCACTCCCCCTGAGAACCTACCTTCAAAAGACTGATTAGATAGAAAAGAGATGCTAGAAAGGATATTGTTCACTTGGAGGGAGAAGGGTTAGCTGAGAGGAAAAAGTTGAAAGATTTGATGGATATGTATTTGGAAACCATTGATATGGTCAGGTTTATAGCAAGGATATTCCTGCCCCTCCATAGGAAGCTTAAAAATTTATACAAACAGAATAGAGATTTACAATCTCATATCAGAAAGATTAAGATGGATTTGTAGCCTTTCAAGGATGAGATAGCCCAAATAAATTTAAATGTGTTGGCTCAAACTGCAACCAGAAGGAGTACCAGACTCAGGAGGTGAAGTGAAGTGGCTCAAAGAATCTCAATTTTGGAATTGGTCAACCTTGCATTTTTTAATATTTTGGAGAAGTATGTGCCTATAACTGAATTTTCATTCACACACCCTATTAGGAGGCTTCTACAGCCTTATCTACCTTTTGGAAAAAAAATTGGGGTATTTTTGTCTCAAGTTGGATAAATTAGATAGCTACAGGACATTTCGTAGCACCTGGTGCTTCGAAATGGTTTACACAGTCAGAAGCTACAACTTTATTGCATAATCTGCTGCAAAATGGTATACACAGTTAAAAACTACAACCTCGCTGCGAAATTCGTTGTGAAATGATATACACAGTTAAACACTACAACCTTGCTGTGAAATCCACTGTGAAATGTTCTACACAGTCTGGCGCTGCGGAATTCCCTGCAAAATCCACTGCGAACTGGCTGATACAGTCAACGCTACATGATTCGCTGCAAACTCCGATTTTGATGGGTTCAAGAGGATCATTGGTCACCAGATGACTAATGGAGCATAACACAGATGCTTGGAGGTCATTTAAAGCTGGAGGACACCTGTAAACAAAGGACATGTGCTCAAGGGACACCTCACTATGCAAATATTAGGGTGTTATGATGGTTGCCAACATTTCCCTTTTATATAGAAGTTTGTTTTTTCCACTTGTACAGGTGTAAGATTTTTAGCTTTAGGAGGAAGAATCCCATGTTAGAGGATCAAGATCGCATTGTATGTTGTCATTCCTTGTTTAGGCTATAAATGCAACATTAGAAGAACATTTTTGGGTTCGAATGGTTGGTGTAAAAGACTTTTTTGGTAATTTTAATGAAATGGAGCCTACTATGGTTTTGATGTATCAGACTTGATGAAATCTTGTTTAATGGAAGTTATTTATCTTTTTTCCCTCTTATTTCTCTCACTCTGAAATTGTACTATTATTGAAGGATTCAAATGATATGTGTACCTGTATGACAATGGATGTTTGATTGTGATACTGTTATAGCTTTCTCAGAGTTTTGTTTGCTTAGATTTAAGAAGTTCTTGTATATGAATCATTTCCCTCCTTTGTCTATTGGCATGGCCTAAGTCTAGTGGTAGATTCCATTCATTTTCTTACTAAATCTTCCTCCTATTCATGCTAATCCTCAAAACCCTGACCTAAGTTAAAAAAGACCTCTTTTGTTGTTGCACTTTACCCAGAATTTTCTGTGTTTTGAAATTTTTGAACTGAGTTTTATCCATTTGACACCACATTTGAAAAATTATCTCATAAACCTATTGATGGGTACTGGGATTACACTTTAATAGTCAAAGTGTAACTTTCAGTTCTAACATTCTTGGCGTCGTTTTCGAGGAACGGATTGAAAAATTTTCCCTGTGATTGAATGACAAAGAAATACTGATTCCGGAGGTGCATAAGTAATCAGTACATTAAAGACTGTAGTTTTCACTTGGCGACTCCACTGTTTTAGTTATGGCTCCTAAAGGCAAAAGCACGAGGTCTAATTCACATCTACTTTTGGCTACACCTGAAGCTAGCCCATAGAAGATTATCAAGAAGGGAAAAGCTTCTAAAGAAGGTTTTCCAACTACTATTCTAGGTACTTTTGGTCATTTTCTTGATTCAACCTTTAAAACACTAGTAGCTATATCTAATACTCCTCTTTTACCCTCTGTTGAAATTTCTAGAAATTTGAATCTTGAAGATTTCCCTGTAAAATACTCTTCTTTTTCTCCCAAATTGAAAGAAGGAAGTTTTTAAGTTCTTTCCTCTCCTGATGTTGTAAGATGGTTTAGACTTGAGAGCTTAGAAGATTTTCCTACCTTGGGTTTTCCATCTCCTCCTTCTCTTAAATTTGTTGTGACAAAAGAGGAAGAAACCTCAGTTCCCTTGGAATTTATAGCAACTTCTTCCAAGACTCAGCCTCTCCTTGTGAAAATTGAAATCTCTGCATCCTACATTCCTCCTTCTCCCAAGATACACATAATCAAGACATTAGTTGTACCAATCAAGACTCAATCTCCTGCTTGTTCTCCTAGGATTTATAATCCAATGGAAGGTGTTAACCTTCCTATAAATAGGATGGATTCCATAGTAGCTGCTAGGTATGCCCCTATTGTGTTGCCTTAGCCTATGGATACTCTCCCAGTTGGAGACTACCTTAAGTAAGTGCCCAAGTTTACAGGGGAAGAGGACATAACTGCAGAGGAACACCTTGTAGCCTTTTATAGTTGTGCTGACAATCCTAATATTGAGAATGAAGATGTTTGGATGGGAGTTTTTGTACAAAGCCTTGATGGTGAGGTTAGGAAATGGTTTAGGGTTTAAATCCTGGATCTATTGTTGGAATTGAAGCTCTGGATGATTCCTTTCTAAGGCATTGGGGAGATAAGAAAGATTTCTTATATTATATTACAGAGTTTGGGTCACTCAAGAGGAAACTAGGGGAATCTGTTTCATATTTTTCAAAGAGATTTAATAAAATGTACAACAAAATCCCCATAGAAATTAAGCCCATTGAAACTTCTGCCAAGATCACCTATGCTAGTGCTTTTGACCCTCATTTTTGCCTCTTGTTGAGAGAAAGGATATCTACCTGATCTCTAGGTCATATGCAAGATGCAACCTTGGAGGTAGAATATAATATATTGGCAGTTGACAAGCTCGGGGGGAAATATGATAGAGATAGGAGAAAAAGTAGGGTTGAAGCTTCAATCTATGATTCCTCTAGTGTTAATCCTCAAGTATATGAACTAACAAAATTGGTTAAATCACTTTCTACTGAAATGGAAAAGATGAATCTTGGGGGAAAACATAATTATAGAAACACACAGAATGTTGATAACAGAGGAAATTTCAGGAGACCAAACAATGCCCCTCGGGTCCTTCAAAGATATCAAAGAAATAGGGATGATAAAAAAGTCTAAACCCCTCTAAAAAATAACATGGTTGAAGATGAAGTAGGAGAGGATGAAGAAATAGATCCGGAAATTCATTGTGTGGGTGATACCTCTCCATCCCCTCATCTAACTCGGTCTTCATATGAGGAGTCTCTTATGGATAGCCAATTGAATGAATTGAGTAAAGGGGAAAAACCTAATGAAAATCCAAATAAATATAACTTAAGGTCAAAAAAGAAGGAGGGGAAGCATAGTACATCATATCATCCCAACAAAGCATAAAATTATGCTAAGGTTGTGGCTTCTAGCATCAAAGAAAAAGAGGAACAAAACTCTCAAACAATGATTAAGACCCGTGTTCTAGAAATTAAGAAGATTATGAAATATCCCTCTTCCTTTAGCTTTGAAAATGAAATTCAAAAGATAAAAATCCCAGTACCATTTTTAGAGCTAATTAAAAATGAAGAGTTCAAAAAATATCTTTCCAAGATCCCGCAACCCGAGTCATCCTCCAATTCCAAAGACTCAATGAAACTTAAAGATGAAAAACCATTAGCCATAGTGGGACCTTTGGTAGAAGATAGGGATGACTCTTCTCATCCATTCTACACATCATTAAATATTCATGATAAAGTTTTGCACAACTACTTGATGGACTCAGGTGCATCTCATAACCTTATGCCTAAAATTGTTATGGATGAGCTTGGTTTGGAAATTACAAAAACCTATCATGACCTATACTCATTTAACTCCAAAAAAGTGAAGTGCCTTGGAGTGATCAAATACCTGGTTGTTACCTTGTTTCAATTGCCCATGAAGAGTGTGGGAATGGATATTGTGGTGGTTGATGTCCCCCCTAAGTTTGGAATTTTTGTAAAGATATTGGATCAAGAGATTAGGGGGGACTTTGCAGATGGACCTTTCATATGCCACTATTATTGTACTTGGAGGAGAGCACAAAAGGATTTATAGGGAAGCACAACTATGTAACACCCTGTTTCCCCCAGTCTGTAAAAATAACTATATTGGCCAAGAACTATGGCAAACTCAAAGATGTGAATGTTTTATTTGACGGACCTTTGTATAAAAGGTCGATGAATGTAAATTATGTTATGAATATGTGTTGCATGACTGTTGGGAGGGGGATGTGCTAAAAGAGACCACGATGGCTAATGAGAGGTGGTGGAAGGGACTTGGAATGGTTGCGTTAACTTCCACTGAGCCAGTACCGTACTGGTTTTTACTTGCTCAAAGACCAAAGCAACTCTCTGACCCTGGAATGGATTACCCGTCAGATTGGTAGGTGGGGAGGCTCCTCAAGAGTTAATTAGGGGATGGGGGTGAACCGCCCATCCATAAAAGCTCTCATACTTGACAAGGATGGGGAAATTCGCGCCACACGCAGTCTTGTAGAGAAAAAGGCAAGAGAGGAAGTGTGGTAAAGGATAGAGAGAGAGCACGCACGACAGGGATCACAGACGAGAACTGGAGAAACTCTAGAAACACAGGGAGTTCTGAACATAGGAGAAGGAGAGTAACCTTCATCCTGGATTATTTTTCTGTATCAGGAGAAGGAGAGTAACCTTCATCCTTGACTTCCATTGAGCTGGAACTAGGAGACTGAATCTCAAAGCATCATGGTCTAGCTCGGGGGTGGCTAGTGGTAAATCCATTTGGAGTCACTGAGACTATGATTGGGTGGAAACGAGCACCCCTCTCAGCAGTTGCATCACGTCTGGTGGATCTAATAAGTTTTTTATGCCTTATATTTTGAGTTGAATATCATGAATACATGCTCATGTTTATATTCCCATAATGATTTCTGTGTGGAATGATTGCCTGGTGTTTTAGACTGGAAATAATGGATGCATGTGTATACTTACATGCCATAGTTGGTTTTTGTACAAATGATTAAGTCTAGGGCATGAGTTCATTCCACCGAGAATTGTCTTGTTTGCTTGATTCTCGTAATATTCTAGGAAGGCTCCTCAAGAGTAATCTTCCCCAGGAATTACCCCATAAACCTTGGAACCGTACTGAACCTTTACCCAGATACTCAACTAAGCTCAGGGACAATTGCCCAAGAACCGTATGAAGGTTCATGCGATCTGGGTCTGGAACCCTTATGCAAGAAAGAGTAGCTCTCTAAGGTCTCGAAGTCATGGGAGTTTGAAGCTCCGAGAGGTTGAATTTCGCGATTCAATCTCAAAAAGGATAGTGAGTCCAATTATCGAAAGAGAATACCCCATCGTTTGGTAGACGAACGGTCAGAATCCTTTCGGAAATACCCTAGATCTATCAAGACCAATGGATCTAGAGGATGAGCATAGGCGTTAACACCTTGACCCTTTCAGCCTTTGCAAGTAGCGATGGGATCCAGGACCATAGATCCAAGGATCTGTCGGAGCTCTATTGACCGTCGATCTTAACCTTTGCATAGGTAGGAGAGTGGACTCGACAACGTTCTGAAAGTCCCGAAGTATTCGGAACCATCCATCGGCACAGGACGCATGGAAGTCGGGTATCATTTTTCTAACTCGCAACTTGGAGTGGTCAAGGGTAGGACTACACGAACTCACAATTTTTGAAATCACGACGTGATTGTGGTTGTTGGATCCAAGCCATGGGAGAACCGTTGGATCAGAACCTCCACGTGGTATCTCGTATCGGGGGTTCAAAGGTTGAAAGAATTTCTTTTCGACTACAAAATTCGCGAAGTGCCAAGCATCGAGGGCTCGTTAGAACATGTGTCATATCTGTTAGGTGGGGACCGCATGGTTGACAGGTGGTGTAACAACAAGCACCCAGAGAAAGGTGGAAGCGGGTGACAGGTGGTGGACACATGTCGCCTGGGAAGGAGTCAAAAGAGTTAACCCATCGTTGACCTTTTGCATCTCGGGGATTCGCAAAGGAGGAGCATGAGGGCTCAACACTCCAACTCGCGAGGTCGCGAGATGCGAGTAGTGCTAGTGTTTAGCCTATCCTACAGTTATATGTAGCAAGCACTAGTGAGGAGGGAGCCATACCTATATCGCATTTCGGGTATCGACACTTGGAGAAAGAGGAGTCGATATCCTTGACTCTCCAACTCGCGAGTTATGAAAGGCACTTGCGCTAAGGCCAGGTTGTGTTCGCTTGGAGGAGGATAAGGGAAGGGATGGTCTGCACTAGGACCCGTAGAAATTCAGGGATTATGTCCCTCGAAGAAAAGAAAAAAAAATAATTAGTTGTCGTAGTGGGTGTGTGACAAATTGGTATCAGAGCATGGTTACAACACTTGGCCTACTTGGGCTCATGAATGAGTTGCACATAAACTCCATTTGAAGTACTCTTAAAAGGAGTAACCCTCTATCTTAACCCCCTTTATCAAAAGTCAAAGTTAAGAATGAAAATTCCTATTGTGTGTATGCATTTGAAAAATATGAATTATGCGTTGGTTATGAATGAATATAATATTGACTAACAACAAGTGTTTTTCCTACACACAAGCGGACGATCAACCGCAGGAAACTGTAGACGCATAGAATGGTGATGCACCACGAAGTGGGGGATGGCTCCCACAATAGAGACAAAGAGTTTGACGAAAGGAGAGCAGTAGAGACCCCTCCAGATCTAGCTGAGATTGTGAGGAGCCTCATGGTCGAACTACAGAGTTTCAAGGCCGACAACGAGAGGTTGATAAAAGAGAAAGATATGAAAATGAAAGTTAATGCAGTCTTGCTGCAGAGTTTATTTGACATACAAATACAATTGCAGCATGGACCTGACACTAGTCACACGAAGTGATGACAGACAAAGAAAAGTCAAAGTCCACCTGAGATACAGAAACGTGGTCTTTTAAGTGGCCACACTGGGAAGAGCACCTTGAGAAAGGTCCACCCAGAGATAAACGACAAGTGTCAGACAATTCCTCTAGAAAGGAATCGCCCGACGCTTGTCAATGATCTAGAAAAGGAAGTGAAATATCTTTCTCATACGGAAAATGTTGACTTGAATACCAACATTTTCTAGTTGGAAGAGACAGATTCCAAACTAATTGATGAACTACTTTCCCACTTACAGGCCTCTATTGATGAGCTTCATGAATAAGTTACTCCTCTTCAAGCAAATAAAAACTTCCCATTTGATGAATATCAGGCCTTGAAAGAAGACTATGATGCCTTGTTGTTCCAGTTGGCTAAGAAGAATGAGATTATTTAGGGATTGCATATAGGACCTCAAAAAAAACCTTCAAGATAAAGTTCATCGACTATAGAATGTTGAGAAGAAGACTAGTTGTCTATTGAAATATATGTTATCTATTTCGACATTAAATTGTCAACCCGAGGCTCGTAGGTTTTGAGGTGCCAACACTGTATGTGCAGGTCTAGAGCTCTAATCTAGCCTAGTCTAGCCTAATCTAATCTAATGTCAATAAACTCAAATAATGAAGAGCTTTACTTTAAATTTACAAAGTAATATACAACTATGAATGGTGAGCTCATTATTCTAAGTAATCAAATCTTGAATAAGAACAAGCTATCTTTCTTTAAAAACAATTATGGACAGTGCACTAATCAAAGAAAACTATCTTTCTTCAAAAGCAATCTATGATTATGAGTAGTGAATTCATAAGTCAAAGTATCTCTTAAAATCAATTCTTTACCATACTTATTCAAGGCAATCTATTCTTAAAATACTTATTCAAAGACTCACAATTATATTTATCCTACGAGGAATGAAACCTATCTTTACACTGATCTCACTGACTAAAAATAAACAACATTAAGATAACATTTCAATTAAAAATGAAGAGCATCATGATCTTCTAATTAACAAAGTATATGAACATTATACAAAAGAGATTAAAAATCAGCTATTATCTTATCACTCTGATGCTGGAAGTAAAGCTAACAATTCATGCAAATCTATGAGTAGTATTCAAAAATTACAACTTAATAAAGTAGGCACTGTCTAAATAGCTAATCTATAAAATGATTTTCAATTTATAAAACATGAAAGAAAAGAGCCATGATGGCATAGTTAAAAAACTTATAAACAAATAAATTGCAACTTGCATAACAAAGTGTTAGGTATCATAATATAAACAAGTAAGTATGGATGACTATAAATGCTTTGTAATACACATGCAGTCCAGGAAGCGATCTGCAAGTTAGAAAATATATACACAGTGATACGATTTAAACAAGTAACTTGAAATTAGCAAGTTATGAAATCCAAATACAAAGATGCAAATATACATTGATATGCACAAGCTACCCAGACCACTGGTGGGCCCCCCAGACAGTCGTGGCACTACTTCAACGCAAAAATGCAGTCACAAAATTAACACAACATTGATATTAACATAAAAACAAAGTTTTTACAGAGAAAATCGATATGATGGTTGTATGTATACAAAAATTGTGTCTCTTGTGGCACAAACCAGCAAGTATCTATAGAGTTTTTACATAGATTGAGAGGTCAACCACTGAAAGGGTCGACACTCTCTAAAAACATAAATTCATTAATGTTTCATCAACAAAAAGCATCTCCTCTAATAGCCTCGTGCGCTCAAAATAACGACCGATGCAATTGCTCAAATTTAAATATGATGAGCTCCATAGCTGGAGGGCGTGAGCAAGCACAAAACCCATGTTTCAAGTTCACCCATAGAAGCTAGTTGATATGCTAACTGCCAACTCCACTACACTCTAAGTGCCATATCGAGTGTTGGATGGAGGACTGGATGTTGGATCGAGGACCACGAACTGCTCTCAATCCATCCACAATTTCAGGAAACAACTTGTATAAGACCTAATTGGGCATATTAGGCACAAAACCCATGTGTCAAATTTTTCTGATTCAACTTCATCCTCCCACAAATTGAGCTCAAATTTCACTTCCTCAAACAATGTCAGATGGAGGACTGGATCACTTTTTTGGCCTGTTGCAAGCAAACGAAAAATGTTAAGAAATCGTAATCACTCAATTGAATATGAATTAGCATAAAATCATCACAAAAAAATGATTACACATACTTCATGTTGTCCCATGGAAAATTGAGGCAAAAAACCTGATAATACCTTCGAAAAGATCTAAATAAAAGCATAGACTATATGACTTCCATGTGCAAAAAGGGGTTTGGGCATCAGAAAAAGGGGGTTTCCCCAAAAAGGGGTTTTGGTCAAAACACAAAATCATCACTGATGTTGTTGATCTGCTAGGATCACCTATTTCTTCTTCCACATTTGATAATATTGATTGTAGTCCAATTGTTTGTAAGAAGACCAATGATTGTATTGTTTCTCGTAGCTTTGAAAAATACACTGCATGTATTGGGTCCTCAATGTTGAACAAGATGGGCTATACCAAAGGGGAACTTGGGAAGAATGGGAAGGGTATTGTTGTTCATATTACTCCTATGATGAAGTCACCTTTAATAGGTCTTGGATATGATGTTGTTGCCTCTTTTCCTACACCTGACCTTACTGCAACCAGGGAAGTGTTATTTGTTATAGGTGGAGTTCAGATTGGGTTGCTAGAAGAGTAACCTACTGTTGATTGTGTTGAAAAAATTGATGAGTTATTTGTTCCTAACATGCAAGAATTTGATAATGTTGTTACTGATGACATTGTTGTTGATATGTCGAGTTGTTCTACTCCTATAAGTCAACCAGAACTTGAGCCTACATCCTATGATCAACCAAAAAAAATAAAAACAATTCCCTATCATCATCTGTGTCATACACATCGAAGGAATGACAATCATGCATTTATAACTTTGTAGAAAAGATGTGAAAGACATAACCATGGACCGATGTTGAAAACCAGAATTGATTGTGGTTGGATTGATGGATGGTCATGGAATAATTTGACCAGATGTTTGAGGAATTTGTATCATTGTGTATAATCAATTGTACAGTCATATAATGTTCCTCTTATTGATGATTTCCTTGGAAGTGGTCGGTTGAGGATCGACTAGATATAAAAGTTGACTGAGATTGGACTGCTATATTTTTTGACCAAATTTTTCAATTGAGGTTTGACCAGACATGACAGTTGATTAAGGTTTCTATTGGGATATTTTTCAACTAAGTTTTGACTGAGTTTTCGTCAACTGAAGTTTTAACTAAGTGTTTGTCAACTAAGTTTTGACTAGGTTGTATGTCATCTGGTCTTTTCGACGAAAACTATTGTTGCTACTTATAGATCACTCATTTATGTTCAAGGGGGGGTGTACCACTACTTATCATACGTACTTCATACAGACTATTAGATACAAAGACTGTTGGATATAGAGATTGTTGCATTGACAAAGACTGTTGGATTGGCATAGACTATTGCATTGACATAGATTTTTGGATTGACAAAAACTAATTATATTAGTGCATTGCTTGTCTAGTCAACTAATTGATTGGCCCATTATGTCTTGTTTTCTAGTCGATAGGTCGACTAGGACTGTACTTTGGATAGTAATTTTCATTAGATGATTTTCTTTAGAGTAATTCATTACTTGTGTTTGATCAACATTGATGGTGACAATATTCAAACTTCTTTAGGAGTGTCATTGCACCGTGTTTGATTAGCTTTTGCGGTCATAACAAATTAAGGGGGGGAAGTTGTGTGTTATGTATTTTTTTCCCTCCAAGATGAGTTTATGGGGAGGTGTTGAAACATTAGGTTCCTTGGTAAACCTCACCTTGTTGGATTAAGGTAGTTGACCATTCTTTGGGCCAACCAGACTAAATATGGTTGACCATGTCTACATTCGGATTTCAGAACCACTTTTCATGGAAAGTTACAACTGACATGATCTGTGGTTGTTTGGTTTGGTCCATAACCAAACATATTTATAAATGGTCCCTCAAATCGGCCTATTATCATCATATCATGAAGATCATTTTTGCTTCAGTGCAACGGTGTATTTAGACACCACCACTACTTTTGGATCCTCTGTTCTCCTCTACGGTTATTTACCTGTCCCAACATAGTCTACTATGGTTGAATTTGGTTGGCCATATTTGACGATGGTTTACCGTATTTGAATTTGCTTGACCATAGTTGACCATGGTTGAATTATAACCATGTTAATTGTGGTTGACTATGGATGACATGGTCGACCATGTTTTAATATGGTTATCTTTGGTTCACCATGGTTGACCATGTTTGTATATGGTTAAATATGGTGGTCCATGGTTGAATTTGGTTGCTCATGGTTGATTATGGTTAGCTATGTAAAACTATTATTGGCCATGGTTGAATTTGGTTGGCCACTATGGATGATTATGGGTGACCATAGTAAAAGTGTTTGACTAAGGTTGACCAAGTTTGACTATGGTTGACTATGTTAAATTATTATTGGCCATGGTTGAATTTCGTAGACCACATTTGACTATAGTTGACTATGGTACACCATGGGTATCCATGTTGACTATGGATAACCATGTTCAATGTGGTTGACTGTGTATGACATGGGTGACCATGTTTTACTATGGTTTTCTTTGGTTGACCTTAGTTGTCTATGGTTGAGTCTATGGTTGAACATGGTGGACCATGATTGAATTTGGTTGGCCATGGTTGAATATGGTTGACTATGTTAAATTGTTATTGGTCATGGTTGAATTTTTCTGACCATGTTTGTCTATGATTGACTATGGGTGACCATGTTTAACTATGGTTGACCATGTTTAACTATAGTTATCCACATTTTACTATGGTTGACTATGGTTGAATTTGGTTGACTATGGTTGATTATGGTTGACTATGTTAAACTATTATTGGATATGGTTGTATTTTGTTGACCACATTTGACAATGGTTAACCATAGATGCCCATGTTGACTATGGATAACCATGATGACTATGGTTGGTTATGGATGACATGGTTGATCATGATTTACTATAGCTATCTTTAGTTGACCATGGTTATTTATGGTTGAACATGATGGACCACAACTAACCATGGTTAACTTGGTTGTCCATGGTATGCATGACTATGGTCAACATATGATAAACTTAGTTTTATCTTTGATTTACTATGGTTTAATTGCGGTTGAATTTGGTTTAAAATGATTCAAATTGTTTTATGTTTGGTTAACTATGGTTGATTTTTGTTGTCTTCTGTTTCCTATGGGTTTGTTATGGTTGACTTTCATTTACTATGGTTAGGCATGGTTGAATTGAGTTGAATATGATTCACTTTGGTTGACCATGGATGGACATGGTTATCCGTGATTGACCATGTTAATTATGTTTAAACATGGATTACTATGGTAATGTCGCATTGCAATGTTCATCATGGTTGACTTATATCAAATTGCTATGTACCTCAGTGGTTGTGTCAAAATGTGATGTCCATTAAGGGTTATTTCACATTACGATGTTCCTCAAGGGTTGTGTCAAATTATGATGTCCCTGGATGATTATGCGACATTGTGACATTCATCTTCATTGTGTTATGTCAAATTGCTTCATTCCTCAATGGTTATGTCACATTTCGGCATTCACTAACGACTTTGTCACATTTTGACATTCCTTAAGGGTTATGTTTAAATGGGATGTTCTTGAATGGTCATGATACATCATGATAATCATCTTGGTTGACTTATATGGAATTGCTATGTTCCTCAATGGTTATGTAACATTACCACACTCATCAAGGGGTATGTCACATTTGTGATGTTCCTTAATGGTTATATCACATAACGACATTCATCTTGGTGGAATTATGTTGAATTGTAGTGTTTTTAAGGGTTATGTCACATTATAATATTCATGAAAGGATATGTTGGACTGTGATTTTACTCAATGGTTATGTAACATTGTGACTTTTTTGTTGGTTGATTTATGTCAAATTGTTGCCTTCCTCAATGACTACATTGCAATGTGATGTTCCTCAAGGGGTATGTTAGATTGTGAAGTTCCTCGATGACTACATCTCAATGTGATGTTCCTCAAGGGGTATCTTAGATTGTGAAGTTCCTCAACGATTTTTTCATATAGTGATGTTTATCATGGTTGACTTATGTTAACCATGGTTGTCTTTAGTTGGTCGTGGTTCATTATGGGCATGGTTAGCCATGGTTTATTATGGTTTAATTTTGTCACATTGCAACGTTCATAAAGGGTTATGTTTCATTAAGAGGTCAGGTTATCTTCATCTCATTTTGATGACGGGTTGTGTTCGTCACATTGCAACATTGGGTTATGTTCAACACATTGCAACGTAGGGTAATGTATGTCACATTGCAAGGATTATGATGGGTTATGTTGGGATATGTTTGACACATTGTGATGTTGGGTTATGGTCGTCACATTGCTCATTGGACGTCAAGGCTTCTGTTAAATTTCGACATTCGTCAAGGGTTACATTGAATTTCGATATTTGTCAAAGGATAATGGTTTACTTTTGATACATTGCAACTTTTATCAAGGGTTTTGTCACAAAGGGTTATGTTGGATTGTGATAATGAATATGTCACTTTGGAATATTCATCTCTATTGTGTTATGTCGATTTGCTATGTTCGTCTATGGTTACATCACTTTGAAACATTCAATAATGGTTTTGTTATCTTACAATGTTCCTTAAGGGTTATGTTTTAGTGTTTTTCTTGAATGACCATGATGCAATATGAAATTCATTATGACATTCCTAAAGGATTATGTTGGATTGTGATGTTCCCTAATGAATATGCCACATGGTGGTCTTCATCTTGATTGTGTTACGTCAAATTATTATGAACATCTATTGTTACATCACATTGCAATGTTCATTAAGAGTTGTGTCACCTTGCGACATTTCTTAAGCGTTATGTTTCAATGAGATGTTCTTGAATGGTGATTATGAATTATGAAATTCATTGTGATGTTTGTCAAGGGTTATGTTGGATTATGAAATTCCCTAATGATTATGTCACATTACGGTGTTCATATTTTTTGTGTTATGTCGAATTGCTATGTTAATCTATGGTTACGTTACATTATGACTTTCATTAAGGATTATGCCAATGTGTGACATTCCTTAAGGGTTATGTTTCAATGAGATGTTTAATTATGAGGTTGATATGATTCAATATTTGTAACCTTGTGACAATTAAAAATAATAGTAAGGTGGAGTACAATGAAATGTCTCAATGCAACAAAAAATGATAATATGGTAGTCTTGAATGGAATTACGACATTGGAGAGTAAAAATCAAAGAGGTTCTATTTGAGATTCATATTTTAAGAGGTTAAATTTAATATTATGCCATATTGAGACATTTTAAAAGTAATAATATGTTTGACATGAATGGAATGACAGATAGAAACATTTAAAGAGTAATAAAGGTTCTATTTGGCATTGACAGTTCCATAATATGTGACATTGAAAAATATTTATAAAAGGTACCAATAATAATATAATAATATGTCAATTTGTTTCCTCTTTTCTCTTCATAATATTACAAATAATAATATTTGAATGAAGAGTACAAAAAGGACCAATAAAAATGTTTTTATTTTTTTTGTTCTTTGCTCTCCATAACAATTTTCATAGTAGGAAGGGAATATAATTTGTAGTTGATAGATACAAAACAAAAGGAATTTTATTTAAAAATATTTAGGTTTTAACTTCATCAAATCAAGTTTCCAAAAGCCAACAAATGTAAAAATACCTTATATGGTAAACATAACATATTATAAAGTGCAACTAGATGGATGACACACACCACCAATTAAAATTAACTCTTGCATGACTTATTTACCTATGAATCCATTATCTCCTAAACTTTCTATTAGCATCCATGTCAAAAATATGTTAAAATTGTCACACGATTGCCTTCATTTTAGATTAAAACTACAAGGTTTCATAAGAAAGGTGGAATGGAGATCCATTTATGATAATGATATTATTTCGTATGGTAGTAATAAATTCTTCTTGCATAGTGATTTCATGATAACTAAAATAGCCTTCAAAACATCTCCACTATACATAATTGTACATCAATAAAAACGTAAATACATAAATGGACTTAATACATATGAAAAATATGAAAAACAAAAGAGAAAAAATCTTTATTCCCACAAATTATGAGCCAAAAGATTAATATAATTCAAATATGAATACAACATTTTAGCTTCCTCCTTTATAAATTATGTAGCAATCAAAATTAAATCATATCAAAACATAGAATTTTTTTTTATTAAAAATGATTGTTTAAAAGTGTGCCAAAATTACGTGAGGAAGATTAATTGTTTGCATTTTACATGCATTTGAACTTACATGTATTACAACCTACATTTTACATATAATAATGACATGTGATGTGTAATAATAGATGGAATTTTAAATTTCGTTGGTTAATAGTAAACAAAGGTACATTGAACCATATGTAACAACCCTCCTTGTTACGACAACAATGCTAATAACAGGTGCAATTTCTTTTTTTTTTTTTAAAGGTGTGTATGCGCGGGTAGAAAGGAAATAGACACACTGGGCTCTACATCGCCACCCAACGACCATCAAGACGCCACCACAAGAAGACACGAGACGCTCAACAAAACTGCAAGCATTAACTACCCAAGACCTAAGGCGCACACAAATACTGCAACAATAACGACCAAGGTCATAAGGCGCAAACATTTAACTGTATTTTTAATTCAAGACGCAAAGGTAATCTCTTTACTTCGAGGTGCCATTCCTATCATCCCTCCACGTAAATCCTCTTTTTTTTTTTCATTTTTGTAAAACACTTACTTTTCCCCTATGATTTTTCGCCATCGCCAAATTTCTCTCTTTAATCCTAAAAATACAGATACATTAATGGTAAATTAAATAATGAATGCATGCTTCCTAATAGAAAAATGAAAAACATAAATATATGTATGATCATATTATAAACAAATTATAAACAAATGAAGTTAAGCATGTGAATAATAAACAAATTGTAAAAGTTATATTTGTATTATAAACAAATTTTTAAAAAAATGAGGAGCGCTCATACCCTTAAATTTTTGAAAAAAGGAAAAATAAAAAAAAAATGAAATTTTAAACGATTTAAACTAAAAAGAGATTTAAGAAAGTCAAAAGGGTAAAAGGGGGGAAAACATAAGTAAAAAGGGAATTAGGGTTTGAGGGGATAAAGGGAGGGGAGAAGGATAAAGATGGGGCCTTTTTTGTTTTTGGGGATGAGATTGGATTGCGATGGGAGAAAAGAGAGACTGACTGATTTTCTGGTAGGAGTTGGGAATCCTCAACATACGTGAGTGGTAGCTCAGCCTTTGAGGCGAGCTGAGGAGCTAGTTGCTCTCTGGTTGTGTGTGGCCCCTTTGCGGCTCGGTGGGCTGAGGGGGAAGAAGAGTACCCCTAGCGTTTGGCTGGGAGGTACCGGTGAGTTATTTGCAGTCGGCAAGCAGGAGCAGGAGCGACTGGAGCCTTAAGGAGCACGCGGGACTTCATCAAGAACAGGCGAACAGGCTAAGGTAAGTTTCTATCTTGATTAAATGATAGATGGATATAGGAATGGACTGTGTAAAATAGCTTGGTCCCATATTCTGGTCTGTGTTAAATAGGTTGTTGATTTTTTTTTCTGGACTAGGTGAATGATTTAGCTCGCTATATGGGACTGTGTAATTAGTTGCTTATTAGCCTGGACAGGGCAATGTTCACTTATTACTGTGTTTTATTTACTGCGTTATGTACAGTAGGGTGTGTCTAGTTCTCTGCGCCTTAATGTCCTGTGCGTCCTACTCCCAAACCCATAACTGCGCTCGTCCTTGGGACCTTCCGCCACCTGCTTCGACCTGTCGATGGCTGCGTGGAACCTCCCTTTTGTTGAGCGCTATCCTTATTTTCTGCGTTAAAGTTGCCTGCGGGAATATAATGCCCGTGGCCTATGCGTATAGTCCGGGTCAACTCACTTGAATAGAAAAATGGGTTAATGAAATTTAGAAATGAAAAAGCAGCGCAAAGCGAGGATTGCTCAAAGTTGCATTGAACACTCCCACTAAAACAAATAAATTAACCCACATGAGAAATGGTGATTTTTTTTTTTCAAATAGTAATACGAATATGATGAAGGTATACACATCATTACAAAAGTTATGAAAGGATTATAACAACAATAGTAATTTCAAAGGACAATAAAATGAACAAAACATAGGCATGCCAAAATATTTATATTGGATGTTATAATGATACATACTTTAATTGTTGTTGTTATTTATTTTTAATTGTAACATAAGCATTATTTTTTATCTTGATATAATATTGAAAAGAGAAAGGTGGTGATATGCATAAATCATTTATTGATTTGATTTTTGATATGAATTTGAAGGTCAACCTTTGTTGCTCTTTGTTCATAATATCAATTGTTGTCCATTCTAAAATCAACTTTTATGATTTCCTCATATAAAAAGTGTGATTGGTACAATTTTTAGATTTATTGTGTCAAATGGAATACCAATGTACTTATCAAAAGGAACAGTTGCGAACATTGTAAGTTGAGGGGGCTTTGAGTTAGACATATAAAAAATATTTTGAAGGTAACCAAGTGCAACATTAACTAAGCCACCTTCAACGCACAAGTTACATTTCAACATGACATGTTGACAAGGTAATAACAAGACTTCATGTCCTAATTTATCATCATCAACATCAACATTTTTTGTCTGTCTTGTATGCTCAACAACACATCATGCAATTCGAGAATTTAATGATTATAGATGACTTCTTGTTATGCAAGGTGACCAAATTATTTGTTGGGAACAAGTGAATTACTTAATTAAATAAAATATTTTCCATAGGAGAAAAAATCATATTAACATGTTACATAATAATATCCCAATGATCAAGAAGGGGTTCTCCATTTCTTATGTTAGTTAAGAGTTTACAAAAAGAGGATTGTTTTGAATGATTTCCTTGCTAGAAAAATATTGTATCCAAACTGACAATAGTGTTGGATTTTTTCACAAAAAAATCTCTATTGTATTACCTGCATACACAAAATTATCTCCCATAGAAGGAAATTGACTAAGGTCACCCATGAGAATGATGTATCTACCACCAAAAGGACAAGATTTATTCTCTAGAAATGCTTCTCATAATCAAGCATATATCTGTATGAATAACCTTAGTTCTATAAATCTCTCCATTAATAAAAAAATATATCGAATATGCCTCATTTTTTCTTGAAATATTTCTATAGATTTCCCATGCAATGGTCACATATATTTAATAGGAATTTTCAGAGGTAAGTGTATTGTTTTTTCATGTAAGTAGTTATTCTTGTTGGAGAGAAAAAAAGAACTATTTCAATTATCTAATGAAGTAGAAAGACAATGAAAAATACAATGAAAAAGAAAATACTTGTGAGTTACTGCAGTGCCTTGAATAATCATTTGAAGAGGTTCATGATTTTCATATTCAAATTAATGTCATAAAATGATATTAAAATAAATTCATTGTTTTTTCTGACAAGGAAGATGGTGATGAAAATGTGATAAGATAATTGTCAACATTAACACCCTTTGATTGGGTAGTTTTGATAAAATCAATAGCCTCTTTTGCAACATCATTTGAAACTATTGTTTTCTCCAAATTAAAGCATATATCAAAGTCCCTTCGACCAAAAGTATGAAGGTCAGAAACATTGACATTATTTGGAGGAATCAAGTGAGATAAAAGATATAATTCTTTAAAATATTCTTCAACATTGGTTTCTTGTTCATGAGAATCTTCATCTTATTCAACATTATCAGAAGAGAAAGGCACGCGATCAACGTGACATGGTTGATACTGAAAATTCCTCCAATTTTCAATCATTGTTTGCCTTGAAAGGCATATATCTAAGGGAAAGTTACAAAATGGTTTGTACAAAAGTAAATCAATCCAATAAAAAGTCTCAAAGTCATCTAAAGCCTAATTAGGAATAGATTAAAATCATTGCCAAACTTGAATAATGTCATGGACATCTCTATGTTTCCATGGATCTTTCTTACGTTGGGCATCAAATGTCCAGGATCTTGTTGTTTCTCTCATAGACAAATGTTTAATAAAAGCATGTCAATTTTGATATATTTCAACAAAAAATTTGTAAGATGAAAATTGATGGGCATCCTTAGATAGCTTCTTGAAAAACATTTGTCTGATATTTAAGGAAAAACATTTCTAACTACAAACAACAAGAGGTAGATTTAGTAACATATGGAAAGTTTCTTTTTTTCCAATGTCATGATCAACAAGTGTTTCTACAATGAACCTTTTGTATGCACACAAAGCGGGATCTTCAAAGCCACTAGAATTTGAAATTCTAGTCAACATATCTTGATAACTTTTTGACCTCTTTTATTCTTTGGAAGCATAATTTGCAATATATTTCAAGACATGTCGAGAAACTAGTGGATGGAAATCAACATTAGCATGCCACATTGTAAGAAGATCAACATTACGTACATTTAGCCTATCATAAATTCATGCCATATAATATTTATTTTTCCTTTGCTCATCTATGAATAATATTGATTCACTACAAACCTTCTATGGAGCTTTGTAGTGAAATATGTGAATACCCCTCTTTTTGTGCAAGCAAGGATATACACTACACTTTGTATTTTTTTTAACATGATTCAACAATTTCTCGTAATCTTCATGAGGATTGGAAGAAAAAAATTGTGCATTGTTCAATAGGCAGGGATCATCATTTAGGCTCAAGGAACCATTATGTTTTGGTGATGAATGCCACATGGATTCCATATTGTTACATATCTATCAAAGAATGTCTTTGTGGCATGATGTTTGAAGGGTTTGACCAATCTAATGTTTCTATGTTAGGAGCACATTCCAAGAAGATACCAAATTTATGGTGAATAAACATGGAAACAATATGGGGGTACCAAATAACATTTTCAATTTTTATACAATGTTCATTTAAAGCATGACAATGTGAATTTTGTGACATGAGGTTATGTAAATCTGGCCACTTTGTGTTAGTTGCACTCAAAGTAAAAAATAGAGTTGGACAACCCAACTGGGTACTCATGCCAGTGAGTTCAGTATGAATCTTTTTCCAATAGGTCCTTGTACTTCTTAGAGAAGAACCAAAACACATAAGATGCTCAACCAACTTATTATTGGGTAAATCAAAGAGTTGTTGACACAAGTCTTGAAGTGTTGTAGGTGAGTTATCATGTATATTATTATTTACAGAGACCATTGCAGTTGCTTGGATATGATGACACATTATCATGTTTAATAATAAATATCGAAAGCGAGGATCAAAGTATCCGAGAAGATGTAATCCATATTCATGAAGTCGAATGTTACAAATACATGGATGCAACCAATCAACCTCACCAATGGGGAATAATGTGGGAAATTCCATGTCTAATAACCCTTATGTATTATTTTCAATGATGGGAGATGAAGCAATATATATCGAGTCCATTAGTTGAATAGGTATAGAATTGACATTTTCAATAATGTTCTTATTTCTTCCACTTCTCTTCATTCATTGGGTAGGTGAGAAACAAAAGATTAAGGATGAGAGTGTAAATGATTAGTGAGAAACCCTTGAATGTCATCAACATTGTTCTTTATTTCTTCAATATCAAAATTAACAAATTTAAGCCTAGTTGACACATTTGTCGATCTTTCAGGTAGAGAAGTAACTGAATCCATGTCAATTTGAACATCTATATAATATTTATCCATTTTAATTTTGAAACACAATGCATTCATCAACCATGATGTCTTGACATAACATCCATGATATTTATATTGGGCACCACTTCTCCTCACAGTTAGGAAGTCAATATCTTCAACATGTCGAGGAAGATTTCTAGCAATCATAAAAATATCTTGTGGAAAGTTGATTGTGTGGCCACTATATTTCCCACCATGAGCATGTGTCACTTGAAATATTGGATTATCACATGCTATTATCATCTCTTCAACTTGAGTAAGTAATATTATAACATGAGGTTTCTCACCATGATACATGTTATTCCATCAAGAAAAGCGATGGGAACCTCTCTCATTCTTACACCTTTTATAAATAGGTATTTTGGAACCCCTTAGAACATGGATTCTAGGATAAGATTCTTGGAAAAAGTACACATTTGGACAGTTTCTCAAGGTTATCTATCTTCGCCCAATTTGTTTTATGAACTAAAACCATGTTTATATCAAAATGAATAGGAACTCTAGCCATGGGATCACATTGAGCACCAATTGGAAGAGTAAAATGGCCTCTAAAATCTACATCATCTTTAGCAATATCTTAGAGCCTACCCAAATTTGGAGCAGGAGGAATGGGTCCATTACTTCCAATAGTTACTTCCCTAAAATTTATAGATTGCATTTCTCTAAAATCATTGCATTCAATGGTATCCTAGTCCTAAAACATTATAAAATTTAATGTCCAACTAAGTGCCTAAAATGAGGAGTATAAATGTAAAAATGAATAGAAAATCAAACACATATTAGTTTTACATTATATTTCCAATTAGATGGTCTAAGTTAACTTGAAGCAAGCTTATGAAATGGTTCTTGTTAATTTATAACACGATTTTATTGATAATGTAGATAACAAAGTTCATTAACCCTCTTACATGATGACAAAAAATGGGTGTATTTCATAATACACTTACTTGTGCCTTCGATTAACATTTATGCAAGTACATATAAATAATAACATATGTATAACATAACCATAGTAATTTGAATTACATACATATAGAAAATCACAAAATTTGGAAGTACTAATACACCTAATCAGTGACCATATATAGAATTGCAATTCAAATTCTTTTCATATAGAATGTAATATGGTTAATGTAATATGTAACCATATATAGAATTGCAGTTCAAATTCTTTTTCATATAGAATGTAATATGTAGAAAATGATTAATCGATAACCATATATAGAATTGCAATTCAAATTCTTTTCATATAGAATGTAATATGGTTAATGTAATATGTAACCATATATAGAATTGCAATTCAAATTCTTTTTCGTATAGAATGTAATATGTAGAAAATGATTAAAAATATCAAATTGAAGTAAAAATGTAATAACCATATGAAAATGTTGAATATGGGAAAGCATTATAAGAATCCATATGACAACAATTTGAAAGTATTTAGTATAAAAAAATAAATTTGAATATCAAAATTTGTAAATGTTGAATATGGGAAAGCATTATAAGAATCCAGATGACAAAGTATATAATATCAAAAAATAAATTTGAATATCAAAATTTGTAAAACAAATATAACATGTTAAACAACATTTGAAAACAAATATTACTAATAATATAATTATTAAATGACCATAGTTATATATATATATATATATAATCACAGAATTTGGAAATACTAATACGTGTTATCATGAACCATATATATAATTGCAATTAAAGTACATTATCGTGGAGAATAAAATGATTTTAAAGTATATAGTATCAAAATATTTATAAGAATATCAAAATTTATAAAACAACTATAACATGTTTGACAACAAATATTATGAGGCTAAAAATCTTTAAAAATGATATTTATATTCAATGGTGGAATGTTATCAACAGAGTTTATATTTGGAATAAGTGGAAAAACTTTTCCGCTTTCAATTAGATCATTGCAAATCTCAAGCAATTGAAATTGGAAACTAAATTTGTTTAACTTGGATACATTATTGATAGTTGTTGGGATACATGAGTTAGTCATCAAATCATAGAACATGAATGAAACTTCACTATAATTGCACTTCGGTACTATCCTATGCACTGTTCAAAATGGAATAT
>JZKD02S1663369.1:48432-70842 GCA_000966675.3 Picea glauca
TATTTCTTCAACATCAAGATGAATGTTCGTCGGACATTGTTCGGTCCAAAAAATGGGAAGCATGGCAGCAAACCCCATATATCCCATGGCCCCAGTTATTTTATACTGGGAACATATACCATATGTAAGAGAAAAACAAATGCGGCGATGTATTTACTTTGTATATGAAATTGTTTGGTGCAAAGGTGGATGTGTCCTGCTCTATGGAACCTTATGGGAACTTGCTTGTGGCCCATTTGAAGTTTAGTTGGTTCTTGTTTGTATGATTCGTTTGTCAATTTGTATATCATGGAACTCCAACTGTTGTTTGGAGGACACAGAACAATAGAATTTAATTTTTTAGCAAGCTAGCCCGCAAATCCGCCTGATCATTTCTATGATGTTGTGACACAAATGCAGTAAGTGGCTTGTTTTGGCAGTTTTCCTTGATCAATGAACTTGGTAAAATTAATCTCCTGGAATAATTTGAAATCAACGAATATATATTGTGCGAAGTGCAATTGTGCTATCATATCAACAAGAGGCCCTTAAAATTCAAATTGGTCGTTGCTTTAGCATTTTTGCTTGATYCRTGAACTTGGTAAAATTAATCTCCTGGAATAATTTGAAATCAACGAATATATACTGTGTGAAGTGAAATTGTGCTATGATATCAACAAGAGGCCCTTAAAATTCAAATTGGTCCTTGTTATGCTTGYGATGATAGAATTTTAAAAAACTTTCTTTTKTTTCCTTYWTTTTTTTWWAAATAAGCGATTTAACATCCTTTGATAATTTTATGTAATTCAATTGTACAATATCAATACTTAATATTAATAATTTGGTATTTGAAAATAATGTTTTTAGATAATGTTAGATAGATGACCATCTATAAACAATCTCAATGTTGAGCTCGCCGGTCCTTGAGTCTTGTGAATTTGTATATCGCGGAACTCCAAGTGTTGTTTGGAGGACACGGGACAATAGAAGTGCAATGTTGAGCCAGAGAGCCAGCAAGTCCTCCTATCAATTTGTATATCGTGGAAGTCTAGGTGCTATTTGTAGGACACAGAACAATAGAGGCTCAATTTTGAGCCCGCTAGGCGGAGAAACCACTATCCAAAAAGTGCCTAAGTATGGAATGAAGAATCCATCCATGCTCTATAAAATATCATGTCCATATAAAGTACATGTTTACTATGTATTGTTTGTTTGTCAGAAAATTTCTAGGTGCGGAAATTGGCCCTGGAGTCCATTTGTAAATTTGTATATCGTGGAACTCTGAGTACTCTTTGGAGGACACGGAACAATAGAAGTGCAATGATGAGCCAGGTAGCCCGCAGGTCCGCTTGTCAATTTGTATATCGTGGAATTATGGGTGCTATTTGTGGGGCGCAGAACAATAGAGGCCCAATTTTTATCCCCCCAGCCCGAGAACCCGTGATCCAAAAAATGGCCACAACACAATATAGCGAAGTGCAATTGCGTTATCATATCAACAAGAGGCCCTTAAAGTTAAAATTGGTCGTTGCTTTATCATTTTTGCTTGATCCATGAACTTGGTAAAATTAATCTCTTGGAATAATTTTAAATCAATGAATATATACTGTGTGAAGTGAAATTGTGCTATGATATCAACAAGAGGCCCTTAAAATTCAAATTGGTCCCTGTTATGCTTGCAGTGATAGAATTTTAAAAAACTTTCTTTTGTTTCCTTCCTTTTTTTTAAAATAAGCGATTTAACATCCTTTGATAATTTTATGTAATTAAATTGTACAATATCAATACTTAATATTTAAAATTCAGTGTTTGAAAATAATGTTTTTAGATATGTTAGATAGGATGACCATCCATAAACAATCGCAGTGTTGAGCCCGCCAGTCCTTAAGTCATGTGAATTTGTATATCATAGAACTCCGAGTGTTGTTTGGAGGACACAGGACAATAGAAGTGCAATGTTGAGCCAAAGATCCCGCAAGTCCGCCTGTTAAATTGTATATCACAGAAGTCTGGGTGCTATTTGTAGGACACAGAACAATAGAGGCTCAATTTTGAGCCCGCCAGGCCGAAAAACCATGATCCAAAAAGTGCCTAAGTATGGAATGAAGGATCTGTCCATGCTCTATAAAATCTCATGTCCATATAAAGTACATGTTTACTATGTATTACTCGTTTGTCGAAAAATTTCTAGGTGCGAAAGTTGGCCCTGGAGTCCATCTGTAAATTTTTATATCACGAAACTCTAAGTGTTGTTTGGAGGACATAGAACAATAGAAGTGCAATGTTGAGGCAGGCAACCCGTAGGTCTGCTTGTCAATTTGTATATCGCAGAGTTTTGGGTGTTATTTGTGGGGTGCAGAACAATAGAGGCCCAATTTCCAGCCCCCCAGCCCGAGAACCCGCGATCCAAAAAGTGGCCAAGTATGAAATGTCGGATCCGTACATGATCTATACAAATTTCATGTCCATACTTTATAAGAGTACATACTTAAAATTCAAATAGCTCACAAGTCTGCTTGTCAATTTGTATATCGTGGAAATGTGGGTGTTATTTGTAGGACACAGAACAATAGAGGCCCAATTTCGAACCCGCCAGGCCGAGAACCCGCGATCCAAATAGTTTCTAAGTATTAAATGAGGGATCCGTACATGCTCTATAAAATCTCATGTCCATAGTTTTTAGAAGTACATCTTTAGTGTGTATTGCTTGTTTCCTCTGAATGTTGTTTAGAAGACACAGAACAATAGAACTGCAATGTTGAACGACCCAGTTCGTAAGTTCGTCTGTCAATTTGTATATCGCAGGACTATGGGTGCTATTTGTAGGATACAACCCAATAGAGGTCCAGTTTTGAGCCCGCCATATCGAGAACCTGCGATAAAAAATGTGGCCAAGTATGGAATGCAAGATCCATGCAAGCTTTATAAAAACCTGATGTCCATACCTTATAAGAGTACATACTTAGTATGTATTACTCGTTTTTCGGAAAACTTCTAGCTACGAAAGTTAGAGGATTCACGACTTCAGATTTCAATTTCTTTTATATCACCAGGCCGACCGATCGCTTCTCTGTTTGATATTGTAAAAAACGAATATAAACTGGCCCAAGTCCAATTGTGCTAATACATCGATAACAGACCATTAAAATTCAAATAGTCTGCAAGGCCGCTTGTCAATTTGTATATCGCAGAACTTTGGGTGCTATTTGTAGGGCACAGAACAATAGAGGCCCAATTTTGAGCCGGCCAACCTAAGAACCCGCGATCCAAAAAGTGGTTAAGTAGGTTCAAATTTCCACCCATTTTTATATCAGTAGCCCAACCAACCTCTTGCTTGTTTCATATTATACAAAATTTTTGGAACGCAAGTTTCTGAATATGCAGGTTTTTCTTTGAAATAAGATATTTCACATCCTTTTATAATTTTATGTAATCAAATTGTACAATATGAATATTTAATATTAATACTTTAGTATTGAAAATGAAATTTTAGGTAGTGTTAGATAGTTGATAGGGATCAACATCTATAAACAATTGCAAGGTTGAGCCCGCCAGCCTGGAGTCCATCTTTGAATTTGTGTTTAAACAACAGGGAACACTAGAAATGCAATGTTGAGAAAGCCAGGTGGCAAGTCCGCCTGTCAATTTGTATATCGCGGAACTCTTTAGTGATATTTGTAGGTCATGGAACAATAGAAGCCCAGTTTTGATTCCACTAGCCTGAGAACCCGCGATCCAAATATTGGCTTAAGTATGGAATGCGGAAATAGTACATGCTCTATAAAATCCCATGTCCATACTTTCTAAAAGTAGATTCTATGTATTCCTCGTTTTTTTCAAAAAAGTTATTGGTAAGGAAGTTAGCGGATTCACGTATTCAAATTTCACTTACTTTTATATCACCAGCCCCAGCGACCGACGACTTCCCCGTTTCATATTGTACAAACATCCTTGTCTAATTAAATTGTACAAAATCAATATTTAATATTAATAATTTAGTATTCAAAATAATGTTCTTAGATAATGTTAAATACTTGATAGGGATTAGAATCCGTAAACAATCGCACTCTCGAGGCCGCCATCCCTGGAGTCCGTCTGTCAATTTGTATATCATGGAACTCCAAATACTGTTTGTATGACACGAAACAAAAGGAGTGCAATGTTGATCGAGCTAGCCCGTAGGTCCGCTGGCCAATTTGTATATCGCGAAATTCTAGATGCTATTTGTAGACCACGAAATAATGGATGCCCAATTTAAAGCTCGCCAGTCCGAGAAACCGCGATCCAAAAAGTGGCCAAGTATGGAATGTAGGATCCATACATTCTCTATAACATTTCATGTTCATATTTTATAGTACATATCCAATCGCGGGTTCCTGCATAGGCGGGTTTAACATTGTGTTTCCATTGTTCCGTCGCGTGCAACTAACACCCAAACTTCCGCAATTTAAAAATTAGCAAACAAACCCCCCTTCATCTCATATTCTTTCACTTTCTATTTATTTGGTCCTTTTTCCCAATGTCTCATGCTCATATATAAGAACCTGAAGTTCATTGATATACAAATTTCCCTCTCGCCATTGCGCTTCCGTTGTTCCCCTACACACAAACAACAGTCGAAATTTTGTGACATACAAATTGACGACCGATATTTGTCACTAAGATGCAATATGACCATCTTCCCTTCACGTCTCTTGGGTATATCTTCTGCCCTTTTTATTTTGTAACCCGCCCGACCGCTTTCCATACTTAGGTGTTTCTTGGAATCGGTTTCACCAGTTGGCAGGTGCACGAAATGTACAATGCTTCGTTGCAATTCCCCATCACCACTGCCTTCGTACATGTTTCCAGATATGTAGTAGTTAAGCTTTAATGCTAGTAGTGCATCATGCAGGGACCGTTAAGAGTGTCATTAATGTCCAGAAATCCGGAGAATATTTGTCATTACTACGAATTAAACTAAGATTTGCACAGAAGTATGTTATCCATTCCAAGTATTCATTTCAAACATGATGCAATCTCTTTTTGTGCGCCGGTGGGTTGGCGCCTTTAAGAAATTTCTAATTCTTAATCTCTCTTCTCCATCACCGCGAGCTTTGCACTTTTTTCTAATTATGCAATTAGTGAGGTGTAATGGTGACAACTCATTCCACACAAACCCTAGAGATTGTCATTGATCAGCGAAAGGCTCGAGGAGATATTCCATTGATACACATTAAACCATAATTTGCGGAGGCTTATATTATCCCTCCCTGATTTTCATTTCAAACATTGTCTCGAGAAAACGAAAATTGTCATTAGCTTGTGGCAGTAGTTTTGTTCAGATACAGTAAACACATTTGGGCATAATGGCCAGAGGTTCCACTATTCCAAGGCATATTCTTACTTCTCGTCTCCCTCCACCCAGGAGAAAAAAAGGAGATGGTCCCTTGGTACACCGAGAGATATATTTCAAGCCAAATAATTCCAAGGAAACTCTGCCTACTCAGAGAACCTGCCCAGTTGCATTCATGGTTGTTGCAGAGGTTGATGTCATGGATTTTGAGTCAGAAGAAGATGATATGATAGTTGATGATACGGCGATGGATGATGGCAATGCAGAGACTCTTCCCACTCCTGCGCCCAACTTGAAATCAACCATAACGGGTAGAACTTCCTGGCTCAAAGATGGCGGTCCTGACAACACCAAAAGGAGTTTCAGAAAAGAAACCGATGATGAACGCAATAGCCTCTTTGCAACACAAAAGTAGGAATTCCAGAGTTCCAAATTAGTCTGTTTTAGGCGGAAGAGTTTCATTGTAAAGAAATGATACGTTGATGCTCCCAAAGATATATTTCAAGCCAGAAAATTATTCTCTTGTGGGACTACTGTCCTCTTCTCTAGATATAAAATTAACATCTTCAGGAATGAGGTCCATAAATCTCATTGTTGGAAGGCATTTTTCTACTAGTCATATCCTTCCACCCCGAATGGACTAATTTGGGCCTTTGAAATTACACGTGTAACCTATGTCCCTGAATTTTTTTCGAATATGCAAAGGCGGTTTCAGTTAAGGGCTATTCCATTTGCCCTGCAACGTTTTTTGTCTTCTTTCTCATGGGAAGCTTCTAAAAACTATCAATTTCACCATAGGATGATTCATCGAGGAGAAAACTGCAAGGATGTTGCATATTGCGGATCCCGTGCCTATGATTATGGCAGATACATTTAATGTTTTGGCCCGAAGAATTGGGTCCAATTTCTAAGGATAGATGTACAATACTCGAGATTTTCTTATTTTTTTAAATGGATTTTCTATTAAAAAAAAATTCCTTGGAGTCTTTGTTGTTGCTTCTTTTTTGGATTTAACGTCTGTTCTCATTGGCAGGTTCGGTGTTGTCGTAGTTCTTGGATATTGTGTTTACTTAGGTTATTTTTTCTAAGATGGAACATGTAATAACTATATGACAATGTACTCTGTCAATCCACCAGCGTTTTATGCAAACAAAAAATGGATTACACACAGTTTCAAACCAACGTTCAATTATATTCGCAATGCAGATAGAACATAGCAATAACAATGTACAATCTTGCAACAAAATCATCATTCTTGTTTCTAGGCATGTAGTTATCAATTTTTAATGCTAACAACCCATAATGCAAGAATTTTAATACTTAAGTTAATATGTTATAGTCATAGAAGAATGTATCAAGAACATAGTTACACCCACACGTTCCAATAAAATCTAATATTCAACAAAGCATTTGTTGGCAATTAGTAGAAAATGAAATTTAATAGTTAAATTAATATGTTACAGTCATGGAATAATGTATCAAAAAAATATTTACATGCACAAGTTGCAATAAAATCTAATCGTCAACAACACATTTGTTGACAATTAGTAGAAAATGATGGTTTTACAACAATGGGGCTTCTTTAAAACCATTTTGCGCTTACGAAAACTGCCCTCCGCCTTTCTATTTTCCCACTTGTTTATTCCCTATAGTTTCTCTTCCTGGTTACTCAATTTTTTTTCTTCTGAAAATGCCTTGCTGCGAGGCTTGGCTGATTCACGCGTTTCCAATGAGCGCTTCCCCTTTCTTTAAATTGGCCCTCTATTGTTCTGTGTCCTATAAGTAGCCCCCATAGTTCTGCCATATAGAAATTGACAGGCGGACTTGTGTGCTTACTGGCTCAACATTGCACTTGTACTTTTTTGTGACCTCCAAACAACATTCAAACCTCTACAATATACAAATTGACACACGGGATCCAGGGATGGCCCACTCAAGATTGCCTTTGTTTGCGGATGGAAAAGTGCTAAAATGAGCCATACCACATTTGCGCCACAGATGCTATATTTAGGTGCAAAGCATTTCCTCTATAGTTTTGTGCCCTACAAACAACACCCACAGTTCTGCACTATACAAATTGACACCCGGACTTGCAGACTGGTTGGCTAATAAAATGCCTCAGAGTTCTGCGATAGACAAATTGATAGACGAAGACACTTCTCTAACCGCGAATTCCCAGTAGGCAGGCTCTAGATTGGACTTCTATTGTTCCATGCCCTGCAAACAGTACTGTCACTTCCGCGATATACAAATTTACAAGTGGACTCAGATCATACCCTCTTCCATATTATGCTCCACCTATCATGCCCTCTTACGTGGTATACATTTTGCATTGAAAACTTCCAATAAATAAAATTTAACCATCGGGTCCTTACGTCTTCTGTGGAACTATTGTCACCCCATTTTCAAGCTCGTCTGTCCGCTTTCCATTCTTTTCCATTTCTTCGAATTTCATTGGTGGATCGTCGGTTTGGCGAGTTGAAGAAATATTTAGTTCCTAGTCATTGTTTCCTGTGCCCCCACCCCTTTGCAATTAACAATTACTAATTATATATAAGATCTTATTTGTAGGCATGTAATTAGCAAACACTAATTTCAAACATCATGGAATGTCATTTCGCGTCGTCGGGTTGGTCCCTTCACGAAAACTTCAATCCTCGATTCTGAGAAGGAGTTCGCCTAACCGCTTCCCTATTCCATACTTAGCCACTTTGCCAGAATTCCGCAAATATACAAACCATTCACTGAATTGTCCCATCATAATCTCTTCCATTTTACACATTTTGCAGTAAAAAATTCTGATACATAAAATTTGACCGTGAAACACTCACCTCTCTTGAGTATCCCTGTAACCCTTTTTTGAATCCCATCTGACCACTTTTCATACATTTCCATTATTTCCTTGCTCTCTCCCATCTTCATCACCTTCGCGCTTGTTTATAATAAAAGAAAAAAAAATAGGTTTTTTTTATATATATACATATCTTGTTTCTAAATATGCAATTATTGGCATTTAATTGTAATAGTTCATCATGCAGGATCCATATAGATTGTCATTGATGGGTGAAAGGATCGAGGATATCTCCTATTAATGCGCATTAAACCAAGATTTGTAGGGGGTTATATTATCCCTTCCGAGTGTTGATTTCAAAATCATGAAATGTTGTTCGCACATCATGGCCTTGGTACATTCACGAAACCTCCAATCCTTAATTGCTCTTCACCGTACCCGCCACCTTCGCATTTCTAAATATGCAATAAGTAAGCTTTACTGTTAACATTTCATCATGGACCACCCATACAGATTGTCATTAATCAGTGAAAGGCTCGAGGAGCTTTCCCATTTATAAGCATTTAACCAAGATTTAGTGGAGAGTTACATTATTGGCTCTAACTATTCATTTCAGCCATCATTTGGAGCAAACCAACGTTCTCGTAAACCTATGGCATCAACTCGACAACAATTCTATGGAGATACAGTGAACATCTTCGGGCACGAGGACCAGAACTTCTAGTGGTCCAGGGCATATTCTTATTACTCAACCTCTGCCGCAGAGAACCAAGTAATTTGGACCTCTCGGATTGCTCGTGCAGGTTGTGTCCCTGAGGTTTTTGACTGTAAGGACCTGGTCTCTTGGTGCACCGATAAATTTATTTCAGACAAAAGAATTATTCCACTGCAGGACCGCTCTTCTATTTCTTTTTCACCTCAGGTCTTCCACCAGATGCTAATATTGTCGGAGCCAACATTGACGTTCAAAGGAGAAGATTCGAAATAGTTCCTAGCAAATCATAATAACGGGTTGGACCTCTTGCCCCATTTATTGGAAAACCCGCTTCTAGTTCCTGAAGATATTACAAGCGTGCAAGTTAGTTCATTTAGAAATCCATTTCGCGAAATTGCCTGGATGTTTACAAGAATAACGGGATAGGAGTCTACAACAATTGTTTCTCAGATGGCTCTTTATATTTTGTATTTCACAGTCAACGAACAAGCCATTTTCTATTGGGGCAAGTTAATTTACCATGAAATATGTTCCCAATTGTCAAGCTTCAAAAGGGAAAAGAAATTTATATGTCGTCCTATTTAGTTTTTGCGATAGCGCATTCCTTTCGGTTTCCACAACTGTCTCTCTCCAAGAATGTCAACTGTGAATTCCACCCAATAACGTTTTGGTACCAAGCCTTGTGGAAGCACAAGGCTTCCCACTGTTTCTATGAATTTTTTAATGTCTTCGTGTCTGTTTTCAAATTTTTGTTGTTAGGAGAAGATGCTCACTGCATATCTGAACATGCAACCAGTTTTTTGCACAGGAAGGGGACACTCGAACATTTGGATAATTACATTGTCATAAGAATTTTTGGGTCCACAGAAATACCTTCTCTCCTTCCATGTCACATTACAGACATAATGTTTGTTGCAGAGGTAGCATGACAATACAATTACTGGTTGCATCTGCTGCAAAAGAAGAAGAAAAAAACAGTTTATTCCTCTACCTTGGAAAGTAGGGGAGTTCATATTCAAAAATGTTAAGAAAATTGAGGAATTCACAACACATTCTAGCATATCCAACCTCAGATATGTTGAAATCATAAGAGGGTTCGACCCTTATAATATTTTTCGACAACATTTACAAACACTTGGCGTCGACGATTGTTTTTAAAAAAAACACCTGCCCGAAAACAGAGACAGTGGTGGAAACGCTCCTGCCTCTGATGTCGATGACATGGACACAATGCAAAGCTACACTAAATTGTACACGCAACAGGGGAAAGCCCTGGTGACAAGAGTTTTCAATCAACAAATAGCACTCCAAAAAGTACGAAATCCCGGAGCATCGCTCCAATGGCCCACCAAAGAAACAAATAAACTCAAAGTTCTTCAAACAGAAGAGGAGATAACGACCCTCCTCACTGTAAAAGTGATAGTTCTCACAAGCTTCTAGTAGAGAAGAAAAGAAAAAAAAATGTGGGACAGGTGGAAGAGCCAGAAATTCAGAGTGAGAACATGGAACTTGACACTGATCTATATAGCTTGTTATGCTTCCTTGATCAGCCCGGAAATACCATCCAACATAGTTGTCCAATGGACATATCCGTTACCAAAAATTTTGACGAATATGAATTTTTCGTGTTCCAGAGTGATGTTTTTGATAGCCAGTCCAAAAAATTGATAATTGATAAAAAATATGTTAAAAATAAGAAAGAGAAATCTCGTTCAGAGGTTGGCCTTGCCAACATGGGGTCATCCCAAATCTGTCAACTTCACACCGCGACCGGATAAGCACTTCATGATTCCATTGGAGGCATCGAGACCGAGAATGCCAGACTGAAGGATCGGGTCAAGGAATTGGAAGAAGATTTTGTTCCTATGTCATTGCTTGTCAATCCTTTGGCAGTAGCTATGCTTTCCACCCCTGCAGCCAGCGTAAAATAATCCTCCACCTTGCTGGCATCCTGTAGAGGATATGTGGAGAATAATATTAATAAAAGAATGGAACTGGTTACCAAGGCGTGGAAAACATCAAAAACCATCCCTTCCCTTGGAACTAGGGCACATAGTTTTCTCGAACAGTTGCAGGCGGAGTTAAAAGATGAAGAACATTTTTTTTCAAAAACGATCCTTCCTTTTGACACCATTGCCAACAATATGACAGAAACAAAAAGAAGAGAACAAGATCTTCCATCCAAAAACCGGATCAGTCAATTGATTGCATGTTGGAAACAAAAAGTGAAGAACCTACATCTCATTGTTCAGTCATGTGAATAAGCCATATCGAAGAAAGATAAATTATTCACAAGGCTGTCAAGAATAGACTTAGTCGGAAAAACCAACGACTTCCAAGACCCCGACTTAATCGCAAACTCCTTGCCCTTAACCAGGCAAGAGTTCGATAAACAGGTTGCTATGTTTAAGGCCTTGTCTATGGAAACGTTTTACAACATCCTTCACTTTGATCAAGCTCACATCGATGACTGGCTAGTGAAATATTCAGTACAGAATGAGACAATTCATTAGGCTATGTGTAATCTTTCTATTGACTTCTGGGAATTAGAAAACGAGCTTTTCAACATAAAAATCCAGAATGAGATCAACGTCGCCCCAATGAGAAGCTACATTCAAGAATGGCTCGAAAGGCAATTGAAGCAGGCTGCCAACGAAAGGCAACAGGAAGTTGTCAGGATTCCTGTAGTCGTCGACGACATCATTGAAACCGCAGTCGTCGGTGACATCAATGAAACGACAACCACAAGCAAATAGCCAAAGGGCTCATATGTACCCTCACTGTATGTCTATTGATTGCATCTTGCTTTGTTTATCAACCTAGTTATTTCACTTTCTTAAATAGAGATGTATACGCAAACAGTAATACCTTTCATTTTTATTTTTTTTGCAAGTATTGCACTCTATCTTCTTTCTACAGTCCTGTTTTTTGTACATATTTCTCTAATGGTCAGCGAGAGCCCCAATCCCAGTCAAATAAAACTTTTTTCTTATCTCCTTTTAAATTTATGTCTTCATACATTTTTATCTTTCACCACTCTGTATGACAAATGCATTTAAATTTTTATATGTAAGAGACTTTTATTTTTTATATATTTCAAAATAAATGGTGCTCTACATGCTAACCGTCATTTACTTATGCCCCATGTTGACAAATGCATTTCAATTTTTATATGCCAAGCATCATTTACTTATGCCCCATGTTAAAATTGATTTCCTATCTCCTTTTAAATTTATGTTTTCATACATTTTTATCTTTCACCAGTCCATATGTCAAATGCATTTAAATTCCCAAATTTTTTCTTCCACTGTGAAATGGTGCTCTACATGCCAAGTGTCATTTACTTTTGCCCCATGTTCCATGATATACATGTTACACACAACATTTATGTCATTTACAAACCCCATTTTTCAATATTTGCTTTCTAACCTAGTTGGCAGGGACTACGTTGCCACACAACCTTGTTTATATTTTCTTTTCAGTTATTCTCTCCCATTTAATTTGTGCTGCATTTTATTTGTTCCATGTGTTCAGCTCTATATCGCCATGATTATCTAAGTGAAGTGTACCGTCGGTTTATGTAAGTGAAGTGTACCTTCGATTTGAAGGATTTTGTCTTATTTTAAACCAACTCAAATGCTCAAAAAATCAATCAAGGTTTTCCAAAAATTTTAAATGAAATCGTTATAACTGCCGAAAAAAATAACTGAGGGCAAAATTGCTCCGAGTTAGCCCACTCCATCAACTTAGTACGCACTTTCATTATCTATTGCAGTGATAAAAGTGAAAACTGTGTTTTTATTATACACTAAGTATTGTGTCCTATCAGCAAAATCATATACATTTCATCTTTAAAACAATTGGAGTCAAAGATCTCAAATATTTATTGATTTATTTGCAGAAAGAAAACAACTCAGGGCTGGTAACTATTGTACATAATCTAGCGATTCCTGCGTTCGATCATAGACGTTTGTCTTCAGAATTCACGAAGTCACAGCACTACCAACGTCGCTTATCGTGCTTGATTCCATGACTTAGAAGCTGCACCACCAAAATCCGCAATTTTAATCATTAATGACGGTGGCTATTTGAAAAAAAAACACAAAATGATAAGTTCAATCCAGATGCAACTTGAATAAGGAAGTAATTGATTTACCTTGAGTGGAAAGCATCCAGTTGCTATCTTGACTGATGGCCCAGAAGAAATAACCCAACAGACGCTTCTCTTTAGCGAACAAAACCTTTGCTGCCACGGAGTCTTGGTTGTCATAACCAACCCACATCAGGTCTGAGGAGTATGAGTAGGCCGACACAGTTTCCTTGTCAAAGACCTCTGTTGTGTTTTTCTGACTTATGAAGTCTCTGATCTCAGAGAAGAACATCACTCCCGTTTCGCTGCTCAGGGTTTGCTTGGGACCGGCAGCGACGGCGGGGGCTCCATTCCCAGTCTCGTTGAGGTTTTTTAGAATCCAGGAACGCCCATATAGCGGCATTCCCATGACAACTTTGTTGGGGGGAATTCCAGAGTGGAGCCAAGATCCAATTCCGAAGCTGGTGCTGATGTTGGAGGATGGGTCATACAGTGCTGCATGAGCTCCAGTGGCGGAAGTGTCCCACGAGCCGTGATAGTCGAAGCACATGGCGTTCACCCAATCCAAATTTTTGGCAATGGAGGTCGCCGGGTACGCCCTCTTCTCACCCCATACGAAGAAATACTGAGCAAAATAGACGGCTGCGGTGAGGAGGAGCCGAGGGCGACCAGATGCCGTGGCTTCCAGGTCAATGGCATGCCTCCATTCAGCGAAGAGGCTGCCTAAGTTCTGCATCTCCACAACGTTTTGGGGAAACTCCCAGTCGAGGTCGAGGCCGTGAAAACCGTATTTCCTGGCCACGGCGATAGCTGAATTTATGAACACCTTGCGCCGGAAGGCATTGCTGGCCATTAAAGCGAAGGCAGTAGCATTCGATCCCCCGCCGCCGATAGAAATCAGGGTCTTGAGAGAGGGATTTTTCTTGAGCAGAGTTGGGGTGAATTCTGCGGGTTTGGCAGTGGCAGGCAATTCCACCCGGAACGTCTGGTCGTTTAAGTCTGCAAAAGCGTAGAAGATGTGCGTGAAGAGGGCTGCGTCGATGGAGGAAGGAGGCGAGTAAGAGACCGTGTAGGATGGCCAGTAGGCGGCCTTCACTCCGCCGCCATTATTCTTATTTGAATAATAGCCGCGATGAGATGCAGGTTGAGATGAGGACGAATAAACTAAAGATGTACTCATGGAGAGCAGAATAATTAGCAAATATTTCTGGGGTTGAGCCATGGCTCACAGAAATGAAAATCACAGATAGGAGTTCCTGTATCAGCGAATCTGAAGAAAAACAACAATGGATAGACATACCGAGTCTATTACTTGTATTTATAATGGGAATTGATGATTAAAATTGGATGAGTTGACATTTGTGGATGTGATTTGCAAACGTGTTCCAGCTGTTTGGTTTCTCGAAGGTCGACTAACACAATCCATGAAGTGGGGTGAGTCAGGCAGCCTGGATTTGACTATGCAGTGGCGCACTCAGTCTCCGGGTGGTTAATGGAGTTCATTACAAGGAAAAACAGAGTGGATACCGTAATGGTAACTCCACTTGTGCAGTATATCCTTTGAATGTACCCTTTCTATAGGTTAGGTAAGTGAATGGCATTTGGATTCTGACAAATTCTACTCAGCCGCCACGGAACATTTGAAAGTCCCATATGAAAAAGAAGAGAATATCATATTTATATTGCCCATCTAACCTTTTCCAAGTGGAAGATCCTTCCACAGTAGCAATAGTCAACTCACCTCTTCCAAGTGATCCTTCCACTGTAGTAATTGTCAACTCAAGTAATCTTTCGAACATGAAAGTAGTTGGCTCTTCACGGCATCTGCTTTTTTCTATATTGGATTCCCACTTTATGCCATTGATTAGATTGCACTTACGTTTCCACTAAGTGATGCAATCATGCCCCCATTATATCATGGATACATCCAATTTACTTCATCCAATTGCATGAAGTAAAGAGCTTAGTTAGGACTTTGTTAAAGAGCTTAGTGTAAGTGTGTGAATTTTTTTAGGAAATTAGTTAGTGTTTTTATAATACGTGTGTTATGTTTAATTTTGTAATTTTGATAGGTTGTTGATTTTAATTATATAAATTTAATTTAAATGTGATGCTTTTATCTTTTTAGATTTACATTTTAGAATTATAGGTTTGGTTAGCCCTTGCATCTGAACATATTGTTATTATGATGCAATATACAAAGAAGAAAAGTAAGATGATTGTGAGGTTGATGGGTGAATTGGGTACATAAACGGGTTTTTTTTAGGGGTTTCACTATGCTTGGAGATGCTTAATCTTCATTAGTAAGAAATTGCTTGAAATTTGAGGTTTGTGTTTAAAATAATTTTTGGGTGCTCCATCATCCTAGAAGGAAAATCAAGAGTTTAAATCAAATGGATAGGAAAGTTTGGGCAACATGTCAGGCATTTTTCTCAAATTGTGCATGATCGAGTGGTTGTATGACAATTCTCTAGAAGGATTCTTGAGACTAATTTTCCAAATGATAAGAAGGATCTCATGCAGAACACAAAAGAATATGTATCTTGTTGCACCATCGATCTAATATTTCAGTGTTTGATCAAGAAAAAGGTTCTTCCAAGGATGTTAGCAAGGTGTTCAATGAAATGCTTGAATGCAAATTGTTTCACAAAATGTATGTTTGACAAATTACTTGTCAATCAAGAAACTGTTCGGATACTTACAAGTTGAAAGTGATCGATGACATGAAGTTTCCTCAAGTGCCAAAGGTAGGCCTCAATGACAAGGAAAATTTTCAGATAATGATTAGAACTCTTTTAGGGAAGTCCTTAATTTTGGGAGTGAATTTTTCCAATTATGTGGTGGATATTAAGTAGAAACTAAAGCTATCACAAAAAATTCCTATTAATCAACAACATTTAATTTTAGGAGTAAACAATTTGAGGACTTCATCTATTTGTCTAATTAAAATATAACTAAAGGTTCAACGCTTATTTTGGTGTTTTATTTGTGGAAAGGAGTGGTGGGAACTAGGATGCCTTCAAATTCAAAACCTATGTCTTTTAGGATGTAGTCAACAACAAATATACCATTCCTAATGCTTCAAATCCTGCTCCTATTTCTAGTACCTATATAGTGGATGCTCTTATTTCTAGTACCTATATAGTGGAACACATTGAAGAGGTGTCATTGGTGGAGATCACATCGTTGGAGGTAACCCATCTACATTCAATATATGAAGAATATGTGGTTATTTTCAAATTTAAAGGGTACTAGTCTCCTGCATGAACTTTGTACTAGTGGATCCACTCAACATGGACAACCAATTGTGAGATCTCTCTTTGGTCCAAAGGTTTTTTAATTGTTCATTTTTACAAGCATTTTATTATTAGAATTTTTTTAGGAGATTTCCTGGTTTTGGGGAAATGTGGGACTTTTCATAACCCCTTGGTTCCTAGAATTTGATTCTAACTCTATGTGAGTTACTAGAAGGCTAGTTTTGGTTTGCCTTCCCAATTTTCCATTACATTTTTGGGATTTATCAATTTTTGAGGATATTGGTAATACTTTGGGAACTTACATAAAATTAGATCTTGAGAGAGCTATAATGGGATTGTGAACATATGCTCACATCTATGTTGAGATAGACCTTAGTAAGGGTCTTCTGGACAAAATTATCCTCAAATAGAAAGATTTTAAATGAACTTAGATCTTGGATTAAGAAAAAGCAGCATTCAAGTGTTGGATATGTCAACTTCTAGGACATCTTCAAGCTAATTCTTTTGATGTTTGAGTTCATCATCATAGGAAAAAAGAGACCAAATTAAAGTTACGATGAAATGGAGTCTTCTGGAGGAATCAATGTCAGATAATGAGGGTGATCAAAATGAGATAAATCAACAACTACGAGTGTCAATAGGGAAATACACTCCTTCCTTAGCGGATACAATAAAATATATGGATATTGGGTTTTTTCTCCTCAAGGAAGGTAGTTGTACCTAAAGCTCCTCTAGGTGGAACAAGAGACTTCACAAAACCAATGCCTCTTATTGAAATAAGGAATTGATGCCCTCTAAAAAGCATGTTATCATTCCGTCTGACTTACAATTAGTTTAGTTTCTTCAAGGAGGTGAAAACAAGTTAAAAAAAAGAGAGGGCAAAATGGAAGAATAGATGACTATTTTTTTAAGGACTAGAAATGACATGAACATTTATTAAGTATTTTAATTATGTAAATGCACTATGCACTTGTACTTGATTTTATTTGTATTGTTCTTTAAGCACCTGAATAATGTGGTTTTCATTTTATAATGAAATGTAAATTGCAAATCTTTTCTTAGAAAAGAAAATATTATGTTATAGTAAATAATGAAAAATATAACTTCAATATATCCACCCCATATTTAAAAGGGTATCATGTAAGTACATTATAGAGTATTTAATCAAGGGTATCATGTAAGTACATTATAAAGTGACATTAAATCTAAGTTAAGTTCTATGGCTTAAACATGGGTTAGCAAAAGCTAAAAATTGGTATTGGAAGTGTTACCTTAACATTCTTCTAATGTATGAAATCATTTTCTTAGGTGTTGATATGTTATTGAATGTATTTGGTGAAAACATGCAAAAAAACCTAACAACATAGTGGCATAATAGAGTTGGCAAGTCCATTATTATCAAAGAAGAAAATCATCATTTCAAATAATGTAAAGAGTGTTCTAATAAATACTTAATGGAAATTAAGTTAATTTTGGATTCTAACAAAACATTATCTATATTCAATTTTTGAAAAAAATTATTGAATTTAAAAAAATTAAAAAATTGAATTTCTTTTTACAAAATTATATAATGATATCCTATCATATATTTATTATATCAAAATCATCTTTACACTAACAAATCAAATTCACAAATGTCAATTATCATTATTAATATTTTATCAAAATTATTTATTCTTGAATATGATCTTAAAATAGCTTAACATAACAAACAAATCAAATTCACAAATGACAATTATCATTATTAATATTTTATCAAAATTATTTATTCTTAAATATGATCTTAAAATAACTTAACATAACAAACAAATCAAATTCACAAATATTAATCATCATTATTAATCTTTTATCAAAATTATGTATTCTCGAATATGATCTTAAAATAGCCTAACATAACATTCCACCTTTAAAATAATACACTTGACCAATATTTTATAAAAAAAATATTTATTCCCGAGCATGGTCTAAAATAACCTAACATAACATCCTACCCTCAAAGAAAATGCTGTCTCTGGATTAATTATAATTTCTTATGTGATGTTGACATCTAGTTTGTGAGCGACGATTCAATATTCTTATTTGACAATGTCATTTTTGAGGTTAATTTTATCTTTAATTAGTTTCTGAAGAGGAAACTTAGGTTGTTGAAATGGAGTTTGTAGATACTCGGGGATTGACGAGGTGTTAGTTGAATTTGATGTATTGAGAAATTGAGTATTAAAAAATAGATTTTTAAGAAGGATATAAGATTCTTCATATGAAGGTTGTTTTTTTAATATAATGGTTATTACATATATTGAAATGTTAGTATCCGAATCATATGGTTTTGTAATAAAAAATGGATAGAGTTGGTCATGGCTATTTTTTAAAAACACAGGTATGTGTTTAATTTACTTTACTGCTATTACTATTTTCCTTACTTTAATGATTTATAACTTGATACGTGTGATATTGTATATACTAAACAGAAATATTATTAAGTAAAACATAGATAAACACTTGAAAATTTTATAAGAAACCATAGCCTCTTTTTCAATAATCTTTTATGGTTTTTTTCATCTCACCCAATTGTTCCTTAGTCACAAGGTTAGCTTCAACACGACTCTCTACACTTTGTTCCAAATTCATTTCTCAAGGGTGAGACATAAACTTATTTCTGTCTGAGGTAGAGGAAGGAATGGGATCGGGTCCTCATAAGAGTTGGAAGTGTCAGGTGGGGAGGAATTAAATTCTATACAAATGTTAAGGTAGGACACTATCCTATCAATTAACCTTTGTAGAGAATAGAACTTTATAGTTCTAATGGCTTGCCACAATGAATTTGTATAAAGTGTCAACCTCCTACTCCCATTATTAGACTATTGTATCTACAACACATTTACCATAAACCATATTCTCATATCACATCTAGTAAATGAGATCATCCTTGCAGCCATTCCACCTAATCGTCCAATTCATTACACTATAGTGTGTCTTTATTGTGTCCTTACTACAATATTTTGTACTTCATTGTACCTCCTCTAATTAAAAAAAAATGCAAGAATTATTGCAATGATAGTGTGCCATCTCAATCTTAAATCCTACCAAATTTACAATAGGGAGGGTTGAAACCAAGTCCTACCAAGTGCTATGAATGGGATTACCCTAGTATGGAGAGTGAGACTAAACTAAGGCTTTGACTTGAAACACCACAAAATCAAGGGCTTGCCATTGTACACTAAATCAACTTCCTATGCAAATGAAGGCTAACACAAAGGAAACAAACTAGTGTTGTTAGACCATCCAAAGATTTGATTGTTTGTCCCATCACTTGAACACAGTAGGAAAGCAACGTACTATAGAGGTGAAATATACTTCCTACCAAGGCCGACTAATTAATCATAGATGCTCCACCAAATTCCATTGTATCTATATTAGTGCTTGTAGTAGTAAGTTAATATAAGTTATAATACAATTCCCCCAATGTCTGATTGAATTGGAGAATAAGACAAGTGTTGGAATTAATTAGGGGCTTCATCAATAAATTGTACATCATGGATGGGGGAGAGCAAAGCCCCCCTATTTACAATGCATACACCTTCCACCAACCCCATTCTCTTGTTGGTTTGCTTGTTGGCATTCTAATGTTGTTATTCTAGGACTTGGAAGAACTTGTTTTTCTCAAAATCTTTAGCCACTTGTAAAAAATTTTGAGTTAGCCTATGAAAATTAGAGTTCTTTGGGGAATTTCTCAAGTGCAATACTTTGATTAATAATAATACTATATGTTATCCAAATAAAAATGTGAATAGAAATAAAAATAGTTTTATATGTATATATATGAAAGAGAAGTCTTTAATATATACACATATTATAACAACTACTATATAAAGAGATAAAAAGGAAGGTATCAAATTTAGGAGTAACTAAATTTTTTGTATAGATATAATATTTATAAAGAAATATGCGAAGAAGATCTTTGAAAACCCTAGCCGTCACGGGCTAACACCGCTCAGGGATATGGCGATCAAGCATCTTTATGCGTCGGATCTTGATGTCAGATGGGGTGTCCACATTGTGTAGGAGGCGAAGCTCTTGGTCGGGAAGGAAGATAGGCAGGCCCTCGATGCGTCCATCGAAGAACTCATGCAATTGGGTGTCAGAAGGGCCAAGACGGACCAACAACAGCCCATGGAGAAGGATCCCAAAATGGAAATGCAGCCAGTCCCCGTAGATGGAGTCTCTGTCGGGCTTCCAGCACTAGGATGGAAGAAACGGTTCATCTCGTCGATAAGGTTAGCGGCCTACACAGAAGAAACCGAGGAGGGAGGCTCCAACTCGTTCTCTGGCGAGAAAGAACCAATGTTTGGGACCAGATCAATGCTGAGAATAGACCTCGGGTACGGCAAGCGCTAAACCCTAGCTGTCGTCGTTGCCTTGATCTAAAGTTTGAAATCCATTCAACTAGCAGAGACCTCAGGGATCTACGGCTCTTGGGGGATTTTATGCTTTCGCTCTGGTATAGGAATCTAGTTAAGAGTAATGCAAGAGCGAGGTTTCACTCTGCACATCGCGGCAAGACTAGCTCTGAGATTGCGGCAAGTTTCCCCCTTTTGTAAAGACCATTGTCGGATCTTCTCTATGCTTACAGGATCAAGACTCAGACTTCGTTTTTGAGCTCAAAACCCAAATCCACCAGGCTACAAGTACTCCGCCTGGGTTCCAACGACTAATCTTCGAAGGACGACAGCTTGGGGATGGCTCTCTGCTATGGGACTATGGGAATCTAAAAAATGCAACCATTTCTCTCACTTCTCGTTTGCGTGGAGGCGCGCCTTTAGTCACTCATCCAAGCTCTTACAAGCATGTCGTGAAATCAGGGACTTCTGCTCCCTCGGGGTTCAAGGCTGAAGCTTCAAAAGTAAAGGAGCTCTTTGGATCTGCCTTCATTGTGGAGCAGTGCGCAGAACCTCCAATAGCAGAAGTCGAAGATCCCCAAGTCTATGGCTATGCCTTTATCTACCAGGCAAAAGCCCTCATTTTCTGCTTCAACAGACTTTGGCCCTCGGCCTCTGCGTTAAAGGAATGGGTTAACAAGACTTGGTTGGAAGGTCATGAGTTGTTCTTCTACTCTAATGGGTTCTTCATCGTCAACTTCTCCACAGAAGTCGAATGTCAACGCGTGTTAGAGCAAGGTCCTTGGTTCTGGGGCAGATCTGGTCTCTCCATGCAGAGATGGTTCCCCGACTTCAATCCACTGACCATGACAACCATGACTACACCGGTTTGGGTAAGACTACCCAATTTACCCTTGCATTTCTATTCTTCATCTTTTTTACCCACCCTAGGCAATGCGTTGGGTAGATTTATCAAGATAGACACAAACATGATAGAGAAAGGCTTCATCACTTTCACTTGCATATGCGTTGAAATTGACCTCAGTCAAGGGCTTCTGGATAGGATTCTTATAGATTGGGATGAGGGAGATCCTTTCACATAGATGGTCGATTATGAGAACACCGCCTTCAGATGTCGCTCCTATCAGCAAAAAGGGCACCTCCAGGCAACTTGTCCTCTATCTCCAATCCCTTCCTCAACTTCTGGACCACGAAAAAGAGCCAATGGTTGGCAAGGACCAAAATCTCACAAAAGCCGCCTGAACCCTTCCTCCGACAACAAGAAACATCACAAAGACACTCCAAATCCTCCACCTTCCTAAATGCCTCCGCAGGCCCCAACTTTCGCTCAGCAGCCAACTGTCGACCCAAAACACCAGCCTGCGGCCTCAACACAAAATCCTGAAGGTTCAGAAGTCATGATTCCAACGCCCACAATTAATTCCTTGCACCCACCTCTCGAAAAGGGGGAAACAATTGACACAATCATGATCACATCCCTGCTCACAGGAACTTAGAAGCGTCCTCATGAATCAGAGAACTCAGACAGCGACAAAGAAGCACCCCTGGATTCAACAACTCAAGATTACGACACTTTCTCAGACCATCTGGCTTTGGTGGTAAAAGTTGTTGAGCCTATCAACTCCTCTGGTTGGATTGATGTTCGTAAGAAAAAAGGTAGAAAGGATCCTCACCGGCCAACACAATGATCCAACCCTTTCTCCTTATATTGTAATGTTTCATCTTGCTTTGCCCACGCACTCTATGGGGCTCTCTTTTAGCATAGGCTAGTTTCAAGTGATCCCCTGTTCTCTTTCTGGGGGGTCTTCTCCCATCAACAAATTGATGTATCACTTTGTACTTTTTT
>JZKD02S1663369.1:79713-106023 GCA_000966675.3 Picea glauca
TTCTCCACAACCCCAACATTTCAAGGGTTCTCTCTTTGGGTTATCAATCTTTCTTGGGGTAGATCCAGAAGGTTTATTTCCGCTCTGGGAGGGGAAATTCTGCTGATGTACACTTCGGGTTGGGAAGCTCATCCTTGAGTCCTTTTTATAGTTTTTAAATATTTGGGATTTAAACCCCTTTTTCTGGAATCCTGAACTATTCTTCTGCTTCCAGCCTTCGCGAGGTTCTGTCCGATGCCCAAGATGTTCATAACAATATCTTTCCTTTCATATAGTGTCTTCTAGGGTCTTTGGCTCATCAAACTCAATCCTATTCTGATAGTCCTTACGTAGTCCACTGTTGAATTGTTGCACCTTTGCCTTTACTTCTTTTATATAGGGTACGTACCTTAGCAACTCGAGGAATCTGCTGACATATCCCTCTATGGTGAGTTGCCTCAACTTGAGTTCATAGAATTCTTTAGTCTTTTCGTCGAAATACTTTTCCGACAGATACTTCTTCCTAAAGTATTTCTCAAACTGTTCCTAAGATAGGTCCTCTTCGTGAATCCCTTTTACATTCTTAAGGTCTTCCCACCAAATGGAAGCCTTTCCATTCAAGTTGAAAGTGGCTACTTGGGCCTTCAAGTTTTCTGAGAAGTCATGGACTCTAAAATACTTCTTTAGTCCAAGCAGCTAGGCCTCTGCTTCCTCCCCCTTCTTTATTTCACCGTCGAAAGAGGGTGGTTTGGCCTTCTTGAATTCTTCGAGATTATGACTTTTGGAATTCTTTCGCTTCTTCCATTTTCTTCAAGAATAAGAACTAGTTATGCTACTAGAAGATCCCTCCGAGTCCCGAGTTTCCTTTCCAGAGGAATCGTCCAACGCTTTTCCCTTATCTCTGGGGTGGACCTTTCTTGAGGTGCTCTTCCCAGTGTGGCCACTTAAAAGACCACGTTTCTGTATATTAGGTGGACTTTGACTTTTCTTTGTCTGTCGTCAGTCCGCGTGACTGGTGTCAAGTCCATGCTGCAATTGTCTTTGTATGTCGGATAAAATCTGCAGCAAGACTGCATTAATTTTCGTTTGCTTCTCTTGCTCTTTTATCAACCTCTCGTTGTCGGCCTTGCAGCTCTGTAGTTCGACCATGAGGCTCCTCACAGTCTCAACTAGATCTAGAGGGGTCTCTACTGCCCTGCTTTCGTTAGACTCTTTGTCTCTATTGTGGGAGCCATCCCCCACTTCGTGGTGCGTCACCATTCTATGCGTCTGCAGTTCCCTGCGGTTGATCGTCCGCTTGTGTGCAGGAAAAAAACTTGTTGTTAATCAATATTTATATTCATTTATAACCAGCGCATAATTCATATTTTTCAAATGCATACCCACAATAAGAATTTTCATTCTTAACTTCGACTTTTGATAAAGGGGGTTAAGATAGAGGGTTACTCCTTTTTAAGAGTACTTCAAATGGAGTTTTTGTGCAACTCGTTCATGAGCCCAAGCAGGCCAAGTGTTGTAACCATTCTCTGATACCAATTTGTCACACACCCACTACGGCGACTAAATTTTTTTTTTGTCTTTTCTTCGAGGGAAAGAATCCCTGAATTTCTACGGGGCCTAACACAGACCATCCCTTCCCTTATCCTCCTCCAAACGACCACAACCTAGCCTTAGCACAAGAGCCTTTCGCAACTCACGAGTTGGAGAGTCAAGGCTCTTGACTCCTCTTTCTCCAAACGCTGATACCTGAAATGCGATACGGGTATGGCTCCCTCCTCGCTAACGCTTGCTACATGTAACCGTAGGCTAGGCTAAACACTAGCACTACTCGCATCTCACAACTTTGCAAGTTGGAGTGTTGAGCCCTCGTGCTCCTCCTTTGTGAATCCCCGAAACACGATAAGTCAACAATGGGTTGACTCCTTCCCAGGCGACATGTGTTCACCACCTGTCACCTGCTTCCACCTTTCTCTGGGTGCTTGTTGTTACGCCACCTGTCAACCATGCGGTCCCCACCTAATAGATGTGCCACGTGTTCACACGAGCCCTCGATGCTCGACGCTTAACGACTTTTGCAGTCGAAAAGAAATTCTTTCAACCTTTGAACCCCCGATACGCGATGCCACGCGAAGGTTCTAATCCAACGGTTCTCCAGTGGCTTGGATCCAATGACCACGATCACGTCGCGATTTCATGAATCGTGACTTCGTGCAGTCCTACCCTTGACCACTCCAAGTCACGAGTTAGCGAAATGCTACCCGAATTCCATGCGTCCTGTGTTGATGGACAATTCTGAATACTTTAGGACTTTCAGGATGTTGTCGAGTCCACTCTCCTGCCTATGCAAAGGTTAAGATCGACGGTCAATAGAGCTCCGTCAGATCCTTGGATCTACCGTCCTGGATCCCATCGCTACTTGCGAAGGCTGAAAGGGTCGAGGTGTTAATGCCTGTGCTCCTCCTCTAGATCCATCGGTCTTGACAGATCTGGGGTATTTCCGAAAGGATTCCGACCATTCGTCTACCAAACGATGGGGTATTCTCTTTCAATAATTGGACTCTCTATCCTTTCTGAGCTTGAATCACGAAATTCAACCTCTCGGAGGTTCAAACTCCCACGACTCCGAGACCTTAGAGAGCTACTCTTTCTTGCATAAGGTTTCCAGACCCGAATTGCATGAACCTTCAGACAGTTCTTGGGCAATTGTCCCTGATCTTAGTCGAGTCTCTGGGTAAGGGTTCGGTACGGTTCCAAGGTTTATGGGGTAATTCTTGGGGAAGAGTACTCTCGAGGAGCCTTCCCAGAGAATTACGAGAATAAAACAAACAAGACGATTCTCGGTGGAGCGAGCTCATGCCCCAGACTTAATCATTTGTACAGAAACCAACTATGGCATGTAAGTATACACATGCATCGATTATTTCTAGTCTAAAACACCAAGAAATCATTCCACACATAAATCATAATGGGAATATAAACATGAGCATGTATTAATGATATTCAATTCAAAATACAAGGCATAAAACACTTATCAGATCCACCATGTGTGATGCAATTGTTGAGAGGGGTGCTCATTTCCACCCAACCGTAGGCTCAGTGACTCCAAATGGATTTACCACTAGCCACCCCCGAGCTAGACCACGATGCTTTGAGATTCAGTCTCCTACTTCCAGCTCAACAGAAGTCAAGGAAGAAGGTTAATCTCCTTCTCCTGATACAAAAAAATAATCCAAGATGAAGGTTACTCTCCTTCTCCTATGTTTATAACTCCCTGTGTTTCCAGAGTTTCTCTAGTTCTGTTCCACGATCCCTGTCATGCGTGCTATCTCTCTACCATTTACCACACTTCCTCTCTTGCCTTTTTCTCTGCAAGATTGCATGTGGTGTGAATTTCCCCTTTCGTGATCAGGTCTGAGAGCTTTTACGGATGGGCGGTTCACCCCCATCCCCTCATTAACTCTTGAGGAGCCTCCCCACCTACCAATCTGATGGAAAATCCATTCCAGGGTCAGAGAGTTGCTTTGGTCTTTGAGCAAGTAAAAACCAGTACGGTACTGGCTCGGTGGAAGTTAACACAACCATTCCAGGTCCCTTCCACCAACTCGCATTAGCCATCGTGGTCTCTTTTAGCACATCCCCCTCCCAACATTCATGCAACATATTCATAACATAATTTACATTCATCGACCTTTTATACAAAGGTTCGTCAAATCAAACATTCACATCTTTGAGTTTTCCATAGTTCTTGGCCAATATTGTTATTTTTACAGACTGGGGGAAACAGGGTGTTACAACTCCTCAAAGTTTTGCAAGGTACAGTCTCAAAATCCCCGGGGTCTCAATAACCAGAAGCCGAGGGCCCGATAGTCACATGCCCAGATGAACAGGAAGCTCAAGGGAGGACAGAGAAAACTAAGGTCCTCAAACAAGAATCTGAAGGCCCAAGCCACGAAGAAAGATCCCCAGGGGAAGATAATCCAGACAGACAGACCGAGGTTAGAGTTGAGATACCCGCAAAGTAGGTAGGAGACCCACTGTTGCTCACACCAAATAAATCGGGTACCAATGCTGGTACGAAGTATATACCCTTAGAAATTGGTAGTCACATCCCATCTGTCACACCCCTACAGTTTTCCAGAGGGGACCCTGATGCTGGAGCGATATTTATAGAAGACCTGACGCCTATCACCGCCGAAGAGTTTCCCCCTAGCGAGTTTTTCTTCAGCAAGAAAAGAAGGGCCATAGTGAAACGAGAAACGCATCACCAGGCAGTCACAGTGGCCAAAAAATTCAAAATATTGATAGATGGAAAAGATTTATAAGAAGAAGAGTTCGCTGACGAGATAGTGGGAACGTTGGGGGCCTATGCCACTACAAACCAATACTCAGTTGGGACCCTAAGGAGCCGATTGAAACACAAGGATTGGTTGATCAACGAGTTGCAGAGTCGTCTATCAAAATCAGAGACGAATGCCCGAAATGAGGCATATAAAGAGCTTGAGCAAGCCAGAGAGGTCGACCGACAGGAAATCGAGCAACTCAAGACTAATCTTGAGCAAATGCAGCAGTTGATCGAAGAGATCCAAACGCAAGCTGAGTGACAGGAGGAATTGATAAACCAATTGCAGATCAAGTTGGATCTAGCCGAAATCCAGGTCATAGACATGACGATATTCCAAACCCAAGCCGCGGAGATCCAAAGGAGAATAGAAATGGCTCAGCACAGTTTTCTTGCCAAAATAGAAATCATCCAGGATCATGTTCAACTAGTAGACCAAGCCCTGGACCAAGTCACTTTAAGAGAAGGGGAATCCTGGGTAGCCCAAAGTACATTCCAAGAAGTTGTCACATCCGCAGCAAAGGAAGAGGTAGTCATTGCTTCCAGATTGTCCATTAAAGAACAGACCAGGGAGAATATCCTGTTGACGGCCTGGGAACACGATATATCCGAAAATAGGAAAAGGGCCAAAGAGGTGAGGGATTCTTGAGAAGAAATATTTGGTTGAATAAACAAAAAATTGTTAGAGATCGATAGAGAATCTAGCGTTGGAACGTTAGGGAAAATCAACATAGCTAAGAATATGTTAAATATCAAAGAAAGTATGGAAAGGGATCAAGCCGATCTCTCTCAAGTAACTCAAGTCAGCATTGCTCAGATTGAAAAATGGATAATTAAGCCAAATTTACTATTACTATCCATCATGATAGAAGATCGATAGGTGGGAGGGAGAATCCCGCAACTGGACAAGAAGCGTTACTTATTTGAGGCAAATGACCAAGTTGATCTCTCCAAGTCTATCGCCCAGCTGGTAGAGAGATGTCTTAAATGTATCGAGCATGGGAAAGGAAAAGCTTCAGGAATAAAATAATGTAATTACACATATTTTCAAAGTTTTGGATGCCAGACGACAGGGAGAGGTGAAAGGCCTACAGAAAAAGATAGGGACAACAAGTGAAGCATTCCACATGCTTACCTCATAACTCCCATTCTTTGAATAATTGAATTGTAACGCCACATGTTGGTATAAATACATCTTTGATTATGTAAGAAGGGCCTTTTTCTTTTAGCAGATTGTAACAGAGAAAATTTCCTTTGCCAGGATTAATACAAAGTGAATTGAAGACTCCATATTCCATCAAGATTGAGTTATGTGCTTTCCTCTGTCATTTCATACTTCATGTCATTTTTATATATATCTTTGATGAATGCTTTAACTGCAATTTAGTACAACCTCTATTGTGGCGATCATGTTTTAGTTATCTAATTATTTACATCTTTTCCTCTGTATCAGCTATTAGTAGGTACAAGACCAGTGGATTACTTAGATCTCTATATTTTATGCTTCATTAAAGTGTTTCTTTTATTTTTTTTATTCTGTTACAGCGTGAGATTCCTTTGGAATTGATGCCTCACATTGTCTGACAACTCTATGTTTTCTTTCGTTTCATACTTGGATTCAAATTTAACTCAGTTACGGAAAACGACCTTCGATTTTGTTAAACTATTAATTGGTTTCACAGGATTTTTTCTCATATAATCTAAAATTGAATCAACAACTTAAAAGCAACAATCTCTTAAATTTGTGTCCCTTAAATGACTGCCCTTATTGCAAGTCAACCTCGCATAGAACCCGGCCTCTCAGACCAAACCATCATTGCCTTAAACCTCTTTGATACTATCCTAAGAACTGAAACCACTCAGGTCGAACTTGAATGCTCGTGGGCAGCCATTGAATGGGACATAACCATTCAAGAAAAAGTGGAAGTTAGACATAAACAACTTATAAATCAGCCATAGTTTCTCATCTAGTTGTTTGCTCCTTTCCATATCTTTTACCCTCTTCTGGATGCCTAGACTCTAAACTTCGTAGCCTTAAGTACAGACTCTGGAACAACATCTTTCTGGCGCCATTGTCAGGGATTGGAGAATCGTAGTCACTTTCCCCTGAGAGAATGACATTTCCAAGTTTTGTTTTTTGATAGTGAACAAAGAGAGAACACCTTGCTAAGGCTAAACCTTTATCATTCACTTGGCAACTCCACTTTTAAGTAAGATGGCATCCATTTGAAGGAACACCAGCCAAAACCCAGATGTTAAACGGACCGTGCTAGTTTCCGATCCTGAAAAAATACTAAAACCAAGGGGTCTTTTCAAACAAACCACTGTTGTTTACCAACCCATGTCTACCCAGTCCAAAGCTAAGATCCCTCTTGAACCTTCATCCTTGCGAGAAATTTCTCTCGGAAAATCATCGGACAATACTGTTGAAGCCAAGACTCTAAACCCTGAGTTAATCCTACCCAATATTAAGAACGAAACCTCTCCGACTACCTCTTACGTTAGTAGGGGTGAGACGTCTGTCGTAAATCTCATCCCTATTAATATCCCATTGACTCTCGATATAAAATTCTCTTTCAATCAAGGCCTTGACGAAGGTACCACACACTCGGATTCAACACTGGTGGGTTCTCCCATTTACGTATCCTGCAAATCAAAGGAACCGAGTCCCCGTATACCCTTTCCCCCTTTATCAACTTTCACCTCCCCTGATAAAGAGTTCCCTAAATTTTCCCCCCTCCAACCCGGGGAAGCTAGAGAGTCACTATACATCTTCGCCAACCCTCTTTATAATGCACCAATTTCCTCTCCTAGATTATCCATGGCCACCGCCGAAGGAGGAGCATGGGCAGTAGGAGGTCAAGGACAACAACCACACCCCAGGATTTTTGCTAAGGTAGCCGCTAGATACGCCCCCTTGGTCCTTCCAGTACCCCTCCATGATTTACCAGAAAACTATATGAAAAACTTTCCCAAGTTCACAGGAGAAGGAGATCTAACCGCAACCGAGCATATCAACTTCTTCAATCAATTCGAAGATATTCTAGGTCTCGAACATGAGGACGTGTATTCCCGGTTGTTTGTCCAAACCTTCAAAGGACAGGTAAGAACTTGGTTTTGGAGCCTGCCCCCATGTTCAATATTATTCTACGATGCACTAGAAGACCTATTTCTCAGACAATGGGGCGAAATAAAACATCATTTATACTATTTGACCGAGTTTGGGAATTTAAAGAAAAAAGGTTCAGAAACTGTTATGGAATTTATCCAGAGATTTAACAAGTTGTACAATAAGATCTCGATCGAAGTTAAACCATCCCAACCTAAAACCAAAGTAACTTTCGCAGGAGCCTTCAAACCCGATTTCACTCCACTGTTAAGAGAAAGGAGAGTGGTCGACTTAACCCGAATGCAATATGACATTGTGGAAATTGAGTCAAACAAGATGGTTTCGGGTAAATTAAAAATGAAAATCGAAACGGGAAAGAGGGAGACCAAACATTTTAGAGAACAAGCGGGTCCCTCTGGATCTGGAAGGTCCTCAAATGACAAAATGGATGATATGGCTAGGATAATAAAAGAGATATCAAACAAAATCTCAATAATGGAGCTAGACCAATCCAAAGTTGATCAATTCGTTAAGAGAGAATTCAGGAGAAACCCCAATCCTCAAATTCAACAAAGACAGATTAAAAATGAAGATAAAAAAACTCAAACCCCTCTAAAAAATGAAAGTTTTATTGGAGGAAATTATATACAAGAGTTTGAGGATTTAGAAGAAGACATAAACAATTTGGGCGACGACTGTATGAAACCTCATTTAACTAAGGAAGATTATGAGAAGTATCTAAACACAGAACGACCGTTGACTGAAGATGATAACATAAACAACACTGATGATTCTACTTATCAAGGGATGGTCGATACTATAATGGCCGAGCTCCAACATAAGTACAATCTGAGGCCTAAAAATAAACCTGTGACGACTACTCAACTTAAGAAAATTTTTCCTAGAGGTGAAACATATGAGCCCGCCCAGAAAGAGACCGAGATGCGAAATAACAAAGGGGTAGACTCACAGAATACCAATGTAAAGGAGGCTAAAACCCAAGTGAGAAGAACTAAGATAGTTGAAACGCAAACATTGGAAACCAAAACCGTTGAAAATAAAACAGTGCAAATAAATACATTGGAAAAGAAAGAGTCTGAAGTTTCAGTCAAGGAAACGGATAGAGTTGTGGGAAGTTTCTGCCTAGAAAATGAGATAAATAAGATCAATATACCTATAACTTTGGTTGAGTTGGAGAAGAACCCTATGTACCGAAAGAAAATAACCAAAATGATAAATTTTTCAGATTTAGAGAGTCAGCCTGATGTGATAAATTTGGAAGATAATAAGCCTAATATCACTTTTGGTCCACATTTTGAAGGTGCCAGAGATACCGTCGCCCCCTTCTACATTACGCTGAACGTGCACGATTGGCTGCTTCATAATTGCATGATGGACTCTGGAACCTCTCATAATGTAATGCCCAAATCTATTATGGATAGACTAGGCCTCGAAATCACCAGACCCTATGGAGATCTTTACTCGTTCGATTCAAGGAGAGTTAAGTGCATGGGCATGATCAAAGATTTAGTAGTCACTCTCGCCCAGATTCTGTTGAAAAGTGTCCTAATGGATGTAGTTATCGCTGATATACCCCCGAAGTATGGTTTTCTATTATCTAGATCTTGGGGAGCCAATCTCAGGGGATCTCTTCAGCTGGACATGACCTATGCCACGATCCATGTTTTTGGCGGGAAGTTCACTCGATTATACAGGGAAACACAGTTGGCATATACGATAAGAGATCCTTAGAATCCTAACAATTACCCTGTTTATGTCACCGATCAAGACCTGGGAAATTGTATTTTATCTTTTGACAATAGTGAAAATAATTGTACAGAAGAAAGTTATATAGATGAAAATAAAACTGAAAAGATAGATAAAAATGTGTATAGCACTGGAACTTGGAAAATGTTTTTTGATGGTGCTTCATTGTGTTGAGGAGCAGGTGCAGGAGTGCTTTTCGTAGCACCTGAAAATGAATTTGTTATCCCCTTCTCTTACAGGCTACAGTGGGACATAGACTACTCAAATAACGTATGCGAATATGAAGCTCTAGTCTTAGGACTAGAAGTTGCCAAGAAGCTAAACATAAAGAACCTAGAAGTCTATGGAGATGCAGAACTGATTGTGAAGCAGGTAAATCAATAGTACCAAGCCAAGCACCCGAGACTAAGGTCCTATGGAAAGTGCGCTTGGGATCTAATGGAAAATTTCTTTTCATCAGTAAATGTTCATTTCATCCCACGTGCGGAAAACCATCTAGTTGATTCATTGGCCAAAGAAGCTTCGACCTTCACACCCCCTACTGCATTCAAATTGAAATGACACATAGAGGTGAGGCACATACCATCCATACCAAACAACATACAACACTGGTAGGTATTCAAAGATGACGAACAAATAAGAAAGTTCCTGGAAATGGTGGATGATTTTGTCGAAACTCACATTGACCAGGAAAACCAAAATGACCATACCTGGATTATGCAGGAAGGGGAGGAGCCTCAGGATTTCCAAGAAAAAATCGCAAATCATCACATGCTAGTGTTAAAAAATAATCAGATCCCTAAGGGAATGATACCTCTAGAAAGGTTTTTTTGATCAAAATGACATGCCTCTGAGGTCTACCTTGCAGCCCCAACCAGAGGAGGTTGAAGACTGTGACGTGAGCACCGCTAAAGAACCTAGGATAGTGAAACTATCAAAGTACCTTCCTCCTAAGATGAAAATCAAGTATGCAGACTTACTCGAGCAGTATAAGGATGTTTTTGCATGGTCTTACGATGAGCTCAGAACCTATGACACCTCTGTGATCGAGCACAAGATACCTTTGAAATATGGTGTTAAACCCTTCAGACAGAAGCTCAGACAAATCAACCCCATGTTATTTCATGTGGTCGAAAAAGAAGTGAAAAATCTTTTAGACGCAAAAATAATTGTACCTCTCAGGTACTCTGACTGGGTGGCGAACCTAGTCCCGGTTAGAAAAAAGAGTGGGGAAATCAGACTGTGCGTGGATTTTAGAAACCTAAATAAATCCTCTCTCAAGGACAATTATCCTCTACCCAATATGGATCACATCTTAGAGAAGGTAGTTGGTGCTAATAGAATGTCGATGATCGATGGGTTTTCGGGTTACAATCAGATTGCAGTCAACAAGAAGGATAAGGAAAAAACTGCTTTCACCATGCCTTGGGGTACATTCATGTATGACAAAATGCCTTTTGGTTTGATGAATGCAGCTGCCACCTTCCGGTGAGATATGGATATCACCTTCATCGATGAAAGAGATAGATTCGTGGTTATTTATCTCGATGACCTAACTATGTTCTCTAAATCTGACGAAGACCACCTGATACACCTCCAACAAACGTTCGAGAAGTGTCGAAAATTTGGTTTGTCCTTAAACCCAAAAAAGTCTCATTTCGCAATGTAAGAAGGTAAAATCTTGGGCCACATTGTGTCTCGGTACAGAATTAAAATTGACCCTAAAAGGGTTGAAGCTATAGACAGCATAAATATTCCTAGAAACGTTAAGGAAATTCAGTCTTTTTTAGGAAAAATAAATTTTTTGAGAAGGTTTGTTCTGAATTTTGCTGAAATCGTGAAATTGATCACAGATATGCTTAAGAAAAATAGTGAAGTTAAATGGACGGTGGAAGCCAAAGCATCATTTGCCCGAATAAAAAAGGTTATAAGCGAAGCATCTATACTAGCAAGCCCTGATTACCTGAAAGAGTTTTTGATTTTCTCATTTGCATCTGAACACACAATTGCGGCGGTACTCCTTCAAAAAAATGAGGAAGGTTTCGAGCAACTGATAGCATTCTTCAGTAAAAGTCTTAGAGATGCAGAATTGAGATATGATATAATGGAAAAACAAGCATATGCTATGGTAAAGGTGCTAAAGGCTTTCAGAACCTACGTGTTACACTCCAAGGTAATTTCATATGTACCCACCAGTTCTGTAAAAGAAATATTGGTACAACCTGACAGTGACGGGAAGAGGGGTCGGTGGTTTGCCAAAATTCAAGAATTCGATTTAGAGGTGATGCCGACAAAACTGGTAAAGGGACAGGGTTTGGCTAAGCTCTTAGCTGAATCAAAATTTAGAGCACTCAAAATAAATAACCTGCAGAAATATGAAGGATATGTGGACATAGATGCATTCGATGACCAAATATTTGCGACCAAAATCGAGGATAAGTTTGTCTCATCAGGCTGGTATAAAGACATAGTGTCCTACCTATTGACCTTGAAATGCCCCGATGATATGTCTCCATTTAAGGCCAGGACATTGAAGCTGCACGCAGTGAAGTTCTATATATCCGAATGTCAATTGTATTGGAAGGACCCATTAGGCTTCCTACTAGTGTGTCTAGTGGAACCTAAAACATAAAGGGTCATAAACGAATTTCACGAAGGGGTATGTAGAGGACATCATGTGTGGAGGGAAACAACTTATAAAATCCTAAGAGCGGGATATTATTGGCCTAAAATATTCTCAGATGTCAACACCAAATTCAGAGCCTGTAACCCTTGCCAATTATTCGCAGGCAAGCAAAAACTCCCAGCACTACCTTTGGTTCCAGTGAAAGAATAAACCCCTTTTCAACAATGGGGGTTGGATTTTATAGCTGAAATCAACCCACATTCCAGCGCTCAACATAAATGGATCTTGACTGCTACAGAATACTTCACCAAATGGGTGGATTCTATTCCGACTAGAAAGGCGACCGATTCAGTGGTAATAGATTTCCTGGAAGAGAACATACTGTCCAGATTCGGTTGTCCCCGAAAGATAGTCATGGATAATGCCCATGCATTCAAGTCTATGTCAATGGTCAACTTTTGCCAAAAATATAACATCATAATGGGCCACTCCACAACATATTACCCTCAAGGAAATGGGTTAGCCGAATCATCAAATAAAAGTTTAATTACCATAATTAAGAAGGTGCTGAGCGAAAACAAAAAATCTTGGCATGTACATTTGAAGTACACTTTGTGGGAAAATCGGATAGGTACGAAGAAATCTATTGGTACTTCTCCTTTCCAAATGGTATACGGGACTGACGTGGTATTACCTATAAATCTAGCGCTCCCTGTGATGAAGCTCTGACAAGATGAGAAAGAAGAACCAAACCATGTCACAAGGAGAATAAATCAACTGATTGAGGTCCAACAACACAGGACCGAGGTGGACGAAAGGATGCAGAAATACCAAGACAACATGAAAGAACTGTTTGATCATAAGGCCAAAGACGGGGAAATCCTCCCTGGCGATTTGGTTTTGAAATGGGATGCTAGGAGAGAAGACTCTGCAAAACATGGGAAATTTGACCATATATGGTATGGATCGTTCAAAGTCACAGTGTCTGAAGGGAAGAGTTCATTTGTATTGGAAAATTTGGATGGTAAAATCTTCAATGCCCTGTTAATGGGTGTTATCCGAAGCATTATATGCAATAAATGATTTCCTAGTTTCCATTGTATATACTGGTTTGTGTTTTCATTTTCTTTTTATAGCTTTGGTTGAGTTTTACCTTCATCGCAAATAAAACAGATCAGTGATCTCTTAGGAATAAGGATATACAATAATCAATGCCTCGAAATCTATAAACCTTAAAACCATGATACTCCCACTGTTGTTTTCTTTCAGGATTACGGCTTACAGCCCCAATAGAAAAAAGAAGAAAATGGATGGGCATGCATCGAGAAATCAACCTACCTGAAACAGGTGATAAAAGAAAGTTTTTTAAGACAAAATCGAAATGGTAAGGAAAAGGTATGATCGCTTGAACTGTCTATATTTTTTGAATGATTATCACCTAGGTGCAACAACGTTTCATTGAATGTGTTTTTTTGCCGGGTGTGCTCACCAAAGAACTTTTTTCACTATGGTTTCCAAGGAGTTCTTCCGAAATAAGATGAAGAAATTTGAAACAAACTGCAGAAGTAAAGTAGCCTCAAAGAAAAAGTTCCCAAGGTCGAAACTAAGTATAATGCATGTGCTTATAAAATCTGAGCTTTACTCGTCACTTTTCCCCCCTTTCTGCGTTTCTTTCTCCCCTGGAACCAGATGTTTCCCTATGACATCCACAGAACAAGAAGGAGTTACACTTTACCACTCGAAGCTAGAAAAAGATTGTTTTGAAGGCTGCCCAGATAGCTCTTCATCTCCTACTGAACTAAGATATGCATGGGTTGATCCTAATTCTCTTAGTTATTTCAACAAGTTTTAATGACCAGTTTTGCATCAAAAGAAGGCCCCCAGAAATAAAGTTCCCATAAGTTGCCTGTGGACTAAGATGTTTTGAAGGTCAAAGGGGAAACTGGTCTAGATTATTCAAAATGAGTTAACAGACCTCTATAGCAAATTATACACAGATATCACCCCTGATATACTTTATACTAATTGATTTCCCCCACTTCATGTTAAAAGAAAAATATAAGACAGATGGTGAAAGGAAATTCGAAAAATTCGATTTCCCCCATCCAGTCCCAAAGAGATGATGAAAGGAAATTCATGAAATGATTGCCCTCATCTCAACATTTAAATGCAAAGTTACAGCTTGAAGTGGTGAAAGGAAATTCAATAAAAGGGAACCAGATAACTTCACCGGGGTAATGAATAGGCTCGCTGGCAGTGAAGCAATTTACAGGATATCCGTAAGGCTGTTATACATGAACCATATTATTATATGTGACCAGTTTTCACTTGAAGCCAGATCTACATCCCATGTTCGTACAAGAATCCCTGTTTAAAAACGTCAAAACTACTTCACACTAATGCAAGCAAAATCAACAAAACTTGTTTAAATCCTTAAGATTCTTTGGTCATCCTAAGCAGACACAAGTTCAGTGTTAGGGAAGGGGAAGCTACCAGGTGGACCGACTTTGAGATAGGGAAGGGATGAAGTCCCAAAGGCTTTCAGAGTTAAGTATGAAACCCTCCTTTTTCTTCTATATCCTCTTTCTAAACAAGTCTCGTAAAATCAAACTAATGACTCCATTCACCCAATAAAGGCACGTGGTCTACTATTCTTCTCGTCCCGCAAGGAGATGAGATCCCTAGATGGAGCCTATTTTGGAAAAACCCCCTTTTTCTAAAATTTTCCAGACTAAAGATTAGCTATGGAGCGACCTCTTAACAATGATCTTTGTTTAAGAGACTTGTTTTGGTTTCTCGGATATCGACAGTTCGCGATGTATAAAGAGCTATTTTCCCAGCCTACTTAAAGCCCTGAGTTCCGAAACCTCGAGAACCTGTTTTAAACGTGCTTAAGTGCAAGCTAAAAGTGTTTAACTTTTAATAAGGCCCATCGCAATTTCGTGATTCGAGTTTCCCTGCGACAAAGTGTTATCGAATTCTCGACCCTAGTAATCCTGACTCCCGAATTTGTGCAGTTTAGAAAGTTATTCCCAAATCATGATTAATTAAAAATTTTAAAGAGAGGATTATCACTTAAGCTAATCACGTCGCGAGTTCGCGATTCAAAATTTACTTATGCCATGACTTTCGAGGATATGATACTTGTAACCCCGATACCCGAGGTCACGAGATCCATTTTTAATCTTGATAAATTAAAAACCAAAGGTAATTACTGTTAATCCGCCAAATCGCAGTTTCGCGATCTTTGGGGTTCATGGTCCAAAACTGAGGGTAGAAATATTCCGAAGTTGTGAACGCCGAAAAAAGAAATTAAGAACTAAAAGCACTTAATAAACGGACTAAGCTGGATTGACTAATGCCTTAATCAACTTTTACGCCGGTACAGCCTACGAACAAAGCTTTAAACTTCTCTGCATTCTTCCCGAGTCACGCCATCAAAAAATTTATGACATTTATAAGAAGGTCCTGTGAAGTGATTGATACTAAGATCTGATTTTATCTCTAAAATCTTTCCTTTAATGATTTGAACGTTCTGTTAGCGAGAACTCGTAGAGGATTTAAGTGCTCAAAATGAAAGGATTACCGTTGTTCGTTTGAAATTATTTCTAGTTTTTTGCAGAGCCATTTTGCCAAAGTAACCCCTGTTTCTATTTTCTCTTTCTGTGACAGGAGGTTGAATTACAGGGTTCTATATTATGTCTCCGAGGAAAACTCCCAAGACTACTAGTGAGAGTTCGGGTCAAGGTTCAGATATTATCTCTAATGCTTCACCCAAGAGCATCAATACTGTCAAAACATGGACACAAGTCTCCAATGCCTTGCAACAAGAGCTGATCAATTGTTCAGACGATTCCAATGGTAATGAGAAAGAGGACATATCCATAAAATATAAAGTTGTCACTCAATCTGAGATACACAAGATCGCAGCAAGGCCATGTCTCCTCCTGTATTGGGCATTGGACGATGCAGACATCCCAACCAGGACAATTTTCAATGAGCAGAGGGTGGCGGTTGGGACTTTCAGGCCAAAACATATACGGGAAATGTACAAATTGTCTCCCACGCCGAGATTCACACACAATGCCGAATTCTTAGAAGTATTCAAAAATAAAGAACACAAGAAGTATGGGAAAAGCCTATTTGACCTTATTAAAGATTGGTATTCGCACCCTGTGAAATTTAGGGCCGACTCCAATGGAATCTATTCAATCTCAACATTGGAGCCACAATTCATGTATGTAGCAATGATGGTCTGTAGGCTGTATGGGAAGGAGGATACCGCTCACTTCTTCCTCCCATGGGTGTCGCTAATTCACACAGTGGATGAGAGTTTCACGTTTGATTGGGCCAAGTTTTTGTTTGATAGTCTGGCCAGCCGGATCATAGAATACCGAGAGCAAAAGGAAAGTGGGAGAGTGCCCTCGTTTTTTATGTTGGCTTACATAATGGATGTTGTGTGCTTCTTGACGCTTTTCCCATTAATGAGCTGGAGTTGGACTCCAACCAACGAACAACCTATCCATGAATACCATTCGAAGCTCTGGGAGGATAAAGCCAAGGAGTTTGTATATGATATTTTCAATTGGGTACTGGTGCCCATGCATATTTCTATCTTTGGCCAACCACCCCCCCCCGAATTTCGGATAAAGATGTAGAAGATTTAAGCCACATAGTAGACTGGTATATTGAAAGGGAATTTTCATATATTAGGGTTTTTGGTTGCTCTGTTCCACCATATTCCATACCTCTATTTTTACCAGATAAGCTGGTGTGTCACACGATTTCCAAGAAAATGGTGCTCAATGGGATAATAAAGGAACTCAAGGGAGTTCAAAAGAAGGTATGGCCACCTTTCCCATACACATTGGCACCTATTATTTATTATATTTTGGCCATGCTAAAGCAGAGGCTGCAACCTTGAGCGAGATGAGACTGGTGGGCATTGATTTTAAGAAGCTTGTCCCGCATAATATTATGGGCAACCACCTGGCAAGTTGTGGCCTGAAAAGATACGAGCACGAAGTCTTCCCCCATGACGAAGTTTTCCGAGGGGTAAAAACTTACTCAGAAGTTCTAAACCGGGTTCGAGCCCTCCAGTCCGAAGACATGTTTGATTTTTATAAGTTCTAGGAGCACCGGAGAATTGGGCTCCCCAAATTTTTGCAAGGTACAGTCTCAAAATGCCCGAGGTCTCAACAAGTAGAAATCGAGGGCTCGACAGGCATAGTCTCGGATGAACAGTAAGCTCAAGGGAACATGGAGAAAACTAAGGTCCTCAAAAAAGAATCCAAAGGCCCAAGCCACGAAGAAAGATCCCCAGGGGAAGATAATCCGGACAGACAGACCGAGGTTAGAGTCTAGATGCCCACAAATCAGGTAGGAGACCCATTGTTGCTCACACTGAATAAATCGAGTACCGATGCTGGTGAAAAAAATATACCCTCATAAATTGGCAGTCCCATCCCATCTGTCACACCCCTGCAGTTTTCCAGAGGGGACCTTGATGCTGGAGTGATATCTATAGAAGACCTGATGCTTATCACCACTGAAGAGTTTCCCCCTAGAAGGTTTTTCTTCAGCAAGAAAAGGAAGGCCATAGTGAAACGGGAAACACATCACCAAGCAGGCGCAGTGGCCAAAAAATTTAAACTATTGACAGATGACAAAGATTTACAAGAAGAAGATTTCTCTTACGAGATAGTGAGAAAGTTGGGTGCCTATGCCACCACAAACCAATACTCAGTTGGGACCCTAAGGAGCTGATTGAAACACAAGGATCGGTTGATCAACGAGTTGTAGAGTCGTCTATCAGAATCATAGACGAATTCCCGAAATGAGGCATATAAAGAGCTCGAGCAAGCCAGAGAGGTCAACCGATAGGAAATGGAGAAACTCAAGACTAATATTGAGCAAATGTTGCAGTCAGTCAAAAAGAGCCAAACGCAGGCTGAGCGATGGGAGGAATTGATAAACCAGTTGCAGACTGAGTTGGATCTTGTCGAAAGCGAGGTCATGGATATGACGATATTCCAAACCTAGGCCGCAGAGATCTGAAGGAGAATAGAAACGGCTCAACAGACTTTGCTTGCCAAAATAGAAATCATCCAGGATCATGTTCAACTAGTAGACCAAGCCTTGGACCAAGTCACTTGAAGAGAAGCGGAAGCCCAGGTAGCCCGAAGTACATTCCAAGAAGTTGTCACATCCGCAACAAAGGAAGAGGTAGCCATCGCTTCTAGATTGTCCATTAAAGAACAGACTAGGGGGAATATCCTATTGACGGCCTGGGAACATGATATATCCGAAAATAGGAAAAGGGCCAAAGAGGTGAGGGATTCTTGTGAAGAAATATTTGGTTCAATAAAAAAAAAAATTGTTAGAGCTCGATAGAGAAGCTAGTGCTGGAACGTTAGGGAAAATCAACATAGCTAAGCATCTGTTAGATATCAAAGAAAGCATGGAAAGGGATCAATTCGAGCTCTCTCAAGTAAGTCAAGTCGACATTGCTCAGATTGACAAATGGCTAATTAAGCCGAATGTACTTTTACTATCCATCATGACAGAAGATCAACAGGTGGGAGGGAGGATCCCGCAACTGGACAAGAAGCGTTACTTATTTGAGGCAAATGACCAAGTCAAGCCCTCCAATTCTATCGCCCAACTGGTAGAGAGATGTCTTAAATGTATCGATCATGGGAAAGGAAAAGATTTAGGAAGCAAATAATGTAATTACATGTATTTTCAAAGTTTTGGATGCTAGGCGACAGGGAGAGGTGAAAGGCCTGGAAAAAAACATAGGGACAACAAGTGAAGTGTTCCACATTCTTAGCTCGTAACTCCGGTTCTTTGAATAATTGAATTGTAATGGCACATGTTGGTCTATATACATCTTTGATTATGTGAGTGGATTTTTATTTTGGCAAATTGTAATAGAGAAATTTTCCTTTGCCAGGATTAATACAAAGTGAATTGAAGACTCCATATTCCGTCAAGATTGAGTTATGTGTTTTCCTCTATCATTTCATACTTCATGTCATTTTTATATATATATTTGATGAATGTTTTAGCTACAATTTAGTACAACCTCTACTGTGGTGATCATGTTTTAGTTATCTAATTATTTAGAGTGTTTCCTCTGTATCGGCTATTAGCAAGTACAAGACCTGTGGATTACTTAGATCTCTATATTTTATGCTTCATTAAAGTGTTTCTTTTATTTTTTTTCTTCTGTTACATAGTGAGATTCCTCTGGAATTGATGCCTCACATTGTCTGATATCTCTATGTTTTCTTTCATTTCATACTTGGTTTCAAATTTTAACTCAGTTACAGAAAACGACCTTCGATTTTGTTAAACTATTAATTGGTTTCACGGGATTTTTTCTCATATAATCTAAAATTGAATCAACAACTTAAAAGCATCAATCTCTTAAATTTGTGTCCCTTAAATGACTGCCCCTGTTGCAAGGTAACCACACATGATACTATCCTAAGAACTGCAACCACCCGGGTCGAACTCGAATGTTTGTGGGCAGCCATTGAATGGGACATAACCATTCAAGAACAAGTGGAAGTGAGACATAGACAACTTAGAAATCAGCCATAGTTTCTCATCCAGTTGTTTGCTCCTTTCCATATCTTTTACCCTCTTATGGATGCCTAGACTCTATACTTTGTAGCCTTAAGTACAGACTCTGGAACAACATCTTTCTAGCACCATTGCCGAGGATCAAAGAATCGTAGTCACTTTCCCTTGAGAGAACGACATTTCCAAGTTTCATTTTTTGATAGTGAACAAAGAGAGAACACCTTGCTAAGGCTAAACCTTTATCATTCACTTGGCGACTCCACTTTTAAGTAAGCTGGCATTCGTTCAAAGGAACACCAGACAAAACCCAAATGCTAAATAGACCGTGCTAGTTTCTGATCCTGAAAAAATACTAAAACCAAGGGGTCTTTTCAAACAAACCATTGTTGTTTACCAACCCAAGTATACCCATTCCAAATATAAGATCCCTCTTGAACCTTCATCCTTGCGAGAAATTTCTCTTGGAAAAGCATCGGACAATACTGTCGAAGCCGAGACCCTAAACCCTGAGTTAATCCTACCTGAGATTAAAATCAAAACCTCTCCGACTACCTATTATGTTAGTAGGGGTGAGACCTCTTCCGTAAAGCTCATCCCTATTAATATCCCATCGACTCTCAATATAAACTTCTTTGTCACTCAATGCCTTGAAGAAGGTACCACACACTCAGATTCAAGACTGGTGGGTTCTCCCATTTACGTATCCTGCAAATCAGAGGAACTGAGTCCCCGTATACCCTTTCCCCCTTTCTCAACTTTCACCTCTCCTGATAAAGAGTTCCCTGAATTTTTCCCCCTCCACCCCGTGGAAGCTAGAGAGTCACTATACATCTTCGCCAACCCACTTTATAACGCACCAATTTCCTCTCCTAGATTATCCATGGCCGCCGCCAGAGGAGGAGCAGGGGGAGTAGGAGGTCAAGGCCAAAAACCACCCCCAGGATTTTCACCAAGGTAGCCGCTAGATACGCCCCCTTGGTCCTTCCAATACCCCTCCATGATTTACTAGAAAACTATATGAAAAAATTGCCCAAGTTCACAAGAGAAGGAGATCTAACCGCAGCCGAGCATATCAACTTCTTCAATCAATTCGAAGATATTCTAGGTCTCGAACATGAGGACGTGTATTCCCGGTTGTTTGTACAAACCTTCGAAGGACAGGTAAAAAATTGGTTTCGGAGCCTGCCCCCAGGATGTTAGACATAGGCAACTTAGAAATCAGCCATAGTTTCTCTTCCAGTTGTTTTCTCCTTTCCATATCTTTTACCCTCTTCTAGATGCCTAGACTCTATACTTCGTAGATTGAAGTACAGACTCTGGAAAAAAAATGATCATGGTCTAAGAAAGTAGGAGGTTCACTACAAATGGATCTCAATTATGCTACTATACCTGTGTTTGGTGGAGATCATATAAGATTGTACGGGGAAGTGAAGTTGGCTTACCTGATGAGTGATCATGAAAATCCCAGCAATCATCCTATATATGTTGTTGAAGATGAACTTGGTTCTTCCATTTTCCAAATTGGTGACAAGATAGTTGAATCATCATTCAAGAAAATCATACCCGCGGTTGAAGAAAATACAGAAAACTTAGTCTGGAAAATGTTCTTTGGTGGGGCTTGTTCCAAAGAAGGCTCTAGGGATAGGATTGTTTTTATTTCTCCTGCCAAGGAAGTTATTCCTCTATCTTACAAACTGGAATTTGATACAACCAACAATATCATTGAATATGAATCTATTAAATTGATATTGAAAGATGCTAAAAATATGGGTATTGATAAAATTTATGTTTTTGGAGATTCTGAGCTTATCATCCATCAAATAAAAAATATTTATCAGACCAAATAGCAGAGGTAAAGCAGTATAGAAATGAAGTATGGGATTTTTTTGATAATTTATTTTTGGCCTTCAACATCACTTTTATACACAAAAACTTGAATCAGCAGGAAGATTCTCTAGCACTGGCAGCTAGTAATTTCAAAACTCCAATTTTTCCCAATTTAAGATTTGAAATTGAGGTAAGAAACAAACCTTCTATACCAGATAACATAAAAAAATGGAAAGTATTTAAAGATGATCAAGAAATTAAAAGGTTTTTGGAGACCATTGATGAGTTCTATACTATCTCAATAGACCAGGATAATGAAAATGATGATGTGGGAGTTCACGTTGCTAATATCCTTCAAGACAATATTGTTGGTCATAAAACCATTGAATTAAAAAAAAAAAAAAAATCCAAAGGGCCTGGTTCCCCTTGAGAGATTATTTGACCATAATGATGTTTCAAAAAAGTCTTTTATTCAAACAAAGGAGGTTGAAGTGGTAGATTGTGATATCAGTCTAGACTCAAATCCTAGAATGGTGAAATTATCAAGGAAATTGCCAGAATAACAGAGAGGCAGGTATGTCAATTTGATGAAAAAAAATTAGATGGTTTTTCTTGGTCTTATGAAGACCTTAAGGTTTTTGATACAAAAATTATGAAGCATAAGATTCCTTCAAAGCCTAGATCCAAACCTTTTAAGAATAAATCTAGACAATTCAATCCATTGTGGCTACCTATAATTGAAAAGAACTGAGAAGTTTTTTGAATGCTAAAATTATAGTACCATTGAGATACTCAGAATGGGTAGAAAATTTAGTACTTGTTAGAAAAAAGAATGGAGAGGTAAGGCTTTGTGTAGACTTCAGAAATCTGAATAGGTGCTCTCTAAAGGACAATTATCCATTACCTAAAATGGATCATATTCTACAAAGAGTGGTAGGGGAAAAAATAATCTCCATGCTTGATGGCTATTCAGGATATAATCAGATATCAATGATGGAAGAAGATAAGAAGAAGATATCTTTTACTACTCCCTAGGGCACTTTCATGTATAAAAAGATGTCTTTTCAACTCATGAATGCAAGAGAAACATTTCAAAGAGCTATGGATATCTCATTCATTGGTGAAAAAGAAAAATTTATGGTTATTTATCTTGATGATATTATTGTGTTCTCAACCTCTGATGATGAACACTTGTAGCATCTAAAACAAACATTTGAAAAATGCAGGAGGTATGGTATATCATTAAACCCTAAAATTTTCATTTTTCCATGGAAGAAGGAAAACTCTTAGGACATATTGTTTCACCAGAAGGAATCAAGATAGATCCTAAAAGGGTAAAGTCCATTTAGCAGATAGACATTCCAAGGAATAAGAAGTCTATCCAATCTTTCATAGGTAAAATCAATTTCTTAAGAAGATTTATACCAAATTTTGCAGAAATCATCAAGCATATTACTGATAACTAATATCAAGAAAATTATGTGAGGCACCTGAGTCAACCAGAGCTTGCACTATTCTTCCATTGATAACTAGATCCACAAAACACAATCGATGGTATTGGCTACCAAGTTTTCCACCCAAGGAACCCAATGCACCAATCCTTTGAAACTTGTTGCAAACTGAACCTTGCCACTCTTTCTGTGTTAAGTGAAAAATACAAATAGAATCACAATACAACATAATTTCGTTATACTCATCCTTTGTAGACTGTGTGGGAGCACCCCTTGGTTCCAAGGTGCATCGTCGCATGTCCTTGTAGATATTGGTTTGCTGCTCCAACCAAGTATCCTTTTCCTTAGGTCGTGGTGGGACACTTGACTCAACCTTCCTTAATTCATTTGTGGCCTACCTCCATTTTACTACTTCATCTGCCTCTATCTAAGGAGTTGCACCACCCTAGGTCGACCCACTCTCGAACTATGCAAAGCCTACCATACCTTGTGTTGTATTTTCGCAATATTATTCATTGTAAAACTTTTGAAACTACTATGATACCATCTGTCACACCCCCAAGATTTGTGCCCAAGTCTAACCTTGGAATCTTATGGATGTGCAACACTACAACAATTCTCACTTGGTATCTTGGCTCAACCAAGAATACTTCACCTGGACTATGCCTCTTCACCTAGTGCATACACATACTTCGTTTTGGGCTACATACAAGTCACACTCCTACTTTTTGCAATTCAATTGTATACTTAGAAAATTGTTAACATTCTTTAACACTTAGTCATTCTGGAATACAATGGAAAACATGCGAAACAAAAGAGACTTAGATATAGTGCATGGGCACCAACAGTGCCTAATACCCAACATTGTTTATTATATTGTGAAGTAGATACAATACAATGCAAAGAGAGAATTACTATCCCAGTTACAAAGATGGACAGAGCCTCAAGACTTGCCCCATACAACAGAACTGTCCAAACTTGCAGATTCGTCACATCAAGACTCCTCCATTGCACCTCCCTTCCTTAGTTTGCAGTGTGCCCCACCTCAGACTGAACTCTTGTCTCATATGTTTCTCTCTTGCTTATGCCTCTTGGTTTTTTCCATGTGCTCTTATATGGACTCCAAACGTCACCACTATGAATCGTCATGTCCTTTAGGTGTGTTTCTCCCCTTCATGAACCATCATGCCCAAATGAACCAACATGCCCCTTTGCGGACCTAGTGCACCCAAATGAACCAATGCATCCATCAACCATTATATCTCTTGGACTAGCACACCCCGTCCTTGAGTGTGATCCCCTTGCATTGTGCTCTTCCTTGTTTCAATCAATTTGACTCTCCATGGGTGTGTCGATGGGGTAATCCAACCTCTCCAACACACCCACGCTGCTAAGTGTAGGCAGATCCACTCATTGGATATGCACCCAAGTTGCCCTGTCCTTTCCCAAATGCAACCCAAGTCTCCATCATCCATCGCAAGGGAAGTAGGGTGCATTCCACAAGACAAGTACTTGCCCAACTGATCACATCATCCTTGTGCTCTCTACCCAACTCGTCTCCAAATATTGTCAAGGAGCACACACGCTTGGTGGGTGTCATGGAAGGCCTTACAACACACACCATTTAGTGAGTTCATAAGAATACAATGCACCAATATGTATATATTTTAATTAATTGTTTTTTTACCAAATATTTTTAATAATAATATTGTTTTTTGTATTTTTTTTATTTCATTTTGATATAATGATTGCATTGATGTGTTATACAATGGATTACACCTCTGTTATTTGTAACAATGTAAATCATCCACATATCTATTAATCAACAACACAACATCTTACAACATTTGACAATGCAATAAAACAAGAAACCCATTTTATTGTATATGAATAAGAGACCAATCGTCATACAAAATGGGACAACGTAAAGGTCCACAGTAATCAAAATGCAACCAATATGTAATTGTTACACTTATTGTAACATGTCCTTATGCAATTGGGACATTATGTCGAGTACATTAAACAAAATCATTGATTTTCATAGATAAATATTCCAAAACATACAATTTGCATTAACATTCAATTATATTGATTGCCATTCATCACTTGAACTGATGTCATCGCTTGAGCTGTGCGCATGCCTCATGTCTTCATCATTTATAGGTGGTATTGTACTTTGATTATTTAACCTAATGTTTTCTTGATCGACTTGTTTTTTATGTTCCATCTCTTCATCTTCCATCTACAAACATAGAAATAAAGTCTAATAAGTATATCAACATGTATATATAGTAGAATATACATGATTGCGTAAATAAAAAAATGTACCATAGAAACGAGTCTTTCATTAAAAATACACATTCTTTTGAAGCCATGCTTCATGCCTTCTCTCAAAATATGTTATGTTGGTTTCACTCCATACTTTGTTTCCTACATGTTTAATATGCCATGACAAAGCACAATTGAAATAATTAATGTAAAGGTTTCTTGTTGTTCCATTAATTATAAAACAATGGAAGTTAAATAACATAGCTACTTACAAATTGTTCAATTAAACTTTGATACTTTAACATATACTCACAACCCATACTTAACCCAATTTCTATCAATTCATCAATTGGCTCCTATTTGTATGTTAGCACCTATTAGGAGACATCCATGGACAAGTGTAAATTAATTATTTAAATATAAATATTATAACAAACATGAAATATTAAGTAAGGATGAAAATGTAAGTACTCACAAAGTTTGCAATCAACCATTTTATTCTTCATCGTCCTATCTTATGTGTTGAATGGATTCCATTTTTTTTCTTTTCTACAACAAAACAATTGAAAATTAGTATTTCATCCGATAATTGAATTTGGTGTACATAAAATAATAAATGAATGATTACATACCTATGATACACATTGTCGTTGGGATGGATCCTCCTTCGATGCAATTATGTTTATTTATTTTACCATCTCGTTCTACATTGTTTTGGACATCCCTACTAGCATGTATTGGTTTTCCCCTCATTTGTCCCTTGGAATATTTATAACCTCCATGAAAAAAGAAAAACTAGGAATCATCATATATGAAAATTACTATTTTATTTTTTAAAAAACAAGATATTGGTTTGTATAATAAATTGGAACACATTCATGCATTAATCATATGAATACACATCAGTATATGATAACAGTGCCCTCACAAAATTGAAAATGTTTGTTTACAAATTGTTGTATTCATGCGGTGCTTTATAAATTAATAGAATCATCGATGTCTAAGTATTGTTTATTGTGCACAGTTGACTCGTGAACAAATTTAAAACATGACTATTTCGATATTAAAAGCAATATTAATTCCAGTTTAAACTTAGTGGTGTTGTTGATATGAACATGCATATTGGTTCTCTATACCTGTACAATGCACACCGTTAACGGCGAAGACGTTTTTTTAAATAAAATTATTTACATTTTAAATCCAACAGTGTTGTTGACATAGACATGGACATCCATGCTCTATCTCTATACACTGCACACCGCTAACCGCAAAGGTGTTTAAAAATAAAACTGACAACAATAGGTCGATTTGGGATCCAATGCAATGAGTGGTCCCATTGCAATGGATACCAAAC
>JZKD02S1663369.1:120639-132529 GCA_000966675.3 Picea glauca
GGTGTTTCTGTGTACCCCACAAATATCCCAACTTCAGCAGTCGGTTCCAGCTTCTTCCTGGCATCCTTGGTCACATGCACATAAACAGATGAGCCAAAAATTTTAAAATGAGAAATATCATGTTTCTTACCAATAAAATCTTCTTCAGGTGTACTCATGCCAAGTATTCTATGAAGACAATGGTTCTGCACATAAACCGCAGTATTGCATGCTTCTGCCCACAAATGCATTGGTATGCCCTGATCATGCAACATCGCTCGTGTTGCACCCACGATCGTTATGTTCTTTCTCTCTACGACCCCATTTTGTTGTGGTTTATGAGGCGCTACGGGTTCTCTTCGAATTCCTTCTCTGTTGCAGAAGTCTTTGAATTTGTTAGAGATGTATTCTCCACCATTATCGCTCCTTAGAGCCTTCACTTGCTTCCCTGACTCTTTCTCCACCAATGTTTTAAACTCACAAAACTTTGAGAATGTTTGATCCTTCTTCTGCATGAAGAATATCCAACATTTACGAGAAAAATCATCAACAAAAATAACATAATACATGTGTTTTGTTGTTGAAGAAACCGAGAATGGTCCACACACGTTTGTGTGAATTCTCTCCAGGATTACTGAAGCACGGTTCTCCTTTTCATGAAAGGTGGACTTTACATACTTCCCCAGGGTGCACCCCTTGCACTGATTTGACTAAGCAAGTGTTCCCCTTGGAAGTCCAGTAGATATTTGTTGCATGATCTTCAAGGCTCCATGATGAAGATGGCCCAATCTTTTGTGCCATAATTCTCCCTCATCCCGGCTCACCACTTTTTATGCCTTGCCTATCATGGCATTGCAGCCATCTACCTCCAGCATGTAGAGATTCTTAACTCGAATCCCTATCTTCTTGACTTGACCCGTTGCTTTATATTGCAGGTAGGCTTTACCACTGCTAAAAACAACATAATAGCATCTGTCTTCCAACATTGCGACTGAGACCAAGTTTTTCTTCAGACCTGGAACATGCATAACATTTTTCAATTCAAATGGTTTACCTGACTCTCTCTAAAAGGTAATGGTACCAATACCAGTCGCACTGTATCGTCCATCATCACCCATCTCTATATGCATTCTGAGATCTTTCTCTTCCAAGTCAATGAAAGACTCTTTATCTCCCGTCATGTGGAATGAAGCACCACTATCCAAATACCACACCGATCCCGATGCACTTGAAGCCATGCATGCGATCAAATTGAAGTCAAGTTCAAATTGTGAGACAAGAGCCTCACCAGTTTCAGATCCTACAACTGTCTTGTTCTTCTTCTTTTGTGGATAGTTAGTAGCGAGATGCCCATGTTCGTGATAGTTAAAACACTTCACTTTGGACAAATCCAACTTCTTGACTTTAGACTCGGATTTTGGATGGAATTTCTTCCCTTTTCCTTTCCTTTCCTTGGCAATCAAGGCACAATCCTCTTCATCATCACGCTTTGATGAAGATCCATCTCTGGTGTTCTGCCTAAACTCCTCTTACACTAGATCCGACCATAGTTGTTCCCAATCCGGCAATTTTTCCCTTCCATTGACAGAGTCTTGATAACTGTGCCAACTCTTAGGAAGCCCTAGGAGCGCCAAGCTCACCAAATCATCAGCAACGATTGTTATTCCCACACTTCCAAGCTCATCCCGACATTGGACAAACTTCGTGAGATATTTTGGAATGGTGTCGCCTTTCTCCATCTTAATCTTCCTAAGTTTATCTTTGAGAGCCAATTTCCTATGGTCGCTATTGTTTTGGAACAGATCTATCAAAACCTTCCACATTGCATGTGGTGTGGTTTTTCCATGGAGACTTGAGACAATGTGGTCTCATACTCCCTCCAATAGAATCCTCCTCGCCTTCACCACTTTCTTTTGCCATGCATCAAGATTTGCAGTATCTGTCGCATCTGTCTTAGGAACATCGTTGTCAATGTAACCCTTCAAGCCATTGTCTTTGAGTACTGCCTCCATCCTGCCCTTCCAAGCGATGTAGTTAGAGCTTCCCTCGAGTGCATACTCCAACCTCAAGCCATTGAAAGATATTTCTATCTTGAATCAGTTGTCGCACCAAGAAAATCTTGCAAATTCGAATGTTATCCAACCCAAAACTCAACTTCTACAATCCCTCTTCCTTGAGAGGTTCACACCCCACCTGATAGTAGCCTGAGGGAAGTTTGCACCCTGCCTGTGTGTAGCCTACGAACTTGCCTGGGAAGTTCTCACCCTGCTCCACTGTAGCCTGCGAGAATGACAATGAAGTTCGCACCCTGCTTCACTGTTAGGGTGAGGGAAGTTCGCACCCTGCTCCACTGTAGCCTGCGAGAATGCCAATTAAGTTTGCACCCTGCCTTTGTCTAGGGTGTGAGAATCACTGTTCCTGAAAAGGCTGGAAGTTTTCAGTACTAGGGTTCGCACCCTACTAGAGACGGGACCTGCGAGAATGAAATAATGTTCGCGCCTCACTTCCGTGACTCTGTGGCCTCCGTGGCTCTGATACCATGTAGAAATTTCGATACACTTAATGTATTCCTACGATTCTCTTGATTTAACAATTATACACCACTGTTAAATACATAATCGCTTCTACTATTATTCTTGTGGAAGCAATTAAACCACAACCAAAACCATGAGCACAAAGTGAAATATCAATAACACATAACAAAGAAGTTTTACCGGGAAAGCGTAAAGCTAAAAACCCCACTATCATATATTATGTATATCATGAATCATGAAACAATATCATGCAAAACTCTAATCCAAGATCTCTCAATACAATACAATCGTCTCACACTGTCATATACAAATCAACAAATACATGTGCCAATTCCTGTGTCCAGACAGCTTGCCTCCTCTGCACAATCTCTGCAATTCGAATTCTCACAATGATCTCGATTGTTAATTTCATAGTTTTCACATGCTCATAAGCATATCCACTGCATGTGTGATCAAATCACAACTGATAGCCAAACTGTCCCTTTCACCTGTTATTTCAACTGGGTCTCCATTGGATCTGACATGCATGTAGTTGACTGTGATGAATCTTCAGTTGCATGTGAGTTCACTGATTAATTGAACTCTCACTAGTGCATGTTTAGTTACAACTAGTACAAATGATCTTAACTCACTTAACTACACTTATAATTCTGTTACAAATCCAACTTACTCAGTTATGAATGAAATAATAGATTAATATTTATTGTCTAATTTATTTAAGGGAAAAGTAAATTAGACACATGTTTCTTGTTGACTTTTCAACAATATCGTCCATCATCCTCATGAAAGTGGTCGGAGCGTTTGTCAGACCAAAGGGCATGACCAACCATTCAAAAAGGTCTTCCTTTGACTTGAAGGCGGTCTTCCATACATCTGTCTGTTCTATCGGGACCTGGTGGTAGCTAGACTTCAGATCAATCTTACTGAAGTATTTGGCCCCCATGAGTTGATCAAGGAGGTTGTCGATTTGGGGAATCAGGTATCGGTTTCTGATTGTGATTCTATTTAGAGCCCGATAATCAATGCAAAGTCACCAAGTTCCATCTTTCTTCTGTACCAGCATGATTGGGCTCCCGCAAGGTGATGAGCTAGGATGGATGTGCCCCTTGTGGAGCAATTCTTGGATCTGTCGCTTGATCTCCTCATTCTCTAACAGAGAGCGATGATAGACTGGCCCATTGGGCAGCGGTGCGCCGGGGGTCAGTTTGATGGGGTGCTTGACCTAGCAGTGCAGAGGTACCCCGGTAGGCAAGGAGAAGATATCTGAGTATTCTTCCATGACCTTATCTACTTGCTTTTGCTATGTGGAGAGGTCGGCCGCAGAGACCCTAGATGTGGCTGTGATTTTTCTCTCATTTTGAGAGCGAATCATGAAGAGGACAAACTTCCCCATTTGAGAGATGACCTTCCTGCATTGCTTAGCAGAGATCAAGGAAATAGCACTAGGTGGGACAACCTCAAGTATCCTGTACAATTTCCTGTTCAAAGTAATAATAACACTACGAGGCCTAGACTCATATACAACATGACGTTTCAATAAATAAGGTTGGCCCAAAATAACATCACAAACTTTGAGAGGAGCAACATCACACAATACCTCATCTTTGAAGGGCTTGATGTCGTACGACAGTCGACACTGTTGGCTGACACAGAGATCGCTTCCTTGGCGGAGCCATCCAATGGTGTAGGGTTGTGGGTGCGGCATTGTCGGTAGGGCCAGCCGCTTGACGACCTATGCTGAAATGAGGTTCTTATGGCTACCACTATCAACAATGTAGTGAAGTGGGGTGCCTTTTACCCACATCTGGGAATGGAAGAGGCACTCTCCTTCTTCTGGCTCGTCTGGTTCACCATGCTGGAGCTTGGTGGTAGCAGCGGTGGCACTACGTTCCACGTCAATGATTCGTCTTCCCCTTTTTGGTTCTGACTCAGAGTCAGAACCCGCATCTGATTCATAGGCTTTCACTTCGTCCACTAGCGTCTGCTTTGAGTGATAGTCAGCAGTGTTATGCCAAGGGCTCTTATGGAAGTCGCACCACTTCCCGGTATCTTTCTTTTTCTTTCCGGTGTCCTTCTTTGCTTGCGGCTTGGACGAGTTGTCCTGATACTGTGCATCTTTTCTCTGTCGTTTGCTCTGTGGGTTGGGGCCGCCCTTTCCTGGCTTTTGTTGTGAGGGGTTCCTTGACCCAAATTGTCGCGTCTTTTGTTTGAGCTTCTGCTCGATTTTGACGGCATATCGGTAGGTCGTGTCCAAGGATGAGATGTATAGAAATTCCATTTCGGTCTGGATGTATCTATGCAGAGCACCGCGATACTTGAGCACCAGATGTCTCTCCGAATCTTTGATACCCAACTTGGTGTGCAAGGTATGGAAGATATTTGTGAAATCTGGCACTGCTTGGTCTCTTTCTTGCCGCAGTGTGGTCCATTTGGTATACAAATCGTCATAACTTCCGACATGGTAGTATTGTTCCTTAATAGCATCCCTGAAGGATTCCCAGGTGGCCATGACTGTAAATAATGAAGGTTCCTCTGTTTCCTTTTGCTCATAGAAAGTTTCCCACCAATTTTTGACATGGGGAACAGATTTGAGGAGCGCAAAAGTAATATTTTCTCTATTTGAAAAGTTATGGACATAGAAATACCCTTCTAGTAGATTCAACCACTTGTCTACAATATCTGCATCTATCTGACCTTCAAATATAGGAATATCGAAGTTTATTTGTACTTTGAAGGGGGTGGTGCCTCTGCTCGAAGAAGATGTGTCGCCTGTTGGTAGTCGCCAAAGGATTTGCGCGAAATTATCCATCATCTTGTTCCTCTGTTGTGTGAGGGCTTCCTCAATCAACAGTTTGAAAGGATCTCCTATCCCGTCATCTTTCTTTTCTCCTTCCATGAGAGGTCACTTGGGTGTGCGAGAGATTTTGTTCTCAAGAGAAACAAGCTCGAGACCCAAATCTTTGTACTCCGACCTCGTTGAGGACATGCAATAAGACAACATGGAGCAAACCACTCTGATACCACTGATCCAGATTTTATGAGCAGAATGAAATGACTACAGATTATTACCAAATGCTTAACACAGAATAATAGAGACACAGTAAAACTGTTTTTCTATTCAATAAGGAAATAAGCTGAAACTGTAAAATGCAGCGAAAAACAAGCTTGCTGGAATGGTGGCAACTTATCTCTGAGAAGAGATGTGATGATTGCGCTCATTCGCAAGAAGATGATTACAATGAGGCTCTAAAGGCCTTTTTACAATAAACAAGAGTTTCAAAAACCCTAAACATAAAAAAACCTAACCCTAGGAGATGAAGCACTAAAAGTCATGTGGGCCCCGTTTGGGTAAGTCAGTACATCAACTTCCCGGGATCGTAACTTTTGCATACGATCTCCGTTTTAGGTGTATGATAGCCCATTGGAAAGATCTATCCGAGGAATACAACAGTTGCACAAAATTTCATGTTGAAATTTTGTGACCACAACATACCCCAAAAAACGTCATTTAGGGCCTCAAAACGGCTCTGGAAGTTCAGGACTCGAAAAACTGCTAAAAATAGTAAATTATCAAAATTGCTAGGAAGTTGTTTTGAGACAGCTAAAAAAGGTGGGTGGCCACCGATATCCACTTGGATCAGGTGGTGAGATGCAGAATACTAGCCACCAACCTTGTATAAATTATAGGGTCAACTTTGTCGCTGCCATCACCCTTAACTAATTATCTCTTAAGTTCGTAGTTGTGCTAATTGGTTTACAATTTGTCATTTTAAATTTATAAAGTACACTAACTGCATACTTTCCTTGTGAAATAAAATGCCATAATTCAATTAACTAACCTACATGCCAAGGAAATAATTCATTAAACACAACTCTATCATCTCAACTCACTTTTTATTGCTTCTTTAAAATATTATATCAACAACTTGTTATTTCTAGTATAGATCAAGTCATCTACGTATAAACACACAATCAACAATTCATTTTTAATGTCGAACTTAACATAGAGAGTTGGCTCACTTGCCCCTCTGTTGAAGTCATTTTTATGAAGGTACTCACACACTCTTCCATACTAGGTCCGTGGAGCTTGCTTAAATGCATATAGAGCCTTCTTCAACTTATAAATTGTGTGCTATGCCTTGCAATTTCATATCTTGGTCACTGCTCCACAAATACCTTGCCATCCAAAAAGCCATTCAAAAACATTGATTTCACATATAACTAAAGAACTTTCCACTTAAACCAAATTGCTAAAGCCAAAGTAGTCCTTATAGTATCTAATCCTGAAACAACAACAAAAGTTTCATTGCAATTTATCCTAGGTTGTTGTGAGTAAGCCTTTGCTACCAATCTTTCCATGTTCCTTTCAATTAATCCATATGCTTTATGCTTTGTTTTGTAGAACCATTTAACTTCTATGACATCCTTTCCTTAAAGGAGGTCAATCAATTCCCATGGTTCAGTTTTTATAGTGAATCAATTTGACATCCATTGCTTCATGCCAATTGTATGCTTCACTGCATCTTCATAATAACTTAGTTCTACTTGAACCTGAGAAACTACAGAAAAATTAACAATATCATCTTTATTGATTGTTTTTTGATTAAATAATTGAGGCTCTTTACTTTTCTTGGAAAATTTGGACTTGATGTTCGACTTATAGTTGAACTCAACAAAGAAGTTCTTGAAGGAGAAATTTGACAACCATGGGAACTTGAGCCGCTACTAGATTTTGTGGTAAGAGGAGAGATATCAATGTGTGATGACTCCACTGCCAAAATTGTCAGTTTTTCCTGCATTGCATCTTCTTGCTACTACCACACCCCCCCATCCATCAAAGATTACATCATGAATAAATATCACTTTCTTTGTTATTGGATTACACATCTTATAACTCTTTATCTCCTCATTGTAGCCAACAAAGATACACTTTCACTTTTATTATTAATTTTTTGTTGCTTCTCCTTGGGAACATGAGAATAAGCAATGCATCCAAACACCTTAAGATGAGCCACACTTGGCTTTCTTCTGCTCCAAGCCTCTTGTGGCATCATCCCCTTCACAATTTTCATAGGACACTTGTTCAACAAGTAAACTAAAGTAGCAACATATTTTTCCCAAAAAGTGTTTGGAAGGCCCTTGGCCTTATCATATATTGTGTTATTTCAACTATTGCTTGTTTTTTCATTCATCCACCTCATTTTGTTGAGGGGTTGCAGTTTGCTACCTATTTATTCCATTCTTGTTGCAAAAATATTGGAATTCATTGGAGGTAAATTCCCCCCCTCTATATATATGCAACACCTTCAAAAAAACAATCACTGTGTTTCAATGCCATAGTCTTAAATTAGTTTTAAAAGTTGAAAGCTTTTGATTTCTCTTTAAGTAAAAATACCTATGTTCTTCTACTAAAATCAACAATAAAGGTAATTAAATACCTAGACTTAGCAATAGAATGTGTTTAAATTGGCCCACATATACTTGCATGCACAAGGTCAAAGAGGTGCCTTGGCCCTCCATGATCTTCCTAGGGGGAAAGAGCCTATGTGTCATTTTCTAAGAATGAAACCTTCACAAACTTGATCCTTTTGCACCATTATCGACAACCCATTCACAAGCTTATGTTTCTTGTAAAGTAAATGTAAACCATGAAAACTTAAATGCCCATCCTCATATGCCATAACCAAAACTCATCATCTAGGACAACTTCCAAAACTTGAGCAATTCCACTTGCAAGCTTTAGAGAAAAGATTCAATTGTCCCTCACCAATACCTCTACAATAACTTTATCACTACCAACTTTATCACAAATAACACACTTTTTGTTCATAAAGACAATTGGATAGTCATTTTCAATTTTTTTTGTCTAACGGTAAGTAAATTATGTTCTAACCCAAGGGCATAATAAACACCACATGATGCCTTTACCCATATTGGCACCTTTGTCTTATTTCCAAGCTTTATTTGAGATTTCACATACTCATCCACAAGCTAGAGAATATCTTCATATTCCTTGTTATATGGTTGCCACGATCACTCAGACTTGTCAATTTCTTCTACAAAATTAGAGCTATTTTGTTCATTTCAAATTTCTTAATTCTATATTCAAGTGTACCTAAGCTTCTTATGGGACTTCTTCCTCTACCTAAACCTTATTTGATGAAAATTCTCTTCATTGCTAAAATTCTTTGTTTTATATATCATCAACAATGCCCCTATGATGGACCTTCTTCCTCTACCTCAGCCTCTAAAGATTCTCCTCGAGAGATTGAGGAAATTCCTTTTTCTTTGTATTATCAATGATGCCTTCTGATTGAAATGCATTCAAGAGAAATGTGATAGAAATGTGATTTGTTGACATATTAATTCGTTGCACTCCACAAGCTCTTCAATGGAAAGTATTATCCACCACTAAGACTTTGATTTAATTATCCACCATTAAGAATTTGTTTTAATTTTCAAAGTGATTAGTTCAATATCAATAATCAAATATAAGAATAATTGCAATCACAACGGAATCAAAAAGACAAACTTCTTAACACTGTTTCGACCATCTTCTATTTGGAAAGATTTCAATTTTCAGAGCATAGCACCTTTCCCTTATTTGTTCCTTGATATGCACTTTGCAAGATATCCCAGGTTTCTTTTGACTTGGTCGCTGCTGCAATTCTCAGTAAAATTGACACATGCATGGCTGCTTATGTATTTTAAGTGGCTTGGTCAGCGGGCAAAGGGCATTTAATGTCCACTAGATCCCATAAACCCCGAGAGCAGAATAGAATCTTCATTTTAATGCTCCAAAATGCATAGTTCTCCCCTTAAACTCTGAGGGATCTGAGGCTGAGTAAGGTTGATGTTATGTTGTTGGTGGCCATGACTCCTTTAACTTTGAGCTATTCACCTTCTGAAACTTGTCCAACAGCTGGATCTGCAAACAGGCTTCTTATGAATCTTTTCATTGTATTGCAAACTGCTGGAACAGTGGTTTTTCCTGACAGAAAAATCTACTAACTCCCGCTGCTCAGTAACCTGCTACTCTGATGCCGATTGAAGGTTAATTTCTGCTGTTCTTAACATAGTTTACAGCAAAACAGAGTACAAAAACAGAGGATTGAGAAACAGGTCATTCAATAACAGATCAAATGGTTACAGGATAGTCAGTCTTCTGCTGCAGTAATCATCGGAGAAATCTACTGTCTTTCTTATTATTCTTTACAAAATATTACACCAAGTTATCGAAATGGAGTGCATAGAAATTATCAACAATTATCTAAAACTGGAAATGGAACTTGCTGCATGCTTTTATTACAAAGCAAAGTAATTCACTCGATCTGTAAACAACTCAATGCAATTAAGTAAATATGCAATTGAAGAAGACAAGATCGGTATTGCTCAATTGAGTATCAAACTTATCCTTCAGTTGGATCGGGGTCGAAGTTAACTGAACTGCAGCCCTACAACATTTCATTGTACTTGTTCCCATGAATCCGAAGCTGCACCACCAATATAAGGGCAAATTAAAATAAAAACAAGCGGTCAAGTTCAATTCAGATTCAATTTTAACAAGGGAGTGATTTCAGTTCTGAGATTTACCTTGGGTGGAAAGCATCCAGTTGCTATCTTGACTGATAGCCCAGAAGAAATAACCCAACAGACGCCTCTCTTTGGCGAACGAAACCTTTGTTGCGACGGAGTCTTGGTTGTCGTAACCAACCCAGATCATGTCTGAGGAGTATGAGTAGGCCGACACGGTTTCCTCATCGAAGACCTCTGTTGCGTTCTTCTGATTTATCAAGTCTCTGATCTCGGAGAAGAACATCACCCCCTTTTCTTTGCTCAGGGTTTGCTTGGGACCGGCAGCCACGGCGGGGGCTCCAATCCCTGTCTCCTCTAGGCTTTTCAGTATCCAGGAACGCCCGTAGAGCGGCATTCCCATGACAATGTTGTCGGGGGGAACCCCAGAGTGGAGCCACGATCCAATTCCGAAGCTGGTGCTGATGTTGGAGGACGGGTCATACAGGGCCGCATGAGCTCCGGTGGCGGAGATGTTCCAGGAGCCGTGATAGTCGTAGCACATGACGTTCACCCAGTCCAAATTTCGGGCAATTGAGGTCGCCGGGTACGCCCTCTTCTCACCCCGAAGGAAGAAGTACTGTGCAAAATACACGGCTGCGGTGAGAAGTATCCGAGGGCGACCCGAAGCTGTGGCTTCCAAGTCAATGGCACGCCTCCACTCAGCGAACAGAGTGCCTAAGTTCTCCATCTCGACAGCGTCTTTGGGAAATTCCCAATCGAGATCGAGGCCGTGAAAACCGTATTTCCTGGCGAGGGCGATTGCTGAATTTATGAACACCTTGCGGTGGGAGGCGTTGCTGGCCATTAAAGCGAAGGCAGTGGTATTCGATCCCCCGCCGCCGATAGAAAGGAGTGTCTTGAGAGAGGGTTTTTTCATGAGCAGAGTTGAGGTGAATTCTTCTGGGTCGTCAGTGGAAGGCACTTCCACCTCGAATGTCTGGTTGTTTAAGTGCGCGAAAGCGTAGAAGGTATGCGTGAAGAGGTCTGTGTTGATGGAGGATGGAGGCAAAATACTGTGTGATGGCCAATAGGCGGCCTTAACTCCACCATTATTGATACTATTATTCAAAGAGGATGAGGAGGAATGGATCAGTGAAGATGTGACGAAAAGCAGAATAATCAGCGGATTTCTGGGGGGTTGAGCCATGGCTCACGGAAATGGAAATCACAGATGGGAGTTACTAGGGCTGCGATTCTGGAGAACAACAATAATCAATGGACAGACCAACTCTATTGATAATGGTGGAAGGCAGGAGGATAATTCCTAATTGAAGATTAGAATTCGAGAAGATCAGATTTTATTCAGATTTTATTTATGTATGGAAAGAAAAGTGATAATAACATTTTAAAAAAGGTACTCTATTTCTTATTTAAAATTTCTTTATTCCTCATTTTAAAGTGTTTTTAGAAGTTTTAGTCTTTGCCAAATTATGGGTACACATAATTTACGAGTTAAAAAATAATATTTTATCTAATAATTACATCTTTAAAGTTTATACTATTTTTAAAAAAGTATTTTATTTTTCGCTTTTAATTCATTAATATATTGGATTCATGATATTGTATTTATTAGCAATTACATATCCTTACAGTGATTTTTTAATGTGATTAGGTAAATGTTAAAAAGTAAACATGTTAATTGATGCCTTGATAAATGCAAGAAAGTTATGAACAATAAATCTGATCCACTGATTTTGGAGAACGACTAAGAATATGCCAGCGTCTTCAATGCATAACCATCAAATTAAGGTTTAAAGTTAAATAAGGTTAAAAGATCATTAATTGTGCCCATTATCAATAGA